>CM033469.1:378328933-378660308 GCA_019447015.1 Hymenochirus boettgeri
TGTCATAACAGTTACTCCCACAGTATGACCACTGACCTACACACAGTAACTCTGTATACAGGGACAGAAAGGAACAAGAGTTTATGGTAATATTGTTTTTATACTTAATGAGGGTTATACCTGTAAACTATCATATATAACCCCTTATTACAGCTACTGTGCACAGTACTGACCACTGAGACCTTACACACACTAACTATTGTATACAGGGACAGAAAGGAACAAGGATTATATGGTAATATTGTTTTAACTATAAGAGGGTTAATACTGTAACATATCAATTAACCCACTTTATTACAGTTACGTCGCACAGTACTGACCACTGACCTTACACAAACAGTAACTATGTATACAGTGACCAGAAAGGACAAGGAAAATTATATGCAGTGGTGTCCCTAGGTTTTTGGCACCTGAAAATATTTGAATGCAGCCCAGATTGAGCGGCGCGCGTACCGCGCCGCCGCCGCGTCAAAGTGGGCGTGGCTAATGTGTGGGCGTGGCTTTGTGTGTGGGGTGGCTTGGTGTGTTGGGTCGCGGCAAATTTCACAATTTTTTCCCCCAAAATGGTATTAACGCTTCTCTATTTTAGAAAACACTAAAAACATGTTGGTGCAACGGTACATTACATTAGAAAGCCCTACTTTACTTGTAAAAAAGATGTTGGCAAAAGATTTGTAAGCCCTGCTGCTACACTTCAGGTAGACTCTTTCAGCAGGGCCCTAACTATTATCTAGATTTATATATTTATATATAGATTATATATAATTATATAGATTATTTATCTATCTCTGCTATTATCTATATTATCTATCTATCTCTGCTATCTATCTATCTCTTCTATCTGTCGTCTATCTATCTATCTCTGATATTTATCTTTCTATATAATCTATCTATCTATCTCTGATATTTATTCTATCTATCTATCTATCTTCTATCTATCATCTATCTATCTCTGAATTTATCTTTCTATTATCTAATATTCTATCTCGAATTTATCTATCTATTCATCTATTGTCTCTGAGATTTATCTTCTATCTATAATCTATCTCTGATATTGTTCTATCTCTGCTATCCATCTCTATCATCTATCTATCTGATATCTATCTATCATTATATTATCTATCTTATCTCTTCCATCTGGTCTATCTTCTCCGCTATCTATCTATCTCTATTATATATCTATCTATCTATCTATCTATATCTATCTATCTATCTATCTATATAGCTAGCTAGCTATCTATCTATCTATCTCTGCTATCAATCTATCTATCTGCTATCCATCTATCTTGCTATCCATCTATCTCTGCTATCCATCTATCTCTGCATCCATCTATCTCTGCTATCTATCTACTCTGTATCTATCTTATATTATCTATCTATCTCTTCTATCTGTCTATTTTTGCTATCTATCTATTATATATCTATCTGTCTCTGATATTTCTATCTATCTATATATCTATCTGATATTATCTATCTCTGCTATCCATCTATATTATCATCTATCTCTGATATCTATCTATCATATTATCTATCTATCTCATTCCATCTGTCTATCTCTCTCCGCATCTATATATCATTATATTATCTATCTATCTATCTATCTATCTATCTATCTATCTATCTATCATCTATCTATCTATCTAGTAGCTAGCTAGCTAGCTATCTATCTCTGCTATCTAAATCATCTATCTCTGCTATCCATCTATCTCTGCTATCCATCTACTCTGCTATCCATCTACGCTATCCATCTATCTTGATACGATCATCTCGAATCTATCTAATTATATCTATCTCTTTTATCTGTCTATTCTCTCGCTATCTATCATCTCTAAATCTATCTCTATCTATTCTACTATCTATCTATCTATCTATCATTATCTATCTATCTATCTATATACTCTGTATCTAATAATCTATCTATGCTATCAATCTATCTCTGCTATCCATCTATCTCTGTATCCATCTATCTGCTATCCATCTATCTCTGGCTATCTATCTATCTCTGCTATCTATCTATCTCTTCTATCTGTCTATTCTCTCCGCTATCTATCTATCTCTATTATCATCTATCTATCTATATCTATCTATCTATCTATCTATCTATCTATCTCTGCTATCTAATCTACTATCTCTGCTATCCATCTATTCTGCTATCCATCTATCTCTGCTATCTATCTATCTCTGCTATCTATCTATCTCGCATCTGTCTGTGTAACTATCTATCTCTGCTATCTATCTATTCTGTCTGTCTATCTATGTCTCCATCTATCTATCTATCACTCCATCTATCTATTTAGCTACTACTATCTATCTATCTATGTACCTATCTATCTCTGCTATACTATCTATCTATCTCTGATATTTATCTATCTCTGCTATCTATCTATCTATATATATTACTCTATCTCTGTATTCTATTATCTATCTATCTATATTATCTATATCTATGCTATCTATCTATCTATCTATCTTCTATTATCTATCTATTATCTATCGCTATTATCTATCTATCTCTGCTATCTAATCTATCTCTGCTATCATCTATCTCTGCTATCCATCTATGTATTATCTATCTCTGCTATCTATCTATCTTTCTATCTGTCTATCTATCTATCTATCTGATATTATCTATCTCTATTATCTATCTATCTCTGCTATCTATCTATATATCTATCTATCTCTGATATTTATCTATCTATCTATCTGCTACCTATTATCTAATATCTATCTATCTCTGATATTTATATCTCTGCTATACATCTCTGCTATCTATCTATCTATCTAATCTATCATCTCTGCTATCCATCATCTCTCCTATCTCTGCTATCTATCTATCCATCTATCTCTGCATCCATCTATCTATCTATCTATCTCGCATCCATCTATCGCTATCCTCATCTCTGCTATCCATCATTATCTATCTATCTCTGCTATCTATCTCTGATATTTATCTATCTCTGCATCATATATCTATCTCTGTACATACTATAATCTATCATCTCTGATATTTTATCATCTCTTGGCTATCATCTATCTCTGCTATCTATCTATCTATCTCTGCTATCTATCTATCTCTGCTATCTATATCTGCTATCTCTGATATTTATCTATCTCTGCTATCTATCTATCTCTGCTATCTATCTCTGCTATCTATATCTTCTATCTCTGATATGTATCTATCTCTGCTATCTATCTATCTCTGCTATCTATCTATCTATATTATCTATCTATCTATCTATCTATATCTATCTATCTATCTATCTATCTATCATCTCTGCTATCTTATCTATCTATCTATCATCGCTATTATCTATCTATCTATATCTATCTATCTTGCTACTATCTATCTTGCTATCTAGCTATCTAATCTATCTCTGCTATCCATCTCTCTGCTATCCATCCATCTATGTATCTATGTATCTACTATCTCGCTATCTTCTCTCTATCTATCTATCTATCTATCTATCTATCTATCTATCTATCTATCTATCTATCTATCTCTATTATCTATCTGTCTATCTATCTCTAGTAGCTATCTATCTCTATAAGCTATCTCTCTCTATTAGCTATCTATCTATCTATCTATCTATCTATCTATCTATCTATCTATCTATCTATCTATCTATATATAACACACACACACTTCAGTGTCTAATGTCCAGACACAATACTAAAACATGATTAGAAGTCAGCAGAATCTTCAGAACAGGATCTTCTTGACTGCACAATGAATCAAATTGCTTCTTTTTCACATGGATAACTAAAGGGAACTACTTGCTCCTCATATGAAGTTATGATGTGCAGAAGTTTAATAAATTACTTTTGTGTCCATAACATACCTAGTGGCACTACCCCCCTGTCCCACACATCAAATAGCACTTGGTACCCCCTAATATTGTTTGTAAAGAGGCCTGCATTCTTGGTGAAACTTTTTTCAGGAGTTTGAGCTAAAAAAAAAAAAAAAACACACATGGTAGGAGCGGCGCTGATTATATGGTAATATTGTTTATACTATAATGAGAGTTATACCTGTAACATATCAATTAACCCCTTTATTACATCTACTGTCCACAATACTGACCACTGACCTTACACACACTATGTATACAGGGACAGAAAGGAACAAGGATTTATATGGTAATATTGTTTATACTATAATGAGAGTTATACCTGTAACATATCAATTAACCCCTTTATTACATCTACTGTCCACAGTACTGACCACTGACCTTACACACACTAACTATGTATACAGGGACAGAAAGTAACAAGGATTTATATGGTAATATTGTTTATACTATAATGAGAGTTATACCTGTAACATATCAATTAACCCCTTTATTACATCTACTGTCCACAGTACTGACCACTGACCTTACACACACTATGTATACAGGGACAGAAAGGAACAAGGATTTATATGGTAATATTGTTTATACTATAATGAGGGTTATACCTGTAACATATCAATTAACCCCTTTATTACATCTACTGTCCATATTACTAACCACTGACCTTACACACACTAACTATGTATACAGGGACAGAAAGGAACAAGGATTTATATGGTAATATTGTTTATACTATAATGAGGGTTATAACTGTAACATATCAATTTAACCCTTTATTACATCTACTGTCCACAGTACTGACCACTGACCTTACACACAGTAACTATATATACAGGGACAGAAAGGAACAAGGATTGATATGGTAATATTGTTTATATTATAATGAGGGTTATACCTGTAACATATCAATTAACCCCTTTATTACATCTACTGTCCACAGTTCTGACCACTGACCTTACAGACAGTAACTATGTATACAGGGACAGAAAGGAACAAGGATTTATATGGTAATATTGTTTATACTATAATGAGGGTTATACCTGTAACATATTAATTAACCCCTTTATTACAGCTACTGTCCACAGTACTGACCACTGACCTTACACACAGTAACTATATATACAGGGACAGAAAGGAACAAGGATTTATATGGTAATATTGTTTATACTATAATGAGGATTATACCTGTAACATATCAATTAACCCCTTTATTACAGTTACTGTCCACAGTACTGACCACTGACCTTACACACACTAACTCAGTTTCAAACTGAGGGCCTGGTATCAAGTTACTAGTTAGGTAACAGTATCTAGCGATGACATTACATTGCATTCAATGTCATATGATATAAGGATATGGGACTTTAAATCTAGACTTAAAAGGCATATCCATTCCCTAAACAAAAATCCTTATGCCCACTGGAAATTCCCATAACCTAGACTTTGCATGTTCAAAGGGCATGTCCACCCCTAAAACAAAAATTTGCCCCAGTGCTGGCTACACTATGGGCCTCATTTATGCAGACTTGCTGGGCAAATATATGTTAAAGTTCGCTACTGGTTAGCTCCATATTAGCATTGGATGCACGGGTTATGCAAAAATCAATCCCTTACTGGGATTTACCCTCATTAAATCGCAGAAGAAGCATTTACCCAGAGCTATAGTGGCTCTGGATAAATGAGCCCCTATGTAGTGTAAAAAAAATCCTTCCCTTACTCCTATGCTCCTTATAGTTGTCCTGCAGTGCCTTCTGAAAGTCCAGGAAAGTAGGAGCCTTCTTGAGTGTGAAAAGGTTTCTGTGTCCTACTGGAGGACCCTTCTTTCTCTGTCCTACTGGAGGACCCTGGCATACACTGGGGAGATCTCCCCCCTCCGGATCCCTCTTCTGTGTAGTGTTTTTAAAAAAATAAAATCTGTTCAGTAGTGTATGCCCCCCCTCCCAACCCTAACTGAGAGGTTTAAATTGAAAAAAATTGCCCAGAAACTAACTTACCATACCATGATCGTTCGGCTTTCTCAATAGTCGTCAGCCGTGTCTGTGATTGGCTAACTCTCAGCCAATAACAGACGCCGGCCCAGCCCTAATGCCGCTCCATTCCCGGAAGTAGAATTAGAGGCTGAGGCCACTGGAAAGAAGGCTGGTATGTAAGTTTCTGGGCACTTTTTTACAATTTAAACCTGCCAGTTAGGGTTGGGGTGGACATACCCTTTAAAGGACAACTCCACCCTCATAAGAACATCTTTTAGAAAGAACGACCTCTTTAAAATATGTTGATATGTTCTACTTTGTCCTCTGAATTCATTACTTTATGCCTGCTATGCTTCTGGATGCCTCATGGAAACTGAGCAATTTAGAAACCTGTACTGAGCATTTACTGAGCCTGGGCATGCTCTGAAGAGGCAGCTACGGGATTAGCATTCATACATTGGCTGTGGTGTCAACTGTCAAATCCATAACTGACAGTTACTAACTGGAAGAACCAGGAAGCAGAAACAGGGGAAACAGGACATTGTGCAGGATTTCAGTTTAGATTTATATATTTCAGATTTCAAACGGTTACAGTTTAGGGTTTTGGGGGGTAATTTACCTGTAAGTAAGTTTTCATTTGAGGGCTGGACTTGCCCTTTAAGACGGCAGCTAAATATACTTACCAGTCCTCGTTCCCATGGCTGCCTTCTGCTTGTCTTCCGTACATGGGCCATACCGGCAGCCCAGACAGTGATTAGCTGAGACATCACGCCGCAGCATGCGACCTGTATGGGGTGGACATACCCTTTAATATGGACATTGCTCTATTTCTCAGATCTACCTGGAAGCCATATAGATGCTTTAAGGCCAAGGTTTCGCTGTTGCATTTTGCATTTTCCACTGGTATTTTTCAATAGTGATAATCATACAAAAAATAAACTTCAACGACTAACTAAGAACAATGATCGAGGCCTGTTTTCAACTTGGTGGATCCTTTCTGCCGATTATCATATATATGCATGAACATAATTGTTAGATCATCGTTAGACTGTTACGTAAGATTGGATGATGTGCAGTATTTGTAGGACACACGATAATACGTTTGTCATGTAAAACGTATGCCACCAGTTACCAATTAACGTAACGGGCATAGTGTGTATTAGGAATGAACATAGCGAGTACGACCTTTAACTTATAAACAATATCCAAGCTGTGAGCACGTGTTAGAGGTTTTCTTGGCTTTTTTTTAAGACATTTTTTGAGACTTTTTAAAAGGGCATGATCACCCCTCCAAACTAACCTTTTACCCACTACTAGCCCCGCTGTGAAGTTTAAAATCTTTACCTTATATCTCAGCTCCTTATGGTTCTCCTGCAGTCTAAAGTCCAAGAAACTGAAGAGTAGGAGCTGTCTTCCTGTCAATGGTTTCTGCCTCTAAATCTATCCTCTGGGAGGGATTCTCAGCCAATTACAGATGTGGCTGCTGGTCCAGCCCCTGTTTGCTCTGGCTGCTGGCTCTGATCCGGCTGCCGGTGCAAGATGGTGCATCCAACTGCCAATGTAAGTTATGTGAAGGGAAAGATTCTGATTTTTGAAAAAAGATCTGAACAAAGTGAGAGCTGCACAGAAGTCAGGAGTTGCACCTGAGGACATTTATACAATACAAGGATTATGGAAGCACTCCAATTAAGCTAATTTACAACTACATTTAGCGGAAGTGCTACTGATCTGGTCAAATATTTATACAAACATAGAAAAGATAATCAATACACATTCCTGGGCCCCATAAAATATCATATTATCTGCACACTGGCATACATTATAAACAAAGGGGTTTTAGTATACATTACTGTGATCACATGAATAAAAAGCCTTCCAACCACATCAAGGTAACCCTAGTCTGGAAGGTCCTAACTTCTAACCTTTTTATATTTATTTTACTTCAATTACGATTAGCAAACTTTTGCATTTCTCATTCTTACACACTGGATCCATATAACAGGCTCTCTCACTGTAGCTGTGAGGGTTTTGGGACAGAATCTTGCACAGGGATATATATATCGCAGTACGGTGGCTCAGTGGTTAGCACTGATCCCTTACAGCGCTGAAGTCCTGAGTTCAATTCCACCCTTGGACACATCTGCAAGGAGTTTGTATGCTAAATGTAGTTTCAAATCCAGCTGACCACCTAACAACTGCAAAAGAGGTGGTCGGACTTGAAGTGACAGCGGCGTAACTACATCCAGGACATCCAGCGGAATGTCCAAGGCAAGTATCACATTTATATATAAAATTTTATCTGTGATTGAGTTGTATAAAACCACCTTTTGCACCACTCTAATCAGGCGGTTCTGCGGCAGATCTTTCTGACAAGCTCTGTCTATGTATAACCACTAAATGAAGTTACTGCACCTTTCTTGTTACTTTTATAGCACTTGTGATTGGCGATAGCGCTTCGCAAACCGCCACAAACGATTGCGGGGCCTTTAGTGCTTTTCTCCTAAAGGACTCAAAGTGCATATGTTAGTGTTAGTTAGTGTTAGTAAATTGTAATGTAATAGTTAATGTTAGTAGATGTTAGTTAAAGGACAAGTACACACAAAATATATTTACAATATTTACATATAATACAAAATTTGAAAGCTTTTTTTCCTAAACGACTCATAATGCATATTTTTTTATTGTTAATTAGTGTTAGTAAATGTAACTGTTAGTTAATGTTAGTAAATGTTAGTTAAAGGACAAGTACAATATTTACATTGTTATTTTTTATTTATTTTTAATATTTTTTATTATTATTTATTATTATTATTATTATTATTATTAAAAAAAAAAAAAAAAAACAGGACACCTAGACCTCTAAAAGGACTTATAGGGGGGTTAGTCTTTAAAAGGTCTGAAGAAGTGTGAATACAGGGGTGGGTAACTACAAGTGCTAAACCACCACACTGAAATCCACACACAGAAAGCTCAAAAAGCACAAAAAAACTCTCTCCAACTCCTACACTGTCAGGTCTCCACTAAACACACTCCAACACACTGACAAAATGGCACTGGTCACGCTGCCTTTTATACCCAGGGGGCTGGCAATGCTCAAACAATCATTTTTTTTAAAATTCGATAATTCTCGAAATATAGAAAGTCTGAGAAATCCTGGTCAGTTCGAGAAGTCCGGGTCCGCTAGAACTCGAATAATTCGGCTCGAACTCGGGTTCAAGTTCGAGTTCTAGTCCATCCCTAATGCCTAGAAAAGAGCTCCAGGTTAGCAGTAACTACAGAACACCAGGACACCATAAGAGAGACAAATGTGACCCTAAATGCAAGGCTAATTTCACTTAAAAACTTACCTGCACAGGGGGAACATTCAAAAAAGGAAAAACCGGTTTCCTGTAATCTACTGCCCAACATATCACTTGCTTTATAAGGATAGGCGAGTCAGTCAGCGTGCCAGAAAGAGCTTGGATCAGCCAATGTGTGCTAGACAGGCCTTAAGGTTCGTACACACGTGTGATCGCGGGTGCGTCACATGATGTGTACGACCATTCGTTTTAGCCGATAATCGGCCCGTGTGTGGGCCGTTTATCGACCAAAATGGGATCGGGATCGCGAATGATCGACTTGGCGGATCTCAGAACGAACTTCTGTTTCGGACGATAAACGACCCACACACGGGCCGATCATTGGCCGTAACGTACGGTTGTACACATCCTGTGTCGCGGGTCGGGAACCACGATCACACATGTGTACGAACCTTAAGAATGCAAAAGATGGATAAAGGGGGTAAACAAAATAAGAAAACAATAGAACAATTTAAAACCTTATACAATGAAACAAGTTCATCCTATTTACAAAAGAAACAGCTGTATAGATACTAAAGAACAACTGTTATCATGAAAGCAATTGTCTGATATGATAATGTATCAAGAAACTGCTGATATATCCCTGATATACAAAAAAGATTGTCAGTTCTTAAAGGGGAGCTGTAGTTTCAATACAAGTGCCTCCTAGCTCTCTCATACCTTTCCAACTAAACCAAGGGTGATGTCAATAGCTGTTGTCAATCCCAAGTTATAGGCTTGTAATGTGTTATAAACTGTACCATGGGCAGCACGGTGGCTCAGTGGTTAGCACTGAAGCCCTGAGTTCGATTCCACCCTTAGACACATCTGCAAGGAGTTTGTATGTTCTCCCTGTGCTTGCATGGGTTTCGTCTGGGCACTCCCCACAATATAGACATATTGATAGGTTGTATGTGTCAAATAAATGTGCTTAGATTGTAAGCTCTTTGGGGCAGGGCCTGATGCGAATGTATACATGTAATTGTAAAGCGCTACGGAAGATGTTAGCGCTATATAAATCCACAATAATAATAAGCCCCATTCACAATAATGGATGTTTTATTAAGCTATAAGGCTTGCTTTCCTCTACCTATTGGCACCTTAGGGAAAGTAAAAAATATTTTTAGGATAAAGTTTGGCTTCCTGGTGATGTCTGCAGCTAGAAGCATGATTTTGGAGTCATTGTATAGGTAGGAGTTTTGACCATAGTCAAAAGTGCACAAAAACTGCTGATATAAACTATGTATCAATGGCCATTTTAAATGATTCTTATTCAGCGATACAATAGTTTAAATACTGAAGAATTTTTTTTTTAGCTTAGGGGTAAAACTAAAAATCTCACGAGGTTAATAAAGTTCTGCTTAGTAGGAGCTAGATTTTGATATTGATAAAATAATTGTGGGTGCAGTATGCACCTTTTGCATACCAGTGACATACCTGCAGCTCCCGTTTTTATGACTGTGGTCTTCCTACATCATACACAGCCAAGGTTGACGTGGCTTGCCAGGGCACCATGAAAAAATGGTAGGTCCAGGCATCTGAGGACAGCCAATCACCCCATGTACAGCATAGGGAGAGTAAGTAAATGAAGTAAAATAAATGATGAAGGAAGGATATCAGGATCCCAGTTTGACACTGGATGTCTATGCAGGTTCAGGTGTATTTTAGCTTTACTTTAGAAGGAAGTAAAATTGGCCCAGCATAAAACTAGTTAAAGGAAATGTAATGTTCCAATCAGGAAAGCAGTCTATGGGGTTTCCAATGCAAATACATACACTTTTAAGAAAAAGAGCAGCATTTTCCCATCCTAATGACCTTAACCTGCCCATTCAGCATTTTGTCTGTGTATAAATAAAGCACTGACTTCCTGTTTGCAGGACCCCTAATAGAGACCGTTATGGTCTTGCCCTTGACACAGCACCTGGGTTGATTCAGTTGCTTGGTAGAGATCTGAGCATGTTTGACCCATCCAACAGTCAATCAGTAGAAATTAAAGGGCATGTCCACCCTTAATAAGAACTTTTGACATATAATAGAATACAGTCCCTCAGCCCCAACCGCTATAAAAATAATTTAAGAAAGTGCCCAGATGTTTAATTACCTTCCCTCTCTCCTCCGACACCCGGCCCAGCCTTCTGCTTGTGAGACACTGCAAGCAGGGGGCGGGACCGGCAGCCGTGTCCATGATTGGCTAAGAGGCAGCCAATCACGGATGTGGCTGCCGGGTTCTCAGAATGCTAGGGGAGAGAGGGAAGGTAAGTACAGTTCTGGAGACTTTCTTAAAATACTTTTTTTGCAGTTGGGGCTGGGGGAACATATTCTATTAAATGGGCAAGGGGTTTTATGGTAGGGGGAGGGATAGCAAAACGGGAGGTAGAGGGAGGGAGGGGGAGGGAGGGGGAGAAGGGCTGCAGTACGCATGCCAAACTTCTCCCGAAGGCCAGATAGGAGGCAGAGTCCTATATGGACTCTGCTATCCTCCTGGTGGGCAGTTTTTGGGACTTTGAGGGGGGACTACAGGAGAACCTTATGGAGCTGGGATGTGAGGTAAGGATTTTATTGCACTACATGGTGGGGCCATTAGTGGGGGGGATTATAGTTTTGTGGGTGGACATGCCCTTTAATGTCAGGAACATTCCACGTTAGTGTGCATTCTGGTAAAAAAAAAAAAAAAAAGGACAGTTACAGAACCTGAAATGTCAGCTCACTAATGCTAATAACAGAAGGGAATAGCAAGAGGTATAAATTCCACTGGTTTTTTAAAATGGAAGAGAATATGTAGAATAACTACTGTAGGCAGGCAAAATATAAACTAAGAATTTTAAAAAATAATGATATTTTCCACTGAACTTTCCCTTTAAGGGAAACATTATTAGGTATGAAGGTTAAATTGGGTTGCCACCTCCCAGACTAAATAATTCTGGCCTGGAAGGTATGTCATAGTTGGGGCTCAACACACCATTAAATATAAGCCGAGGCAGTATTTTTAAAATTGTTTCACCAACACAGATTTAAAAGTTAGAATGGTGAAATATGGGCAACCCAAATACTGGTAGATGAGGTACACAATCTGTTAGGTTATGATGTCATTGAATCAGAAATTCTTGACGCTGCCACTGATAATAAACTCTTATGCCCCTACACTGCTCTAAACTCTGGCACACACCATGCAATATTTCGGCCAGTTCTACAGATAGTTCAGTATATCCATCGATTAGGCCAAAATAATCGCATGGGTTTTCAGCCACAGCCAACAGTTCGTCTAAACTGGCTGATCGGACACGTCCAAAAACCATGGCCAATCACATGGTCCTCTGTAGACCACACGCTCGGTTGCAGCAAACTATCGGCCACACCCACTACTGCCGTGATTGACAGTCCTTCCTACTGGTGCCAGTCGGTCAAGAGAAAGGATTTCACCATGCGTACCCAGCTTAATAAAATCCCTTTTATAGTTCTTGTGTTTAATCTACAGAATGAATTTCTAGTCAACAGACTTCTTTGTCCTTGTTTATTTTACACAAGCCTGGAAGTTTACACGTTAAATAAACAGTTAAAAAGGAGCTGGTGTTTGGTGAAGTATATTGGATTAATCAATCACAGCAGCCAGAGGTTACTGTTGGTCTGTTTCTTTACATGTAACAGATCTCGCAAACATCTTTAACTATTTTACTATGATAGTTAATTATTTGTTATATTTATCATAAACCATCCAGGCATTTACGGAAGAGGGGAAATATGAAACACCGAGAGTCTCTTTTATTTTCTGTGGTTTCTTTTGAAGCTGGGGAGATTTTTCACACTTAACATTAGGCTTAGGGCAACCTGCTTTAGCTTGAGGCTGTTGGATAATGTTGAAAGCCGTTGAACAATAGGCAGATTGCTGCAAGTCAAACATCTTTGTTTTAGAGACAAGTGATGCTGAGTTTTTTTTTACTGACGTGGCACAACCACAAGAACACTAATCCCACCAATACTTGTGGCACTGAAAACAAATTAAATAGGACCGGGCAGCACGGTGGCTCAGTGGTTAGCACTGATGCCTTGCAGAATTGAGGTCCTGAGGAAATTGTATGTTCTCCCCGTCCTTGCGTGGGTTTCCCCCACAATCATAAGGACATACTGCTAGGTTGTATGTGTCAAATAAATGTGCTTAGATTGTAAGCTCTTCAGGGCAGGGCCTGATGTGAATGTATACATGTAACTGTGAAGTGCTATGGAAGATGTTGGCGCTATAAAAATCCACAATAATAATAATAATAATAAATAAAAATAGGTACCAGAAAATACGTAGTGCACAACCCATCACCACTTAGTTCTATATAACTGTTGCATACAAAATCCAAAAACCAATACCTTTTTAAACTCTATGTGACACAGAACCAACCAAAATAATCTGGTTTTATAAATATGCCCCATATTGCATTCTTGAATGGAAGGGCATGTTAACCCTTCTAACAAATTTTACTGCCCAATCTTCACCCACAATAACACACAGACCTCACCCCAAGGTCCAGTTAACTTCACTGAAAGTATAGCTATAGAGAGTAGCACACCTAGGTTATACGGATTATTAAACACTGCACATGAGGGGAAGCTTCCCTCTTCATCAACTAATATGTAATTTATCAAGGTTCAGATGAAGGCCTCTAACAAAATGGAATCTTACCTTAGACTGCGGCTACACTACAATGTTATTCCGTTATCGTAGCGCATGTAATTTGCTAAAAAATGGTGATCGGATATGCCCCGCACACACTATATGGCCACCCACATTGTGTTAGACTAGCATGCACAAACGGATGGCAAAACGCGATCATAAGTGCATGAGAAACGCGCTAGTGTGTCCTTGCCCTCAAGGAGAGTGGAAATGTTCATTTTGCAAATAAAAAAGGTCCCAGTTCCCTTTTACAATATGAAAGATTTAAGTTTTGTTTTTTTTTTATCAGGGGGGGGGTTAATTGAAAAAAAATAAAAAGCACATTATGAGTCATTTATGTTGACAACTGAAAGGTAAACTTTGGGGAAAGACGTATTTTTCCTTCCCAAATTAATTCCAGATAACATCTGGAGACTCGGAATGCTTAATTGAATTCTGCAAATGTTCACAAAGCATAATACTACTACTAATAATAATTTAAGTCATATTTGCCATGCTCTTTGAGTCATCTCCACCAAAATAATATGAATGGTTATTTTATTACCGGCCGTGTTTACAGACTGAAACTTAGAAGTTTAATGTGCATAAATAGGAATTAAACAATAAGTTCACCATGGAGACAATTAAACGGAGCAGCGTGTGAATTGATGTGTACAAGGAGCAATTTGTGTTACCTGTTTTGTGGCATCTTTAAGTTTAAGTGCGCATTTACACTGGGCATCCAGCATTTAAGGGGCCTCCTTGAAAATTTTTTTAGATTATACTGTTACCTGTTTAAAAAATAGCTTAAAGCAGAATGAAAGACAAAACAACCTTCCATCCTCTAAGCTGTGCCCAGGGAGAGGACCTAAAATGTTCAGTCTTTACCTCTGGGGAAGTGCTGGTCATTTAAATACGTATCTTCTGTGCGTCCTCGTCTCTTGGTCCAGCCCCACCCTCTTCAATAGCCAGACAAATGGGAGAACTTGCTCTGCAATATGTGCATCTACCCAATGGACACACATTGATGGAATCATAGGTCGCAGGGAGGGAGCAAGTTTGCAGAGGTTTGTCAAGGGCACCTAGAAGGTTTTAATACTGAGCATTTGAGCTCCTCCCCCAAGGTACAGCTTAGTGATGGTGGGAAACAGCTTTTGTTCCCTATAAATTTTACTGGCTTGTTTCAAATTAATCTTTATTTTGCAATTTGCAATGGGTTATTTTGAATTTTTCTCTGGAGGTACATCACCCTGTTCTTAGGACCATCTTGAAACAATGTCCACTGAGAGCAAAATGCAAAGGTCTAAAGAAACCCACACAAACTCTGGTAGCACATGATACACGCTTCATGTTAATGGTAGTTAGGGTAGATTTTTGCCCCTTTCTTCCCCCCAAGCACTGGGATCTGTTTTATTGTTGCTATTAGCCTGTGTGTGTGGAATAGGTAGGGTTATAAATAAAGTCAGGGACTGTAATAATATGAAGCGTATAAATGAGGAATATTCACTCTGGCTGACAGAGGATATGGTACGGAAACAATTAGACAAAGTTAATATCAATAAAGCCCCAGGACTGGATGAAATACATCCTCTGATCTAGAGGCTGGGTACAAAGGGACAAAAGTTTAATTCCAATCTACAGTTTGCCACAGGTGAGTGGTCGGCTGGGACGAATCACTACTGGTCATGGTGAAAGTAGCCGCGGCTGACACTTGACCGATCGTGCGGTCCTATAGGGAACTGCACGATTGGCCGTGATTTACCAGTATGTCCATTCGTCTGACAGGCATTGGTCACGGCCACAGCAAAAAACACCGCAGACTTTGGTTGATTGGGCTGAAAAGTATGCCTGTGTGTACCCAGCCTAAGAGAGATTAGCCCATTTTTATCTAGACCACTGTATACTGAAAAAATTACTTTGCCTCATCTTAATCTATAATTGAATAAATGTAAGTTGCACTCACCCTGAGGTGTGTGTTGGTGCATACCTTCAATACAGCATACATTTTGTTTAGGAGCAGTATTCCCCCTCCCTCTTTTAACCACTCCCACTTCCATCCGACCTGACTTTTTTTTCCACAAACCAACTGTTAAATTTGCACACAGCATACAGCATTCCAACTGTCAAAACTCTGTCACCATTCCAACTAATGGAGTAAAACTGCTCACAGAAGAATAGTTTATGAGAGCAAGGAACTTGATTGACAGATGAAATGTAAAATGTTTTAGATTGGATATCTAAAGAAATAGGGGGCAGATCAACAAAAAAAATAATACAGCTGTGGACGGGAAGAATTATAGTTTCAAGTTATGGTCAATTTAAAATAACTTTTTTTTCGGTATAGATGCCTTTTAATATGTTACATAAGACAAAATGTAGAATAACCTTAGAGATGATAAGTTCCCATTGTTGCTGCTGTGTGGTCTCTGTCTATGTGATCAGTTTCACACATGCCCCCAAACAAATTACACTTGTCAAACTACAATTTGCTTTTACTCCAACCGATAAAAATGCAAATTAGATGTCGAGCATGTGTTTTCATTGGTTGGACTGCCACTAAAAGGAACGAGGTGAGACTGCCTCTCACTAACAAGATATGTGGGCTGATAGAGAAGTTCCTGTGCTAGCAATGAAGCCTTAGACGTGTCTGTGTCATCATCGGGCATGATGCTACTTTTTGACATTTAACTTTTCTAAAAGCAGAATTAGAAGCTTAGGGCCATATTTATAAAGCCGCGACTTTAACGAGCGGTATCGTAAATTTACGACCGTTAAACCATTCAGAGATTAACGATCGGTTTAACAATCATAAATTTACGATAGTGACTGTAAATCTACGATAACGAAATCGTAGCTTTACGATCCCCATAGAATACCATTGCGGTAGTTTACTACCGCACGATATTCTACGATCGAACGTTCATTAATTAACCGCGATCATAAATTAACTAACCCATGGTATCGCTAAAAAGCGATACCGCGGGTTAATAAATATGGCCCATAAAATTGCTTTTTCTCTGTGTATTGCACATGTTTAGCTTAATCAAAGGTTGCAACCTCTCAGGGCTAGGACACACTAGCGCGTTTTTCGCGCGTTTGCGCACGCGTCTCGCGCTTGTGATTGCGCCTGCGATTTTCGATAAAATGGAAATTGCGATTTTCGATGCGCATGCGAATGCGCGTCCGTTCGCATTTTGGCAAAACGCGAACGCAAACACACAAGAAAAGCGCACACAATCGCGTGCCATAACGCTCGCGATTTTGTGCGCGATTCCTGTGCGTTGTAGTGTGGCCTCAGCCTCAGGGTCAGAAAAATCTTCTTGTCCTTCACCCAGCGGGTTCATTTACATATCCAACATCTCTGGTGACAAAAATTGGTGTTATTTTAACAAAAGTAATAGGGTTCAGGTCTAGAGATGGACTAGAACTTGAACCCAAGCTAGAGCCGAACTATTCGAGTTCGAATGGACTCGGACTTCTCAAACTATCGGATTTTCGATATTTTCCGGACTTTCGATAATTATTGAATGTTCGAACATTCAAGGCGTGCGATTATGCGGGTAAAATGTCTATTATACCAATACGCGAGTAAATATCGAATTATCGAATCCGCGAGTAAAATGTCTATTATACCAATACGCGAGTAAATATCGAATTATCGAATCCGCAAGTAAAATGTCTATTATACCAATACGCGAGTAAATATCGAATATCGAATCCACAAGTAAAATGTCTATTATACCTATACACGAGTAAATGTTGAATTATTGAATCCGCAAGTAAAATGTCTATTATACCAATACACGAGTAAATATCAAATATCGAATCCACAAGTAAAATGTCTATTATACCAATACGCGAGTAAATATCGAATATCGAATCCACAAGTAAAATGTCTATTATACCAATACGCGATTAAATATCGAATATCGAATCCACAAGTAAAATGTCTATTATACCTATACGCGAGTAAATGTTGAATTATCGAATCCGCAAGTAAAATGTCTATTATACCAATACGCGAGTAAATATTGAATTCTCGAACCCGTGAGTCGTTCTTGAGTCGTTCGAATATTCGAACGCGAGAGCTGGAAAGTAGTGTGTGAGAGTAAAATCGATTTTTAGAAAGTTCTGGAAATTCGAACATGTTCCCCAGACCATTTCCCAGGTCCCACAGCCATTTACATTAAGTTACCATTGATATTTTAATTGTATTTCATTCAAACTTTTCAAACTATTTGACTCCCATTGACTTTAATGGGTCGTTTTCCCTTTTCCATATAGTTCGAAAGTTCGAAAACGGACCAGACTTTCCAAAGTTCGGCTATCTCTATTCAGGTCCTCACCCTGGGTACTATTAATGGGAGGGGGGGGGACATAAATGGGGACGATAACTGACCTTTAAATGTAGCCCAATTTTTGTCAAATAGGTAAAAAAAATGAATGGGAAACATCCGAAATATTAAATAAACTTGATCGGTAGTCTATCTGAAACCCAATTCGAGCTAAACGTGGACATTGCACGGAGATGCAGCATTAGTAAATGTTTATTTTGTAACAATGTAAAATGTCAGTTATCCCTCAATGTTTGTCCATTAAAAAAAAAGATGCAAAAATATATGATGTATAAATAAATGAATAAGTAGTAAATGAATACGGCAGGTTTCCTAGTGTTTGGTTACAGCACCATCATATCACTTGCCTTGTTTTTGTTGTTGCAGCCTTAACTGAGTAAGATTTCCAATTAAAGGGATACTAAACTCCCCATAATCCATAAAAATAACTCTTTGCCATCCATTTCTATTATTCACTGGGAGGTGAGAACGCTTATTCTCACCTCTCTGTGAATAATATTACGCTCGGGGGACCTGGAACTTACATTACCGCCGCTCCACTGCAAGCCGCTCCTTCACTGACAGCCGCTCTGTCCCGACCGCGCGCCCTATCTTAGGCGCATGCGCGCCAATACAAAAGGGCGCGCGATCGGGACAGAACAGCTGTTCTGTGCAGTAGTGGCTTGCAGTGGAGCGGCGGTAAGGTAAGTTCCAAGTCCCCCGAGCATCCTATTATTCACAGGGAGGCGAGAATAAGCGTTATCACCTCCCTGTGAATAATAGAAACGGATGCCAAATACTTATTTTTATGGATTTAGTGTTCCTTTAAAGAATAAATCACAGAAAAAGTGCTGTTATTGTCACAATAATGACGACAACATACCCAGCCCGAATACTATAATGTTCATTTGTTGAAAATAATGTAACATAAGTTACTGATCTGCTTAGAAAATCCTTATTGAATCCAGTCCAATTTGGTTTCAAGTAGAAATGAGTTTAGTTCTATAAATGCCCCAGATCCTGCCAGAGATATGAATTATGGATCTTCTAAATCAGTCCCGAATACCTTGATAGCTGTCACTGTTCTCTTTTAGTAATAAGTGGGCAGATCAACAAAAAAATTATTCAGTGGTGGTTGGGAAGAATTATAGTTTCCAATTATGGTCAATTTAAAATAACTTTTTTTCAGTATAGATGCCCTTTAAATACCATCCAGACAAGGCTTTTAACTAAAGACATACAGGGTTATTCAATAAAAGTTCTTATTGTTTAAAATGGTGATAATTTTGCCCCAACCAATCAGATGTTAGCTTTCAAATGTTAAATAAGATCTGATTGGTTAGGGCAAAAGTTGCCATTTTAAACAATAAGAACATTTATTGAAAAACCCTGATAGTTATACAGTATCATTTTAAACACAAGGGGTCTCCAGCCCTGTCCTGATTGCCTTTGTAAGGCCCAAGGGCTGAAACATTGTATGTTTGTTTGCTGTGTCTGCACAATTAAATGGGATCATCCCAGTGAGCATATTGAAAGCAGCTTGTGTGTTTTATACTAGCTATACACATTGGTACAGTATTTACAGTATTTACTTTCCACATACTGTATATATTTTACTTAGGTCCATCTAGTTCGACATTTACAAAATGAAAGACAAAGCTGCCACATGTCAAGGTGAATAATGCAACAGAATGTTCATTGTAAGGACTATTAAAGGTTACCTCCACCCTCTATATACATTTTTGATATAATGTTGGCCATCCCTTCCCACACCCATCCGCTATATTAAATAATGTTGGCCATCCCTTCCCACACCCAACCGCTATATTAAATGTGTAAAAAAAGAATCACAACTCTACCTACAGCCCCTCGCTCCAGTGGAGTTCTGATCCGGCTCCCTGCTTGCCAGAACTATAAGCAGGTGCCCAGACCCAGCTGCCAGGGTATAAAGAACGCTAGGGAAGAGAAAAGCTGTAAGTAGACTTGTGATTCTTTTTTTTACACATTTAAAGGGCATGTCCACCCCCAAAACTATAATTTAAAGGGGAACTGTGGTCTCCAAACAAGAGCCATCAACCACCTCTCTACGTGCTCCACAGCCCAAGATATAAAGAAATGACTGACCAGAAAGTTAATGGGTAGGAGGCTGACATGTGACATTCCTAAGGCTTCTCCTGCACTCCTGCACAGTGCCGCCCTTCTCTCTCACTATGTGTTCTCACTCTGCCTGAAAAGGCTGTTTCCACAGAGAGTTTTTATATTTTTTGGGGGGGGGTGGTTGGGGGGGTGTCAGAGTGGTCCACAGCACCTGTGAGCGGGTGGGGCTTAGGCACCAACAAGTGGGCGGGGCTTAGGCACCCGTGAGTGGGTGTGGTTTCGGCACCACGGGTAGGCGGAGCCACTGTACCCACAAGTGGCCGGGGCTACGGCACCTGCGAGTGGGTGGGGCCACATGGGGCTGTAAGGGAATGGGCCAAGGGGGGCCTGCAACTGAAGGGACCATGGGGTCCATGAGTGGGAAGGACCAGAGGGCTGCAAAGGGGAGGAGACACAGGAGAACTGCAGGAGACCTGGTGATGCTGCTGCCATATCACACACAAAAATGTGAATATCTTCAAAACTATGTAAAATAAACAATGGAAATAAATTGCAAAAATCCTCAGGGGAGCAATTCCTATCAATTTACCTAAAGTAATTTTTGGACCACAGTTGCCTCTCTCCTTGTCTGCCTCTCAGCCAATCACGGACGCGGCTGCCATTCTGGCCCCCTGCTTGCAGTTTCATGCAAGCAGAGGCCCGTAACAGTATGTCGGAGGAGAGAGGCAAGGTAAGTAAATCGGGGGATTTTCTGCAAGTATTACTTTAGCGGTTGGGGCTGGGGGAGAGAGCCCTACACTACAGAAAAAATTCAAAAATGGGGTGGACATGCCCTTTAATATTGCAGTTGGGGGTGGGAAGGGATGGCCAACATTATATCAAAAAGATTTTACGCTAGGAGAGGAGAAGGGTAGTTAGGGAGGAATCAGGAGGGGTGGGGGGAAAGGGCTCCCATGCGCTTGCCACTGTCCTCTCAGAGGACAAGGAGGAGGCAGAAACCTTTCATAGAGGAAGACACCTCCTACTCTTCAGTTTCCTGGACTTTGGATAAGCACTGTGGGAGAACCATAAGGAGCAGAGAGGTAAGGATTTTTTGAAACTACACAGTGGGGCCAGTAGTAGGGTTAAATTTTAGTTTGGGGGTATAACAATGGATTACCGTATATACTCGAGTATAAGCCAAGATTTTCAGCCTTTAAAATTAGCCTGAAAACCTAACCTCGGCTTATACTCGGGTCAAGTCCGAATTTAGATCCTAATGCTGCAAATGCGGATAGTTACCAGTAAAAAGTTACAGGAGCAGCTAATCTGCCTTTATACTCCTTCCTTCTTCCTGTAGTCTAGCTGCTAGACTCACTCTACACTGTCACTGGTCATCTGGATACTGTAAATCTGATGGGTCACCTCAGTTTGGGGCAAAAAACATCTGCTAGTTCAGTGCAAATGACAGCTTGAAACTACAACTCTCAGGTGACATTTTTAACTTTTGGGGTCAGAGAGCACTTTACTATATGGGGGTCAGAGAGCACTTTACTATATGGGGGTCCGGAGAATTGTAAATGATGGTAAGCTTAATTTAAAAGTTTATTTAACATGTTTATAAACTACAATTCCCAGCTACCAAAGCAAAGTTTCCAAACATCTGGAGTGCATAGGAATTGGGGATACTGGTACTGGATTTGGCTATTACTGTATGGGATTAATGTATGGGAAGTCTGCTGTCCATTTAAAGGGCAACTTAAGACACAAAACAATACTGAATTAGAAGGTAGTAGTGGTCATGATTTCCACCCTGGGCTTATACACGAGTCAATCAGATTTTACTTATTTTTCAGGTAAAAACAGGTACCTCGGCTTATACTCGGATCGACTTATACTCAAGTATATACGGTATATCTCCATGCAATTCCTGTGTGAATAACCCTAATTTTTTTACATAGTCATGCTCCCCCCATTAATTTAATTGCCATTATTTGAACCCTTTAAGGTATAATTCTTATATCCAGGATTCCAAAAGGAGGCCTTAACAGGGATTTGTAAAGAGGAATAATAGTGTTTTCTCTCTTGAATCTATACCCCCTCATTATACAAGACTAGCTTTTTTTTAGATATCGGTGTTTCCTTGAGTTTTATAATGAGGCATAGGGGAGCTTTTAAAAGTAGGTAATAAAGCCTGGAAACAGATGTTATAAAGCTTCTTGGGAACTCTGACTGGTAAGTTTAAAAAAAAAAGTTATTAGGATTTCACATGTTGCCATCAGAATGAAACCTGAATGTAATAAAAGAACTTTTATAACAGGGTTTCAGGAAGATGTAATAAAAGTTCTTATTGTTAAAAATGGTGCTAATTTTGCCCCAACCAATCAGATGTTATTTACCATTTGTATGTATGTATGTATAGTTTATTTATATAGCCACACTTGGGGATGCAGCGCTGTACAGTAATAGAATACAATAAAGTCATACAAGGGGGATAAATACATAGATAGTTCAGTACATAAATATATTAATTATATAAATAGAAGTGCTAGGGCTTTGCCACAAGAGGTAATAAGGTCCCTGCCCTGTAGAGCTTACAATCTAGTTAGGCGGGTAACATACAGATACAATGGAATGGGTATAAGTGCTGGAGTGAGACGTATGCAGTGCAAATAAAACTATCAAATACTGTGCTGGTTACCAGATAGGTAGGATGTAAGGCTAGATTTATCATACATAGATATATAGATACCATATACTGTGCTGGTTACCAGATAGGTAGGATGTAAGGGTAGATTTATCATATATAGATATATAGATACCATATACTGTGCTGGTTACCAGATAGGTAGGATGTAAGGGCCCTATTTATAAAAGATTGGTATCGTTATCGTAAAATACAGATCGTTGTCGTAAAATAACGACGTTTTTTACCGATAACGACCGTTATTTACCGATAACGACCGGTATTTACCGATAACGACCGTTAGTTACCGATAACGACCGTTATTTAGCGATATCGTTGAATATCGGTCGTTATCGGTAAATAACGGTCGTTATCGTTAAATATCGGTAAATAACGGTCGTTATTTTATGATAACGATCAGTATTTTACGATAACGATCTGTATTTTATGATAACGATACCGATCTTTTATAAATACGGCCCTAAGAGTAGATTTATCATATATAAATATATAGATACCATATACTGTGCTGGTTACCAGATAGGTAGGATGTAAGGGTAGATTTATCATATATAGATATATAGATACCATATACTGTGCTGGTTACCAGATAGGTAGGATGTAAGGGTAGATTTATCATATATAGATATATAGATATCATATACTGTGCTGGTTACCAGATAGGTAGGATGTAAGGCTAGATTTATCATATATAGATATAAAGATATCATATACTGTGCTGGTTACCAGTAGGGATGGCCGGTTCGAGGATCAGAACCCAGATCCGCCGCGGATTTATCCCGTTCGCGAATGGCGGATTTTTTCTGATTTTCCGCCTTCTGAACTTCCGAATCGCGGATTTCTCGTATTTTCGAAATTCATATTTTCGAAAATTTTCGAATTTACGAGGATTTCTCATATTTTCAAAAATTTTCTAAATTACGAAGATTTCTTGTATTTTCGAGGATATTTTTCATTTTAATGGGTCAGCTCGCGGATTTTCGAATTTTCGAATTTTTTCGAAAATTTGTGGATCCTCGAGCGGACCAGATTTTGCAAAGTTCAGACATCTCTAGTTACCAGATAGGTAGGATGTAAGGGTAGATTTATCATATATAGATATATAGATACCATATACTGTGCTGGTTACCAGATAGGTAGGATGTAAGGGTAGAGTTATCATATATATATATATATATAGATACCATATACTGTGCTGGTTACCAGATAGGTAGGATGTAAAGATAGATTTATCATATATAGATATATAGATATCATATACTGTGCTGGTTACCAGATATGTAGGATGTAAGGGTAGATTTATCATATATAGATATATAGATACCATATACTGTGCTGGTTACCAGATAGGTAGGATGTAAGGGTAGATTTATCATATATAGATATATAGATATCATATACTGTGCTGGTTACCAGATAGGTAGGATGTAAGGGTAGATTTATCATATATAGATATATAGATACCATATACTGTGCTGGTTACCGGATAGGTAGGATGTAAGGCTAGATTTATCATATATAGATATATGGATACCATATACTGTGCTGGTTACCAGATAGGTAGGATGTAAGGGTAGATTAATCTTATATAGATATATAGATACCATATACTGTGCTGGTTACCAGATAGGTAGGATGTAAGGGCCCTATTTATAAAAGATCGGTATCGTTATCGTAAAATACCGATCGTTGTCGTTAAAATAACGACGGTTTTTACCGATAACGACCGTTATTTACCGATAACGACCGGTATTTACCGATAACGACCGTTAGTTACCGATAACGACCGTTATTTAGCGATATCGTTAAATACCGGTCGTTATCGGTAAATAACGGTCGTTATCGTTAAATATCGGTAAATAACGGTCGTTATTTTATGATAACGATCGGTATTTTACGATAACGATCGGTATTTTACGATAACGATACCGATCTTTTATAAATACGGCCCTAAGAGTAGATTTATCATATATAAATATATAGATACCATATACTGTGCTGGTTACCAGATAGGTAGGATGTAACGGTAGATTTATCATATATAGATATATAGATATCATATACTGTGCTGGTTACCAGATAGGTAGGATGTAAGGGTAGATTTATCATATATAGATATATAGATACCATATACTGTGCTGGTTACAAGATAGGTAGGATGTAAGGGTAGATTTATCATATATAGATATATAGATATCATATACTGTGCTGGTTACCAGATAGGTAGGCTGTAAGGCCTGCTAATTGAGGTTTCTTGACATAGAGAGAGGGGAATAGAATTCCAGAGGATGGGAGCTACAAGACAGAAAGGTTTAAGGTGAGAGGAAGCAGTCCGAGTGGCGGGTCTGTACAGGAGCTGGTTCTGCGATGAGCGGGGGGTACGGGCAGGAACATAGGGGGAGACTAAAAAGGCAATATAAGGAGGAGCAGCAGAGCGAAGGGATTTAAATGTTAGGGAAAGGATTTTGTATGTAATGCGCTGTTTAACGGGGAGCCAGGTTGTTGTCCGTTACAGAGGAGATTTGGGATCCGGTTAATTAGAGAGCGAAACAATACGTGCAGCAGAGTTAAGTATAGACTGAAGGGGAGAGAGGTGGGAAGCAGGAAGACCAGAAAGTAGTAGGTTGAAATAGTCCAGGCGCGATAGGACGAGAGCATGGATAAGCATAGTGGTGGTCGAGTGAGAAAGGAACCTGCGAATTTTGGCTATATTGCGAAGGAAGAAGCTAAGAAGCATTTGAAAGCTAACATCTGATTGGTTGGGGCAAAATTAGCACAATTTTTAACGATAAGAACTTTTATTACATCTCCTGTTAGACTATTAAAATTCTACTCGAAAACACCAATAACGACTGATTGTCTCTTCCCAGTGAGTGATCATTTGCTCCCAATAAGTTATATCTGAAGTTTAGATAGGCTTTAGAAATACTTTAAATACTGTTTTTATAAGCATTAATCTGTGTTTCCTACAATTCGGCATTTAGTTTTACAAAAGTCAATGATATTCTAATGAGAATAAATGTATAACTTGTACTGTACACGTCCAGCTATAATTAGTGATGAGGAGAAGGAGAAATGGCACAGACTAACTTTAGCAGAATATGAAACACTTGACAGCAAATCTTGTGGTCCAACAGAAATCCAGCTGTCTGGGACCTAAGCCCTAGGCTCAATATCCCTCTGAACTTGGCAGTGTCCAAAGGAGATTCTTTATTAAGCATTTGTGCTACAGAGCTGCGCTAAATGGCAAAGGACCAGCTCTTTTTATATATATATATAACAGTATAGATAGGGTATTGAATGTTTAGAGATCTGTCTACATGGAGGTGTTACTGCTAATAATGATATCAGTGATGCGTCCATGCGGATGATAGTAAAGTCAGTAGAGTAATTGTATTGGGAACATGTACTTGTACCCTTCCGTATCCTTACTTGTGCTTCGATAACTCTGATTTACTGACAACCTGTGAACCAACGTCTGTCATTGGAGTACGAGGAGAATGCTAACAGAATAGACCAAACAAAGTCCAAGGCTACAATAAAAAACATCTGTTTTATTTCATATCTAACAGTTACAAAGCACATACCACGGCCATAGCATATGGTGTACACCTGCCTTTTCTGACAGCATCTTGGATTCATATTTACTGTAAGAAATAGAGTGCAATATATTCGTAATCGGAGTAATAGGCCTTGCGGCATAACAACAGTTTTTCTTTAGAAATGATTCAATTATGGTGTCAAGTTTAACATAATTCACCCCCCACTTATAAATAAAACAGGCCCTCTAGTCCAACAACTTCCCCATTGTGTACAGTCCAAATTGTGAGGAGAGGTAACACTTTTGTTTCAAATAAAGTTGGCGAATCAGCAGCCAAATCAATTTACCGTACCTGCTACCGCTCATTATACCTCACCTACGGCTCACTGTTATGGAACAGTTTTATCCAATGGGCTTCAAGCTGCTTTTCAGGAATTGGATAAAATTAAATTTAGCAATCTTACTTAGGATCAAAAATATCTATTTCTTTGTCTAAGCCTGAATTTACAGTATATTTGTTATACATCCAATAAAATGCACAGATTAAAGGGCATCTATACTGTAAAAATAGTTTTTTTTTAATTGACCATTATTGGAAACTATAACCCTTCCCAATTATCACTGTACTATTTCTTTAGAAATCCAATCGGAAGCATCTTACATTTCAGCTGTCAATCAAGTCTATATTGCCATGAATTGCATGCTGGGGAATTCCCTCTCCTAGTGCTGGCTCATAGTTTTTACTGAGCGTGCTTGACTATTTAAACCTGCTGATGTCATTTTTTCCCTATGGTTTTTCTCCCCATTTCAGGGCAGGGATATGGGTCTGGCCACACCTGAAACTTCTCCTACATTTGTTAAGACCTTATTTTGTTTAAACGCCAGCAGAAGAAATTTACAAAGCAGGAATGTTTACAAAACATAGATATGTCCTTTATGGTTTTTACAAAGTGTCTGATGGCTATACAGAAAATAATATGCTGGTAATTTATGCTTGTCACCAGCCTTGAATGTCCAGAGTGTGTGGGCTGTCGTAGCCCACATCCACAAATTCATTATTACACTTTGGGAGTGCACACCCCAAGGCCTTAATTAAAGGTATCCCTAGAGGACAGTTATTACGCCTTAGGCGTAATTGTACCCGCACAGAGGTTTTTGTTAGGGCTGCAAAAGACCTGGATAATAGATTTGTAGAGAGAAACTATCCGAATTCTCTTATTAGATCGAGCCGTAGGAGTATCAGGGGATTTACTCAGGATGATCTCTTAAAACCCAGATATAGAAAGGAAGATTCATCATTACGGTTTACTACTGTTTTCAATAATCAATGGAGAGAGCTGAGACAAATACTTGCCGATAAATGGGACATTCTGAGAAGTGACCCAGTACTTTCAGATCTTATACCAGTTCACCCCTTCTTGACGGCTAAACGCAGTAAAAATATTTCAGATAATCTGTGTAAAAGTCATTTTGAGAGGTCAATCCCGAGGGTCAGAAGGAAGGACCCTCTGGTGGGTACTTTCCCATGTGGGGGTTGTAAATTTTGCCCCTTCATGAGTAAAGACAAGTTCTTTTTTAACACGGATAAAACTAACAGGTTTAATGTTAAACGATATTTTAACTGTAACAGCAAATTGGTAGTTTATTTGCTTTCCTGTTCATGCCCTTTACTTTATGTGGGAAAAACAACCCAAAAGCTTAAAGAGAGATTAACCTCTCAAATATTAGGAATGCCAAACGGGATAATTCCCAAGGGAAACACATTACAGGGGTGGCAGATCAATTCCTCAAGGTACACAATGGCAAGATTGATATACTTAAATGCCAGGCGATTGAAGGTGTGGTACAGAAAATGAGGGGAGGTGACTGGGATACTCTTCTTTTACAGAAGGAGGCCCAATGGATTTTTCATCTTGACACCATGTCGCCAAAGGGACTTAATGAAGAATGGGACTTATCGCCATTTATTGTTTAGAGACTTGGTGTTAATTTTGCTCAGTGACTTACCCCCGCCTCTCTATTGACATTTATTTCTCTCCTATGCTTTTTTAATCTCATTTAGGATCTGTGGACCCTTTACATTTTCATGTGGACTGTGGGTTCCTTTGGATTACTTAATTGTTGGGGGCTGTAATAGTTCTGTGTCTGGATATCGAATGAGAAGGATTCTTAAGAGATATGCAGCTATCAGGACCCATTTGGGCCCCGTCTGTGAACTGTTTGGGGTTACCTAGAGTCATGGAATATTCAACATTATTGGAGACCTTCAATGCAGTATGGTTTGCTCTAGCTGGTCCTCTCAAAACTGGAGGTCTTCGATGTTTGTTCTATCAAACTTTCCTATATAGCGAAGGGTAAGTATTATCTACTTACCCTTCTCATACCTGGAATCATCTGGGATTAATGGTGCTTAGACACTGGTTGACTGTTAATAAAAGTTTTTTTAACAATGAGATACACCTACAGACATCTTCAGACATCGTACATTGTACAGATGTTGACTCTAAGGAACAGGATATATGGGATCCTCTGAGTTTGGAGCTCTAAATGCATAGTCCAATATTTATCTTTTTCAGGGAATTTATGAAGGAACTTCTTACGACGCACTTCTAGATATTTGGATAATAGGACTGTGATCCACCAGAAGATTATTCTACTTACCTGTATATGGTCTCCATTAGATAAGTTTTTGTGGAATGGATTGTGATCCACTAACTGGATTTAATTGTGGACATTCTTCGAAGATTGTGGAGACTTAAGTATAACATATTGAGATTTAAACTGTGCCCTCATAGAATCGAGACTATTATTACTATGCTTAGGGTACATGAGTACTGTGTATGTATATATACATTATGATTATCTATTGAAATATTGTATATTTAATATAGCTTACTGGATACACTAGGGTTTTAGGTTTGTATCTTAGATCTATGGGCAGAGTAACTATCGGGTCTATTTTTACCTAGTTGGCTCTAGGGATAGTATAACTGCTTTTTTGCTCCCTCTCCTATCTTCACATTCTGTATACAGCAGCATTTTAGGTGCTGTTTTAATGATAACACATATTTTTCAGTGTCCACAGCAGTAGGTATTCTATTATACTTATGTATGTTTGGTTATATGTATATATCTTATGCCGACCCAGGGACTTTTTTACACTATAATATGCATAAGCGATCTTAACTTTGTAGGATTAATAAGGATCGCACATTATAATATGCATGAGCGGTCTGGTCTCTGTAGGTTTAATGAGTATCACACATCGCTATATGCACGAGACCTCTGGAAGATGAATGAAGTTCATATGTTGAGAACAGCAGGAGCTATAGAGACTTATGATTAGACCATTAATTTGAGACATGTACTTGCTTTGTTGATCTGGGTGAGCACATAGGAGGTACTGAGGAGGAGTTAGGCTTAGCCACACACCCCCAATGGGTGTACAATGGGATTAGATTCCGCCCTGATGGACTAAAGACAGTTACTAGCTGTGTTGAATGAGAGACACTAAGGATGATGTCATCATTATGCGCCTTACTGGCCTGGCCTATCCATACTAGTTGCACATGTGGTGAGTGTATTTTGGGATTTACTTGGGGATATAAGGGGATGTTAGTTACATATGTGTTGTGCTACTGACGAAGTCTGCTTGTACAGACGATACGCGTCTAGCTCGTTTTTAACTAGCTCCAGCTGCATAGAGGCCAGCATTTTTTCTAAGTATCGTATTCTTTCATTGGTGTTATCTTGTTGGGGTTAGGGTCTGCCACGTATCTGCGTACTCCTCTACTGGGTGGTTATTGTTATGTAGATTTATTTTGACCTTAGAGACAGTGAGGGGTGTTTATACTACTGCTTTCCCCTTATTTATGGGATATTTATGATCCATAGGGATATGTATGTATTTTACTACCATGACTATGTGTGCGACTTAACCAATTATACTTTGTATTTTCTAATATACCGGTATATCAACTTATTTTGTTAATATTGATACATTACTTACTCTGTGCATGCTGGATGTGTTTTTAAATTGTATGTCTCTTATGTACTAAAGTTGCTCCCATATGTGTACGATAATAAAGGCGTTTTATTTTACTATATACTTAGGTGGTGTGCCCATTTATATCCACTACTGTGATCTTTGTGTATTTTTATATTGTTTGGTGGGTAGGAGCACCCCCTCACTATATATGAATACTCCCCATTACTAAACTAGTGCCCTGATGCTATCTCTATGTAGCCCTACACTTGGACTTGGTAACATGCTCTTATCATGTACATGTGCAGAAAGGAATTATCAGCTTAAACGGACCCATAGACGTCAATAGGGCATAAAGAATTCCATCGTTTCGAGTAAGGTATGCGTGGATAAAGCATGGTAACTTTCAGTAGATGGCTCAGGCGTCTGGGAAATAATCAGGAGAAAATGTAGAAATCACCAGATCATTATAAAAACAAACTTCCTGCACACCCAAACTATTTTCCAGGTGCCGCAGGCTACTTTTGAGAGTTACCGATATACCAGGCTACTTCTGAGGATTACCGAAAGCCTCTTATATTCAGTAACCCTCTAAAGTAGCCTTGGTAACCCTCAAAAACAAGGAGCTACTTCTGAGTGTTCCTGAGGCTACTTTCAGGAAATACCGAAAGTTCTAAAATCTGAAAGTTCGAGCAGTTTTGACAGAACTTCGTAACCGGAAAAACAAGGAAGCAGAAAGAGGGGTAACAGAACATTGTGCGGCATTTAAGGTTAATCCTAAATCTCTCAGATTTAAGGAACAAACAGGGTTATTAATTAATTTTGCCCCAACCAATCAGATGTAAGCTTACAAATGTTAAATCAGATCTGATTGGTTGGGGCAAAATTAGCACCATTTTAAACGATAAGAACTTTTATTGAATCCCCCTGAATGACTTCTAGGGGCCTGATATACCCACCTGTGCTGTGCTAAAAATAGGGATTAAACTCATGCTAACCAATATTGAATAGGTTAGCGCAAGTTTAACTCCATGATTGCACTGGCTGCACCAGTTTCACAAAAGGCACCGGTGCAACCAGTGCAATCTATTTAATAAAGGATTTGCACCACTTTTAACTCCACAATTTAAGACCAGCTAATGGCTTGTCTTAAAGTGGTGCTGTGGTAAAATCCCTTTTGGGATTTACCTCCAGGTGCAAATCCAGTATTAAATACCAGAAGCCACATTTGCCTGGAGCAATTTGCACCTCTGGGTAAATGAGGCACTAGGTATTTAAGAGTATTTAGTCTTAAATCTCTCAGATTTCTAAGTAATGTAGTGTACAAGATTAACCTACGTACAATTTTTCATTCGAGGGGTAGACCTGCCAATATGAGTTCTAAATAATACAGTATAATCATAAATATAAATGATTTCTGTAGGCCTACCTAGCCCTATGTGAGTGGTCCCAGTACATGCCATGCGTTCCAGGACATTTCTCATAGTGCGCTCCGATAGGGTTACATTTGGGAAGTGCAGCACGAAAGATTCTTCCATGCGTCCTAGTGGAGCCTCAGCCTTAACATTTGCAGTTTAACATTTTAATGCATAGATTGACAAAACTATACAAAATTGCACAAATACGAATAACAAAGCAACCAACTTAAGTCTGACTCTCTATTATTCGTTTAATAATGACCTAAAGAAATGTTTCAGAATGAAAGGGATAGGTTATAGAGGGTTTGTTTTCAAAAACATATGTGACGGATTAGCAGTGAGAGATCTTATTAGAAAAACCTTGGATTGAGCAAAGGGACCATGTCCTATAAATTTGGTGGGAAAGGAGTACGAGAGCTGAACGCGTTGGGATTGTACTGAGAGATTAGCTGTGACAAACATATTTAGGATGTCTGAATATCGAAGGCAATGTCAACAAAATGTCAGTTGTAAAAATATATATAATAATTAAGGACTGAATATAGCAAGGATTTTTGGATGTTGGACAATATTACATTTTATTGGTGTTTTTTTTTTTTTTTTTGCAGCTGTGAGATGCAGCGCTCATTAGTTCTTTGGCTGCCCTATGGTTGATACCTCAACTGGCCTTGTTGTTAAATAATGGGGAGATGGAGATTTGTTCCAATGTACTGTGCAGAAGTTGTTATAACATCGGACAATATGCAGCTGTAGGTATTGTTACCCCCAGTAAGGATATGAACAAAAAACAAACAAAATTCAATGGCCATATCAATGTGAGGTTAGAATGTGTAATCCTACCTTGTTCTCCGGTGCTTTTCTACTGGTTCTCCTGGCATTGAAAAGGGAGGTGAGTTTGTGCCAAAAGCCATCTGGAGAGGTTATAAAGAAGCTTTACCTTGCAGGTTGGAGGGCAAAAGACCACTGCTTTCTCTGGCCTTCTAAGGCTAGGACTGTAGAAGTACCTGTACCATATATAAGTAACCTCACTACACAATCAAATGGGTTAAAGATTCCATACTTTTGCCATGGGCTACCGGCCTCCCCCCCCTTCCAATACGTAACTCACCGTAACTCCCATGCATATCCCACCACCATCAGCTGCGACGGAGAAATAAATTGTTAGAACAAATCCAAATACAGGGAAACAGAAATAGGCTGAAGGGGTGGGTAGGGCGGGTACAGTTTAGAGGTGGCATCCAAACTGAACTGAAGGGTATTTATGACCTCTAGTGTAACTCCTCCCCTTGCTACTCTGTATATCGAATAGATTACAATGTGAAAGAAACATTACCAATAGCACTGCCTATGGGCCAAGACCTGACCTGGCCTATTTGGCTCTGTCAGGTTCCACTTCTAAGAGGTTTGCCAAACCAGGACATAAGCCCTGACTTAGAATTTGCCCTCTTTAGTTTATGCAGTCAGTCCTGCCCTAATTGGGTTGTGTCTGGTAAACCTGGTTAATAAACATAGGAATAGAAAGTTTTGAGTTTCATTTTACTACCACCCCCCATCCTCTAGTGTTTACAGTAATAAACCTACTAGAACATTGTAAATACAAGCTGTCCTATCACTGGCATATAACTGCTTTGAATTAAATCTCAGAACATGATTAGTCCCAAATTTGCCTAAATACATTTATCTCTATATAAAATAACTAAAATTAGAAAAGTGCACCACATCAGGTACAAACAAATGTTATCAAATTTGTGGAAAGGATTCAGCCACATGTCCCACATTTACACCTATTTTTAGGAGTGACAACCCCCTGGGTACAAAAGGCAGATTGACAGGCACCTTATGAAGGGTTACCCTTTTGCCCACTTTCAAATATAGGATGCAAACTGTGGGTGAGAGGAGCCAATATGGTGTGGGGTATGTCCAGAGAGGCCAAACCTGCCTTGCTCCTCAACAATGGAGGCCAACTGCAGTGAGCCTAATCTAATGTAATGGTGCTGATGCTATATAGTGGCCATACACATTAACGATAATGGGTAAATCCTGACGGAGACTGGAGGTATACACCCAGTATCAGCCGAGTGTATTAGCAGAAACCGGCCGACCGCAATGCAGATGAACGAACGTAGTCGGCATTACTAGTAAAGGGAGCGATACTCTCCGTCCCTGTATGCCCGCATGACCAACCGATCCCCATACCCCCCACACACATGTGTGCCCGACCGATACCAATGTGATCTGTCAGCAGAATTTGATAGGGATCACATGTGTATGGCCACCTTTAATGTTAGGAACATTCCAAGGCATTGTGCATTCTGGGAAAAAGGACCATTACAGAACCTAATATGTCAGCTCAATAGTCAACAGCATGGAATAGAAAGGGGTATCAATTACATTTTTTTTTCCAAAATGGAAGGGCATGATTCCTCTTGTATAATAACAAGCACTGCTTTTGAAGAGATTTAGGGCCATAGTCACAAAAGCGCAGTGTCCCTTTTTAGCTATACCACGCCTTTTAATGAATGCTAAAAGGATTGTTAATTTATGATTGTATTAACAATTGTTAAAACGATCGTAAATCTACGACCGCGATTGTTGATTTAAGATCCCCATAGGATACCATTGCGGTAGTTTACAATCGCATGGTATTCTACGACCAAACGTTCGTAATTTACCGATAACATGCGGTATCGCTAATGTGCGATACTGCATGTTTATAAATATGGCCCTAAGAGACAGATTGTAGAATTATTTAATATTGTAAAAAAAATCTAATTTTCGGGCTAATTATCGAATGTCAAATGCAGAAGTTCGAAAGTAGCGTGCATGTAAAAGAAGTTACTTTATTTCAAGTTTTGGATATTTTTACTTGTTCCCCAGAAGGCTTCATATAAATGCCAAGTGTATTTGACACACTTTACAACATTTTTAATATGTCCATATGGCTGTAAATAGCATCACAATATCCAGTACAATTAATGGATTTGTTATAGTGTGGGAGAGCTTACAATCTATTCCTTAGATGACAAATATACAAGAAGTGATTCAATAGTGAATAGAGGAATAAGACAATGGGGCCGATTTACCCAAAGGCGCTGGGCAGATTTATGGAATTAAAGTCGTCAGGGGTGTCTCTCTAATGAGGCAATATGAGCAAAATGCTCCTGATAAACATCAGAGAGGCGGCAGGCAGAGCTAAATTTAATTTTGTACCACAATTATGGTATGGATAAAGGTCTTTTTGAGGAACTGTATAAATACCGCTGTGATGTGCAGTTTAAAAAGATGTTTAACCACACCCATTCCTGTAAGCCACACACACCTAACAGTGTTTTTTGTTGGTGCACTTCATGGCGCCTAGTGGTACGTAAGGGCAACATTCAAAAGTTTGGCTAAAGTGGCAAAAACCCTAGAGATGCCCCTGAAAGTCGTGCTAACCATTTTTCTACCAGTAAGCGTGAATTTAACTTAATATTAGTGACGGATGCGAGGCTTTACGCAAAAGACATGCATGCATCCGAAGCTCGCAATTCAATATCGCGATCAGCCGAAAATATTGGCTTGTGTGGGGCAGGCGGCCGCGACCAACCTCAATCGGGCATGTCAGAAAACTCCGATTGATTGTGCGGTTCCCTATGGGAACGTACGATTAATCGATCACCAAAGTTGCCGCGACTGACGGACATTTGTCCGGGCCGAAAGCTCGTCTGAGACAAAAACTCCCTCTGTGTGAACCCAGCCTAAGTGGCTCTGGGTAAATGAACCACAATCTGTCTCACATTTTCAGTTTTGGGATGGGGAAAAGGTAAGGATCCACCATTAATGATTAATTTGTCAAATGTGTTAAAGGACAATTATACTTTCTCCAATCCATTGCTGCATAGTCCCAGGGTGAGGCCCTAAATCACTCATGCTGTCAAAGTCCTCACCCTGGGTACTTTCCCTAGCTCCTGCAATACTTACTCAAACTCTCCCTCGGCGCTCCGCTTCTTCCCACCTCTCTTCCATGGTCAGTGACAGTCCAAGGTGCAGCCAATAGGAAGACACTCCGCATTGCAATTTCTCTTACCATTGGCTGAATTGCGATCTGTCACAGGAAGAGAGGAGGAGCGGAGCTTTAAAGGAGAATTTCAGTAAGTATTGCAAGTGTTAGGTAAAGCACCCAGGGTAAGGACTTAAGGTTCATACACACGTGTGATTGCGGGTGCCGACCCGCAACGCAAGATGTGTTCAAACGGCCACTTTGCCCGATAATAGTGCAGTGTATGGGCAAGCTTACCGAAACATGTAGTGGTGCAGAAACTACTAATAAAGCCTTTACAGCACAGACTGTTTGCAACTGTCTCGATCTACCAAATCTTTAATTTAATACATGTTGTGAAGGGTATAAGTGGAGACCCTGGTAGTAATGTGAGACAAGCCTGGAGCCATAGCAGCAGAAGTGGTCCAACCAGTTGTTGATTTAAGACATCTGTATATCTGTACAGTATATATGTTTGGGTTTCCTCTGTGATTAGCAAGACCCCTATGAAGCACACTATTATACTCACAGTTGGTAGTCACAGGTAAGCCAAGGTCTCACTTAAGAGCTCACCAGCGTGCCGGAAATGGGCACACAAGTGCGCAATGTTGCACAATCGGAGTGCATGCGATTGCGCAAAAAAATGAGGATCATATGCGCTCCGTTTAACTCAACCAGCGCACTAGTGCGGCCACATCAATTGGAACACACTCAGGTATACAATCCTCCTGGGAGTTGTGGGAGTCTCCCTGATTTTGGGGTGGCCTCCCACACTCCCGCAAGACCACCCCAAACTCCCGCAACCCGAACCTACCAGTCAGTCCGTCCCCGGAACGCCTACTTTTTCTGCTCACGCCTCTGGCCACACCCCTCATGTGACGTAAATTATGTCACATGGTCTGGCCACGCACATAGCCACGCCTCTAATGTGACGTAATTTACCTCACATAGCATGTCCCATTCCTAGCTCCGTCATGTCATTCAGTCACGCCCCCTTCTCCCACCCTGCCTGGAAGCCAGATTCGGCAGGGTGGGATGTCTGCACGATCAGATTAAAAGTGCACTAGTCGGACCTAGCCCTTAGACTCAGAACTTTTAAAAATCCCCATCTCCCAGTCAGCAGCAGCTCCTTGCAGAATCAACCAGGTTCGGTACATGGCAGTCGTCATACTGTCCCTCCTCCCAGGATCCCTTAGTGCTCCTGCTTAGTTCCTTCCTGTCGGTCTGCTTCGGTTATGTGACAGCTGTAGCTATGGCCACATTGGAAAAGGGAATACCTTCTTTTAGATTTAAGCCTAGGCCACACTACAACGCACCAAATCACGCACACAATGGCGAGCGTTATCACATGCGATTGTGTGCATGATTCTTGTGCTTTTTGCGTTTGCACGTGCGTTTTGCGAATGCAATTTTGTCATTTTCCGTTATGGAACCACATGCTTTAACGCACCAAAAATGGTGATCGCATGCGTTACGAAAACGGAAACATATGCACAATCGCATGCGCATCGGAAATCGTGGGAATTATTGAGTTCCCGCAGTTTTCGTTTTTAAAAAATCGCATGCACAATCACGAGCGTAAACACACGAAAAACTCGCTAGTGTGGCCTAGACCTTATTGTTTCTATCCCCAGAGATATTGGCTGAATCTCCCAATGTCCAAACAGGTAAGATATAATGTAAGTTCTTAAAAAAAAAGACACGCAACCTGCAGCAATAAATTGACAGTGTTTTTCCTTAAAGAAACAGTGGTCTGCCTTTTTTTTGAAGGGGTTACATACATTATTTGTCCACCAGCAGTAAGACATTGTGTCTCAGCCAATCACAAGAAATGCCGCTGGTCCGGCCCCTTTTACTTTATTCCGTGCACGGAAAAGGCACGGAAGGGGGAGAAAAGTCCGATAAGTACTGTTAGAAGCATCTTTGGAATTTATAAACCTTGCGAGGTTGAGTTTTTATGGGGTTGCCCACAAAATATTAAAGTTTTTTTGGGGGGGTGGACATACCCTTTAAGCTGTTTGAAGGCTTTTTATCATGAATGAATAACAAACAACTTCTGAAATTGGCAAACCGGAGTGGGGCCATGAACAGTAGTCCCCGAACATCACAGGAACGCCCCCAGTGTTAAAGACACGCCCTCTAATGTCACTGACACACCCACATTTCCATTAAGCCCCACCCACACCGGGACCTTTCATACCGTGACAGTCCCATGGAGAACAGTGCGGTTGTGGGGTATGTAATAAAAACCCCAATTTGGTAATATTGGACATCTAATCCTACAGTTTCAATATGTAACTGTATATTCTATATACCCTGTGTAACCTAAAGGATTTAGATCTTTATTTGTTTTTTGTTGGGTATATCAGGGGTGTTTCAGGGGTTAAAGGGACAGTTCAGTGGAAATTATCAATATCTGTTAAATTGTTAGTTTGTGTAATGCCTTCTTAGTTATTCTACATATCTTCTACTATTTTGAAAAATCAGTTTATTTCATACCCTTTTCCGTTTCTACTGTTGACATTAGTGAGCTGACATTTCAGGTTCTGTAATGGTCCTTCTTCTTCCCAGAGTTCTGTTCATGTTCTTCTACCTTGGAATGTTCCGTAAAAAGAAATTTGATTGGCTGTTGGATGGGTCAAAGATGCTCAGATCTCTGCTGAGATGTATATGTATATAAGGCGCTATTCGTAAAGGACTATTAAAGTTAATGACCTGTGGTCGGGAAGACTGATACCGGCTGATATTTCAATACACCACAGTATCAATCTATGAAGTCAATATCGATATATAATGTCTGGTATTAGTCTTTTTGCCCAAAGCAATTATTTTCACCCGGTTGAAAAGCAATGCTGCATTTGAAAAACTATACTGATACTAGTGGTATTGTTTTTAACTGATCAAAAAGATCGCTAGTGGTCATTGCCGGTAACAATTCTTTATAAACTCCGCCCGTAAAGAGAGAATACTGAAATTGTCCCATAATATAGACCCGTATTGCACGGTATTATATATGATGCCAATGGGCTTTAAATGTCTAGAAAGGTCTATTAAATCCAAACCTGATGGAGCAGTATTCTTCTTCTTAGGATTCTTCTTGACAGATTATAAATGATTTGATGTTAAATTCCCTGCTGTAACCTAATTTGTTATTTATCCAGAGCTCAGGACCTCCTCTAAAATCTTGCGCAAAAATCAACCTTTGTTACTGTAAATTTCAATTACAGGCAGTCAACGGAGAAGGGCAAATACCCAATGAGTTTCATATTAACTTGGATAATCATTTGTTTGCATGGCAATCCATGAAAAACCTCATGGACAAATGTATTAAGGGATAAGTGTATAAAACAGCTAGATAGATGTACATCTGTTAGCAATTTTTTACATGTATACTGTTCCAGAAAATAACAAGTATGGGAGGCCTCTGTTTCTCCAGCAGTTTTACGGGGGGGGCTGATTTAATGATCTGCAGCAGAGGTCATCTTTACCAGAAGAAAGCAGAACAAATGTAAGGGTTTATAGATATTTTAACGGCCATTTCATAATTCAGCAAGTTAATTATTTAACAATACTAACAAATAAAAAATACCCCAATGAATGGCATTATTTAATAGGAGGTGCAGGTATCATCTGATTGATTGAGGGAAAACTAACAGCTTAGGTAAAACTATACACCTCTTATTGAATGAGGCTAAAAATTATTTTATGTATGGCACATGACGCTAATGAGAAGGGGCTTAATTAAGGGAAGGGGCTAAATTAATTTTTCGAACCCAAACATCCTTTCTCAAGGACTTTGGGTCCGAAACATGTTGCACATGTTTATTGTTTCACAGCTACAGTTCTGTGCCTATGTAAGCTACACTGCATATTACATTCATTGAGATATTTTTGCAGGGTAGTGGAGCCTGGAGAGTGTAGCCGACTGGAACCCACAGCTCTTGTGCTTGGAAGCCCCAATCGACCATAGCACCCAAAAATCTACATACTCCCTCCGGGTATTATTTAGTGGTCCTTTTTCATAGATTTCTAAATTATGTAGGGGGGCCTATTCTTTTGTTTTCTGACTCAGTATCTTGCCTGTATCTCATATGAACTGTCATTCAGACTGATTCTTAACATATCTGCATCATAAGGAAAAGGGACACATTTTTGAAGGCTGCAATTTCTAAAATCTTGGACAAAGAATAAGACTTGTTGAAAAGAGATGTTAAGGAACCCAGCCTGAATAGAGGTAGGGGGTTCGGCACCAATTGACTGCCATGCACAATTTTGTTTTAGCACCTTACACTAGGGAGATTTGATAACATCTATAGCTACAATGCAATCAAAACCTTGCACTCTGGAGGGCCCTGTCACCTTGCTGCTATATGCTGATTGAGACATGCTTTAGAATGTTTTTTGCCAACAGATTCTTGTACAAGTCATTCTGAATTGAGAAAGCCAGTTGGATGACTAGTGAAACTAAAATTCAGTTGCAGTTGATGTAACTGAATACCACAGCTATGTTATTCAGACCATTCATCTAACTATCGGTCCCTAGGAGATTTACAAAATGTGTATACCTACATTACATTGGTTAACAAATATATATCATTAGATATATAATATATATTATAAAATAGAAGAAAATTGGTGCAGTCCTGGGTCTTGTTTCAAACCAAAATCAATTTATTTTTGTGCAATCATAAAAGGCAACATTTTGGCCCTGTTTCTGGAGAGGTGGTTGATGGCTCATTTTAAAGGTAAACTCAACTTGTTTGGAGACCACAGTTCCCCTTTAAAGACCTGTTGTGTTGAGTTATAAAAGCACCATTTTGCAGTTATTGTGTTTCCTAGAATTTCTGCTTATGGTTCAACATACCTTACTATATCTATAGTGACACTTGGTCACTGTATTATTACAGGTATCTATTAGTGCTATTTATTCCATATAAAGTCTTCACTACATACTGTGTATGATCTTCTGTTGCTTCTTATATTTGGAACAATAGATTTTCTGCCGAATTTTATGGTTTCCTCATTTGGTTTTATTGTTAGATTTGTTTTTGACAGTGGTCACAAGATCTATGACATAGCTAAGTGACTATTATAAGGACATAATCCACTGAACCATAGTTAAGTGACTTTTACAAGGATATAAAACACACACAATTCTACTCTGAGAAAAAAAATTAAAGGGGAGAAGCAAAGCCGCCTGCTAGGTATTTCTTAAGATGAATTTCAAAGCAAACGCTCGATTTGCACCAATGAATTGACTTAGTTTGGCTAATGGCTGTGAGCCAAACCAGCTTTTAGTTTACATTTACAAACATGCAATGCACAAAGTGCTCCTGGGAGAGGAAAACAACTCGTCCAAATGTCTGATTTTAAGATAAGCCTTTGCAAAGATTTGTGAAAACCAACAACATGCCTCAAACCAAAATCCCCAGGATCAAAACCTGTTATTCTCCACCTGTTCTAAGTACCGCTAGTGTCTTATAAACAGATGTTTCTGAATCAATCAAGTCAACCGAAAACACGTTCAATTAGCTAAATGCCCTGACTGATGAGCTGGAAGAGATTTAACCCAAGGGAACAGGAAGTGGTCTGAGAACACAGATCAAGGAAAAGGCTGATGGTTTAATGAAGGAAAATGATGTTCGGCAAAAAGAAAAACAAAGAAACCTAAGTATCATTTGCTGATTCACCAAACAATCAAAATTATTTTAAATACACAATATAATATCACATGTGGAGTTTACACTGTACAATATTACATACACATGGATAGACATATACAGTAGAGATAGTGCGAAAGTTTTTGAACTTTCGAACTATATGGAAAGTTCGAAAACGGACCCATTAAAGTCAATGGGAGTCAAATAGTTTGAAAAGTTCTAATGAAATACAAATAAAATATCAATGATAACTTAATGTAAATGGCTGTGGGACCTGGGAAATGGTCTGGGGAACATGTTTGAATATCCAGGACATTTGAAAAATCAATTTTACTCTCACTGGCACTATTTTCCAGCTCATTCGCGCCTAGGTACCATGTACATTTTACTCGCGGATTCGATGCTCGTGTATAGGCTTTAATGGACACTTTACTCGTAGATTCAATGTTCACGCCTAGATACCATGGACATTTTACTCGCGGATTCAATGCTCGCGTATAGGCTTTAATGGACACTTTTACTCGTAGATTCGATGTTCGCGCCTAGGTACCATGGACATTTTACTCGCGGATTCGATGCTCGTGTATAGGCTTTAATGGACACTTTACTCGTAGATTCAATGTTCACGCCTAGATACCATGGACATTTTACTCGCGGATTTGATGCTCGCGTATAGGTTTTAATGGACACTTTACTCACGGATTCGATGCTCGTGTATAGATATAATAGGAATTTTACTCGCATATTCGAACGGTCGAACATTCAATATTTAGCGAAAGTCTGAAAATATCGAAAATCCGGGTCCGGGATAATTCGAGAAGTCCAAATTCGTTCGAATTCGAATAGTTTGGCTCGAACTCGGGTTCGAGTTCTAGTCCATCTCTAATAAACAGTACAATGTTTCTAGTGGTGCATTAGTAAGAGGCTTCTCTAGTTAAGTGGCTAATAGAGAAAAACAAAAAGGGCAAATTTTGTTCCGATAGCGATTCTGCAGAACCTATTGAAGATTAAAAAAATTTGATTAAATCAGAATTTTTCAATAGCCTTTTTTTTTTCAATACATATTTCCGATTTTTGGATAGAAATGTTTGCTTTTTCCATAGTAATTTTCGATTGGAATTTTCAAAAATTTGAATGGAATTTTCAATGTTCTGATTTTTGAATTTCCAATTTTCAATGCAAAGTTCTGTGATTTGTAAAAATGTGAAAAATCCGTCGGTGAAATCATTGGTTGTGATGTCAGCAGTTACAACCTTGAGTGACTGCATGGAGGGAGGGGCCAGCTTAAGGTGCCCATACATAAATCCAATTTTACTTACCCATCCGAGCACTCACTCAACATTGGACCGATCCTGACGGAACCGCCTTTCCCGTTCTTCAATGCGACCAACATGGGATCGCAAAATGAATGGGATTTGCGGTCACATGTCGGTGGCATAGAAGAACGGGAAAGGCGGTTCGCGGGAGCGCTCGGTCAGGTAAGTAAAATCGTATATATGTATGGCCACCTTTACTCTGCCAGAATGAGGACAATAATTATCCTTATATATCTGGTTAGTAATGCAGGTAATACAGTGCAAAATATATAATTTGGGGTTGGGGGCAGGTAACTGACAATTGACCAGTGGACATGCCCTTTAAAATGTCAAATGTAACCCATACAATTCCCATCCTTAACATTATTACATCGCCTGTGTGGTGTAGACACCGACATTTTCTGATCTTGCTACGTGCACTACAAAACTGATTTTATACATTAGCAAACTGGTACATAGCAGCAAATTACGTGTAAGCATTAAGAACGCGTTACTGTGTATTTTTAGCCATTGCAGATCTTTGTACATGTCCCCCCCAATCAAAGTGATTTGGCACCAAAATATCAAATGAACAAATACAAATGAAGGCCTTGCGCACACCAGAAATGACACAAATGTGTTGACGTCACTGCAAACTTTATTAACACATCACAAAATCCACAGAACGCTGGCCTGAAGCATTTCAAGTGTGTGCTTAGTGCGCTCTTACTCATAGGCTGTGAAAGACCCAAATGTACTCCTAGGTGCATTATATACCCCCCTCCCCTAATTGTTTTTCTTACCTTTTCCACATTAAGTTAAAGGTACAGTTACTCCAATTTGTCACATGTTCTATTACAAAGTGCTTTAAGCGCATTAAAGTCATACTATTATTAAAGGGCTGATATGCTAAAAAGTGTTAAAATACATATTAATACAATATTACATGTATATCTTACCACTCATTATAAATAAAGTTTATATTTACAAACACCATCCCAATCCTAAAATACACTACATAAACATTAAAACTATAAATCCATACATATATCTATTTTCATCTAACTTCTATTGTGTTTTTACACTGCCTTGTAACTTTTATTATAGCACGGTGGCTCAGTGGTTAGCACTGATACCTTGCAGTGCTGAAGTCCTGAGTTCGATTCCACCCTTGGACACATCTGCAAGGAGTTTGTATGTTCTCCCCGAGCTTGCGTGGGTTTCCTCCGGGTACTCTGGTTTCCCCCACAGCCATAAAGACATACTGATAGGGTGTATGTGTACATAAAGTGATTAGATTGTAAGCTCTTCGGGGCAGGGCCTGATGTGAATTGAGTAAATAATTGTAAAGCGCTGCAGAATATGTAGCACTATATAAGAAATAAAATACAGGCATACCCGATTGTGTATTTTATATATATTTTATTACTAAAAAATCTAATTAAACATGATTATAAAAGGTTCTCATTCATCCAGGTCATAGGATATCTGTGGTATTTAGTTAGATCAAGATAAATTTTTTCAAGACATCTAACTGAATACCACAGATTTATCAAATGAAACATAAACTATAAAGAAAGTGTTGGAACATTAAATTAATCAAACTCTGGAAAGCTCATAGCTGTCTATGACTTACCTTAACAAATGGTCTGTCCACATGCGGCCCATTGGCTGCCCCTGACTGGCCCCTCAATACTAGACCTGCACCCAAACAAAACTTAAAGGGCAAGTCCAGCCCTAAAATGAAAACTTACATACAGGTAAATCACCCCCCAAAACCCTAAACAGTAATAGTTTGAAATGTGAAATATATAAGTCTAACCTGAAATCCTGCACAATGTCCTGTTTCCCCTGTTTCTGCTTCTTGGTTCTTCCAGTTAGTAACTGTCAGTTATGGATTTGACAGTTGACATCACAGCCAATGACTGAATGTTAATCCCCTGTCTGCCTCTTCTGGGCATGCCCAGGCTCAGTAAAAGCTCAGTACAGGTTTCTAAATTGCTCAGTTTCCATGAGGCATCCAGAAGCATAGCAGGGATATAGTAATGAATTCATAGGACAAACTATGATATATCAAAATATTTTAAAGAGGCCTTTCTTTCTAAAAGATGTTCTTATGGGGGTGGAGTTGTCCTTTAATATTAATTGATTGTCTTAGGCTGGATAATTTATTTATATTAATTAAGTTTATCTTATTAAAACAATTATTGAGGGGGTGTGGCTTGACACCAACCAAGATGGCAGCATGGCTGCACATCTTAAATCAGCACACACCTGACACCCACCACTGACATCCAAGTGCTGCACCACAACAAACCTTCCCTAACCGACTCCAGAATGGGCAAACACAAAAAGGGAAGCCAAAACCCCACATTTAGAACGATTCTTCCAAAAAGTGGAGGGAATGGAGGAGCAGGCCGAGAGCTCGGCGCCATCTTCCCCTGTATCCACACGTGACCGTGGTGAGGATCATCCACTGGCAGCCTCAATCCTAGAACAGCAACTCACCCTTTTCTCACAAAAGATTACAAATACCATAACAAAGGAATTCCAAAACAGCATATTGGAGCTTAAAGCAGACCTCACACAACTGGGGGAGCGCCCCACCCACATGGAAGACAGACTAGATGAGGTAACTGACGTTGTCCAACAATTAGAGGCAGCACACACCACACTGTGTTTAGACTTACAACAACTAATTCTCCAGCATGACGAAAAGAGAGAAGACAAAATGTGCTAATCCGCGGTATACTATATCAGAAGCGGAACTACCCAAATACCTGCTGGATTTATTTAAACACCTTGTTCCACAATCCCTGACTGAAGACTGGAAGTGGGACAGAGCTCACCGTGTTCTGGGACCTCGATCCCCAAACCCATCTTACCCAAAAGATGTGATCTTAAAACTACATTACTACACTAGCAAAGATGTTTGCAACGTTTGTTTCGGCCGATAATCGGCCCGTGTGTAGGGCCTTTGTCGGCCGAAACGGATGGTCGCTCGGGGATCCGCCAAGTCGGTCATTCAGTGATCCCCGAGCGACTGTCCGTTTCAGCCGACAAAGGCCCTACACACAGGCCGATTATTGGCCGAAACAAACGTTCGTACACATCGCGCGTTGTGGGTCGGGACCTTTAGTACTAGATGTTTGTTAAACTGTTTAAACTGTTATATCTTATCTTGTTAATCAGAGTCGATATGTATACATATTTAACATACTTTATGAATATAGAGGCTCATCTATTTATATGCCAAACTTTTCCGGGTTCAAATGTCAAATGGTCTATTATTTTCTTCTTAAACAATATATGTGATACTGCTGGTATTAATCTACTATATAAAGCAGAAATCTTGTATGTATGTATGTATGTATGTATGTGCTCACCACACAGCCACACCCCTGAATTCTTCCACATAACGGCGACGCCCTCTGAAAGGGCCGACGTTCCACGAAGTCCAGTTTGACCAATAAAAATCCTGCACGTCACTTGCACAGTGTGATTCCCCAATTCAGTAATTCAGATGAAGGGCTTGGGCTCTGTGTGCTGCCCGACTTCAACAACACAGACACAAAGTCCACTTCAGTGACACAACAACAGTGTAATGTACGGCTACACAACTCAGAGAGCTGCACACACAGAACAACGGCTTCTATAACAGAGGGAACCAGACATTTCCCTTAAGGTCTGTAACACATTACAATTTGCTCCTGGAAGGTTTCAAATATAAACCCGGGAAATACTGTGTTGCTATTGCTGAAATGAACCACATTTGCGGTTATTTGCGGTTATTGTCATGCTTAGAAATTTAAAGCACAGCAATACCACCAAAAATGATGGTCACACTCATACCCCAATGATAAAGGCCACACCCCCAAAGATAACTGCCATGCCCCCAAACATCACAACCGTGCCCCCAAATGTTGTCAGCATGCTGCCAGATATTGTGGTCACCTCCTCCCCCCAAAAAACCAAACCATTACAATCCGCCCCTATACATCATGGCCACGCCCCCAAACATCACAGGTACATCCCAAAATCACGCCCACATCCACAAACATCCTGTCCATGCCCCCAAACATCACAGGCACACCCCAAAACACCACACACATGCCCCATCCACCTACTCAAACTGGGACGGTTGGGGGTGGGAATTACCTGCATTACCTGGACTTAAGCACTAGACACACACGCCTACATGTCACACACTTCACACATAGTTACAACTAAAAGAACAAAGATATCATGGCACTTTCAATTCAGACCAGAAACTAACTTTATTGATTGGGATCTAATAGTCAATATAAAGTGGTCCTTGTGCAAGGATAAGGTGTTAAGTGCAAACAGTGACTAATGTGCAAAAAATAGAGCACGCCTAATAAAACACTTAGAGCTCAGCCTGGCTTTAACAACACAGACACGTTACATGATCAGAGACACTGACGCCCATCAGTCACTCAAGTGCTGCAGTATTCAGTTGCAATTAACATGTTTTTCCCATGGCAAATTCCATGTGGCATGTTCACCACAACATTTATATATTTACTCTAGAAAAGGCAGCTAGAAAGCTTAGGGAGAGAGGGGCCAAAAGGAGCAAAAAGCCCTTCACTGAGCATAAAAATGGAGAAACACCTTCTTATAACAGAAGGCATCTTGCAGTCTCATGCTATATGAATAGTATTGACCACAAAACCTAAGAAACAAAAAGTAATTTCTAACTCTCAGGTTCCCCAGAGTAAGGGGTGGAGATATGCAAAATTCTTCTTTTAGTCCCTTAGCTAATGCATGTGTTCAGAACTGCTGGCTTAATAACATGTAATATAGCCTAATATATAGAGCCAATCATCTGACCTGCTGACAAGAAAAGCTCGGGGCATCCAGGGGGGGGTTCGAATGGGATAAGCCTGAAGGTCCTAAAAAGGACTCAGGCAATCCCACCACACAAACGTGAACAAACCAAGCAAAAACAAAAAGTGCATGTGAATAGTGCCAGTTAAATAATTAATTAATAAGGGAGTGAGCCAATAGGCCCCAGACATGTTTTGATCTTGTTAGATTCAGTGCAAGGTACAGATTTATGGCTCTATGGGGTAGGACTTGGGGGTACAGTAGACAAGGCAGCTAGAAAGCTTAGGGAGAGGGGGGCCAAAAGGAGAAAAAAAATGGAGCATAAAATGGAGAAACACCTTCTTATAACAGAAGGCATCGTGCAGTCTCATGCTATATGAATAGCATTGCCCACAAAACCTAAGAAATCAAAAGTAATTTCTTACTCCCATGTTCCCCAGAGTAAGGAAGGAGATATACAAAATACTCCTATATGTCTCTTAGCTTCTGCATGTGTCCAGAACCGCTGGCTAATAACATGCAATATAGCTTAATATATGGAGCCAATCATCTGACCTGCAGACACGACGTGTTTCAATCTTGTCATTGCAAGGTGGTGTAGGACTCTCTGTATTTATGCTCCAAGTGGAAAAACTGATACGGTTGTATATAAAGTTTTGCTATAAACATATGTGCTATACGTCCCTCAATCAATGTCACCTCCTCAACTCATAACTATTACATACATGATGTATATTACCAAATGTGCACTTCTTTTTCCCCGTCTCTTCCATCTAAGCCAAACACACACCTGCACGTAACAAATATTATACCCACATGTGTACACGAGCAACTGCTAGTAATACTGTATATAATGGTTAAAATCATATCATTGAATGAGAAAGGTTTTAACTCTCAGATAAAAAGAAGGCTACTTCTGAAGGAGGCCAGTCAGTGAAAAGTAGATATCCTCTTCCTCCAAAGAAGTGACTCGTACGTCATGAAAATGCGTAAGGCGGTGCCTTATCCTTGCTACACTCCTTTCCTGCTTTATGTACACCTATGGCTCTACTCCGTGAGTGTTTTTACGATTTTGTACAATAAAGATTATCTTTTATCACGTACGTTGTAGCACGCTATATCTCGGACTTGTATCCCCTTCCTCCAAGAAATGCACCTCCAACAATCTAGCTCATTTAAATTCATCTCCCACCTATATCCAGTGATTCTGACTTCAGGCACTAGCTTCAGACGGGCAGGAGTGGCCAAACTTATCAGCAAGAAATGCCCACTACGAATAGAAACAACGCACATCTGCCCTCAAGGTCAATTATTAAATCACCTCAACAAAATAATGAAGAAATTCACACCAACCCAATATCCTAGCAAAATCATTTGAGGCGACTTCAATACTAGGTTTTCTTCAATCTGAGTTAGACAGCAGCTGCACTATTCGCCAACTAATAACATCTAATGCCATGTATGACTCATGGCGACAGGACCATCCCACTGAAAAACAGTTTACCTACTATTCTGCAGCATTTAAAGTGGAGTTGTCCTTTAATATTAATTGATTGTCTTAGGCTGGATAATTTATTTATATTAATTAAGTTTATCTTATTAAAACAATTATTGAGGGGGTGTGGCTTGACACCAACCAAGATGGCAGCATGGCTGCACATCTTAAATCAGCACACACCTGACACCCACCACTGACATCCAAGTGCTGCACCACAACAAACCTTCCCTAACGACTCCAGAATGGGCAACACAAAAAGGGAAGCCAAAACCCCACATTTAGAACGATTCTTCCAAAAAGTGGAGGGAATGGAGGAGCAGGCCGAGAGCTCGGCGCCATCTTCCCCTGTATCCACACGTGACCGTGGTGAGGATATCCCACTGGCAGCCTCAATCCTAGAACAGCAACTCACCCTTTTCTCACAAAGATTACAAATACCATAACAAAGGAATTCCAAAACAGATATTGGAGCTTAAAGCAGACCTCACACAACTGGGGGAGCGCCCCACCACATGGAAGACAGACTAGATGAGGTAACTGACGTTGTCCAACAATTAGAGGCAGCACACACCACACTGTGTTTAGACTTACAACAACTAATTCTCCAGCATGACGAAAAGAGAGAGAGAGAAGACAAAATGTGCTAATCCGCGGTATACCATATCAGAAGCGGAACTACCCAAATACCTGCTGGATTTATTTAAACACCTTGTTCCACAATCCCTGACTGAAGACTGGAAGTGGGACAGAGCTCACCGTGTTCTGGGACCTCAATAGAAATACCATTAAACCTCTCCACACCAGCATCTAAGTGTGGAAACTGGAGATTAAATGAGTCCTTGCTCAAAAGCCCTGAAGTAACGACTTGTCTCAAACTGCTACAAACCACCAAAACCGAAGCAGAACTTGTCTCTTTAGAAAGAATCCTATACCCACAACCTACAACTAACATCCTCAAGAAAGTAATAGCCTTAAGAGAAAAATTAAAACAACTGGCTTTAAACAAACTAGAAAAATCATTGTCATGGTCCAAGCAAAAATTCTACGAAAAAGCCAACAAGGCACATACTATATTAGCCAATCAACTAAAACTCCAAACCTCAAACACCACTATACACACCATAAAAAATTCATGAGGCATTCTCCTCAACTATCCAAACCAGATAGACTTGGAATTTGAGACCTTTTATTAAAACCTTTATAATAAAATCCCTATATCTAAAAACATGCCAGAATACCTAAGAGAAGTCAATGCATACCTCAACGCTTGTAATCTACCAAAGTTGCCACCTGACCAACTGAAATCTTTGAATAAACCTATTACAATATGCCAAATGGCAAAACTCCAGGCCCAGGTGGCTTCACTTATCTCTACTAAAAAACATTCCAACATCTCCTTAATACAAAACTATTTGATCTTTTTAACAGCTTCATGTTTGGTGAACCAATACCTCAAACAATGTCACAATCCCATCTCATCGTCTTACCAAAACCAGATAAAGACCCCAAAAACTGTTCAAGTTATAGACCAATTGCCCTACTTAACTAAGACCTTAAGATCTACTCCAAGATCCTGGCAAACAGACTGGCCACTCTTCTTCCTTCACTAATCCACAAGGATCAAGTCTGTTTTATAATGGGCAGACAAGCTGGGGACAACACCCGCAGAATAATAGACCTTATAGATATAATTAATCAAAATCAAGAATCAGCACTAGTCTAGGTGCTGAAAAAGCTTTCGATAGAGTAAGTTGGCACTTTTTATTTGCAACCCTGTCACACTTGTGGTTCCATGGACCGTTTCTCACAGCCCTACATTCATTATATCAATCTCCACAAATGCAGATTAAACTTCCTCTAGCTCTCTCTGTTCCCTTCAACATAGGCAATGGTACCCATCAAGGATGCCCACTTCCCACTACTATATGCAATCTGCATAGAATCTTTGGCAGCTAGAATACACCAATCCCCAAATATATTTGGCATTAACATAGCAGCCGATCATCATAACATCCTACTATATACAGATGATGTCTTATTAGCCATACAGAAACCTTTGAGATCTCTTCCAAATCTCCACCTAGAACTACAAATATACAGAAAACTCTCAGGCTACAAACTGAATGGAGATAAAACAGAAGCCTTACCAATAAACATCAACCCATCACAAATTAAACTTTTACAACTCAACTTCCCATACAATTGGCAAACAGAACAATTATCCTATCTAGGCATTAACATCACCACAAAATACGCAAACTTATTCGCTGCAAATTATAACCCAATGTTTGCTAAAATCCGTTCCCATATTCACAAATGGCAAACACTACTGATATCTTGGTTCCGAAGGATAGCAGCTATCAAGATGTCTAATCCCCCCAAAATTCTTTACCTATTTAGTACATTACCAATTGAAGTACCAACGAAATCAATAAAACAAGTTCAAAGAGATCTAACTCAATATATCTGGGGGAAAAGCACACAGAATCTTCAAAAAGGTAATGACGTCACCCTGCACAAAAGGAGGATTGGCAGTCCCAGACAAAAAACTATTTGTACGCAGCCCAGCTCAGACAACTAATGCACTGGACGACTCCCAATCCTAAGACCAGATGGGCTGCTTTGGAATCCAAATGGATATACCCTTCTCATACAATCTTCAAAGGTATAAAGGACATACCTTTGAAGATTGTAATGTTAACATACTGGCGAAGGAACGTGACTGGTTCAAGAGAGGTGTTAAGGAGGCCATTTATGTGAAAATAAAGAAACCAAGCCTAAATAGAGGTGGGGGGGTTCGACACCAACTGTCTGCCATGTACAATGCTGTTTTAACACCTTACTCTGGGCGTTCCTATAACACCTCTTAGCCACTATCCAATCACATCTTTAACACCTGGCTGTGATATGCTAATTGGGATTTTCCAGGGTACATAATTGCCACAGATTCTTGTACAAGTCATTCTGAATTGAGAAAGCCAGTCGGATGACTAGCGAAACGTCTTCAAGAACTACATTTCAAGTCCAGTTGATCTAATTGAATACAACAGATATAAGGTGTAGACTCTGAGGCTGGGTATACTCTGGAAAACCGGAACACCAATGGAAATCACAGGAACATCCTACCCTCCCTCGAACCTACAGTATATAATAAAATTAAGATATGTAAGAAACATGGAATATCTGATAGCATGCCTGCAAAACAAATGAACCAAGTTTGCTGGGACCCTTGGGACACCCATGAGTACTAACAAAGCCACAACCTAGAAAATTAATCTCCATGAAATTCAATGGAACCTAATCAAAAGTACCATAAAACCACAACTGCGCCTGTATTATAAGTGAAATGTAAAATGTCTAAAAAATATTATAAAGTGGTCTAAATTAACAGCATAATGTTGAAATCGACTCTTATATTTTCCTTTTTCTGTTCTCCCCCTTTACTTCTCCCCTTTCCTAAACTCATATCTACTTTTCTTTAACTTCAACCTATCCTAGAAACCTCAATATTTTCCAAATTTTACCTTAGCAACAAAGTTGAAAATAATATGCTTACTATAATGCCATGAACATTGGATAAGACATCTACTATGTAATCTCAAGTGTCACCCCTTTGAACTACTGTCTATTGTAAAAAAAAAAAAAATGAATTTAAAATATTACACACCTTCTACTGACAATTGCAACTAATAATTAAAAAAAATCCATTGAACCAGGTATATTAATTAAATCTCTTAGAGATTTTTTGCTATCTCTATAATGAGAATTGAGTTGAACCTATTGGTCCAGCCCTTATCGACAACCCAAGTTTCTCATACTGCACCCCTGTGAAATTTAATTGCCCACCGCTGCTATGGGCAGTTTATAAACCAGGAACCTGTGGCCAACTGGGGTGTTGTGGTCACCAGGAATTATAAGAAAAGAGGCCCATCAATAAATAAAAAGGGGCCACCTCAACATGATATCTGGTATCCCACCCCTCTCGGGAGTCTCCAGCACTTCCCGTGAGTCCACCCCAAATTCCCACAACCCAAACTTACCTGCAGCCTCTGCCTCTGGAACATATATTTTGGGCCACCATGCCCCTAACCGCACCTCATCTGTGACATACAGTAGCTTACCTCAAGTGCTGTGTCCCACCTCTTTGGTGATGTCATTGATGTTACGTCGTCCTGCCATGCCACCCTGCCTGGAAGCCACTTTCACAGGGTGTGATGTCTGTGACATCTCTCTTTTATGGATTATTTATATATGTCTGTAAGACATCTTATGTTATTTAACTTGTCATTTCTTACTCTGGATCTAAATTCTGGGAATATTCTCTTATTTAATTGATGAATGGATTGTGGGCCCACTGGGGATCTCCCTGATATCCTGGTGGGCCATTCTAACCCTGACTTGCAGGCTTGTTTTTATTATGGAGAGCTATACAACGGTAATTACAATACAATAATTAGGAAAATGAAATGAATTCTAGAAACTGGAATAAACATAACATGCAGATTGATATAAATGGAGCTGAGCTGATTAGTAATGTTAAAAGCAATTATTATTACGAGTTGAGTTTGATTTTAAAAAGTTGTTATGGCAACCCTGTCTCTACTGATTACTGCTTTTTAAAATGCAAGGGGTGCAAATATGTTTTACTGCCTCCCCCCCATGTATGTTATCTAGGGGTCTTCCCTGGTGAGAAATTCCATTGTGTGGCCCTTCCCTGTTAGTTGGACCAATACCAGAAGTACATCTTTGGTATAATCAGTTTCTCTAAAGTGTTTTAATGTAGTTGAATTTGCTAATTTTAAGTGAAATTTGCAACATGATTTTGGCACGAGGGGAACCGAAAAGGGCAAATTGCATTATTTCAGAACGAGGGGTTTATACGGCAACCAAAACAATATTTTTTGTGGTATAGTGGCTCAAATGACTTACAATAACTCGGGATGACAGTACCATTAGATCTAGTCTGTCTAGTACTGAAATGTTTATATATCCGAGCGATTATCTGATTGCAAACGACTTTGGTTCCAAAACAGATTAAGACAAATATCTGACACTATACGTAAACCGATTACATCCAAGACATGTAAAACAAACATCTTCACTCTTTCAAGACAACTAGAACAATCTTAAAATAATCTTATCATTGAGATGAAATCACAGGTCCCACTTTGCAAAAAACAAAAACAAAACAATGTTCATCTCCCCTAATGGACGCCTTTAATTAGATTACCATCTGATTAATATTATGAAATTACCCAGGTAATACATTTCATAACAAAGCAGACATATCTAACAATATGGGGCTTGTCCGTTATAATTGAAAAGCTAAAAATTCATTTGAAGACCAAGGCAGAAATGTAGACTAAACACATTTTGGATTTCTGCGTAGGCTTTAATGCTTCTCCGCACTACGCATGTTTAGGAATCCTCCGCAGAAACGCTAACTCAATTTGTCAGTATTATCTTTATATCAACAGTCATGCTTAAATATTTACAATAGACATAGTACTCTGAGGGTTAGTAACGCAAGATAAATGAGAAAAATGTTCACAAAATGGATGATCCTATTAGAAATCGCTGGCACTAACAGATCCTTCTTATATACATGGAAAGCCGCCCTCCTCTAAGTACAATTTTTATTGCATTTTATGTTTAGTTTTCTGCTTGTAGACAGTTTGGTAACACAGAGCAGAACATCAAAGAACAAGTAGTGGAATAATGAAGGTTTATCAGGTTTATAATGAAGGTTTATAATACAAAGGAGAAGATTTACCCTCATTTGTATCTTTCAAGGTGTCTGTTTAAATGCATATATTTACTGCATGCATATGGAGATTTATAAACAAAGTTCACTTAACAGCCAGAGAGCTGGGCATGATCTAGACCTTCTGCCCCAGGAGACAATAATATTGTGGTGCTTCCTTAAATCCAAGTCATGTCAAATTTAATAGTCCATTTATTTTCACTCCTAAATGCTTTCTACGTGAATGAGTCTAGAATGTCATTTTCCTTTGAATTTTGGATCATTTGATTGGTTGTTTGGAATGACTATCAGGGTTATTCAATAAAAGTTCTTTTATTTTTGCCCCAACCAATCCGATGTTAGCTTACAAATGTTAAATAAGATCTGATTGGCTGGGACAAAAAAATTAGCACTATTTTAAATGATAAGAACTTTTATTGAATCTCCTTGTATGATTTTACTGGCATATGATGGAGGGTTTAGTAAATAACAGTACAATACCATCATCGATTTTGATACAATTCAATGTAATCAGCTTATAATTTATTCCCTCTCTTCAGTCTATAATGTGAAGCAAGAAATTATTGTCTAAACAATTTATCTTTCGATTATCTGTACAGCTGAAATGTTATCACCGACTAATAGGGGAAAGCAATAAATATCGATATTACGAAAGAGAGTGTAAAATCCACAATACTGTGGTTAGCATTCGTTTTCCACTCATGTTACACAATTTCAAACAGTGTGAAATTAACTCGTATTTATTGGTCCGTAAATGGTGAAAAGGCCAAAACGCAGAAAATAATACCAATATGGGGGATTTGTACTTTTAAATCTACAACACCATGAAAGAGACAGTTGGAGATAACAGTAAAATTAAGTAAAGGGACCCCTCCCTCTATGGTCTGCACCTACTACCATATAAGACCAGAGACCTTCCTATGTTTCCCAACACAGGAAATCTGTTCCCACGTCTACAGGTAGTCAACATTGGAAAAATGTTTTCATTTATGTACATTCAACCAAATTACTTAGCCCCATTGGTCATCAAAAATGCACTGATTTTGCAAATTTTATCATTATTAGAAATATTCAAATTCATGAGAAAATCTGATGGAATGGTGAATGGCAAGGAAAGTCAAGGTAAGAATGAATTAAATTATTGGAGACAAATTACTCCAGTTACTGAGAATCTTCTACAAATTGAGAAACTTAAAGGAGAACTAAACCCACATATTCCCTATTCTCTGCTGTTGACATTAGTGAGCTGCCATTTCTGGTTCTGTAACGGTCCTTCTTCTTCCCAGAATGCACAATTCTTTGGAATGCTCCTAACAGTAGTTTCTACTAATTGGCTATTGGGTGGGTCAAATGCTCCTAACAGTAATTTCTACTGATTGGCTGTTGTGTCAAGGATCATATCCCTTGTACTGTATATGTCTTATCTAACATAGTCTTATTTTGTAACTAATGCAAGCACTGCAGTAAAAGGCACTGATTGACTGTAGGGTAGCTCTACCAAGCAGCTGAATCAGCCCAGGTCCTGGGTCAAGGGCAAGACCATTACATTCTCTATTAGGGATCCTGCAAACAGTATTACGGAAGCATTTATTTATACACAGACAAAATGCTAAATGGACAGGTTAAGGTCAATGGGATGGAAAAACACTGCACTTTTTTCTTAAAAGTTTATGTATTTGCACTGAACTTCCCCTTTAAGGTGCTGCCTTCTGATTCGGTGTTATCCTGAAGCTTTAATTGTCCTTTTAATTATACTTTTTACTCAGGTATGAAGAATCAATGCAATATTACCAATAAGAAATTATAATAATTTATAAATTTGCATTGGCGCATTTGACAGCTTCTTTATATATAACACAGAAGACCCATCCTTTAGATTATCCTTATTAATAGTGATAAACCATGTCACCTTTTATGATTGGAGCTTAGCAATATCATCATGTGTCACATGACTCATTAAACTGTATCTATTATAGATAATGAAACCCCCCTTGGTATATAATATTAAGATAGAAGTCAGCTTTCATGACCTGTAGTTCAAAAAAAAACCTCATCCTGGTGCCTCATATTTCTATATGTTCATGGAGCTCCTTTATATTAGGGATTGTGCATTATTCACTGTACCTTTAAGCTAAAGAAGAACATACTAGAGTCACTAGCATTCTTAATCTTTACTACAATAGACGATGATCCACTGTTCCTTGTTGGTTGGTGTATTATGATCATAATATTATATCTATCAGTTCTCAATCCCTGGAGCTGTAAAATTCTATCACCGTTCATGTTGTTTCTGAACCTCCCAAACTATGACTTTTTTTGTAGTAGCTTCTGTTAGTGAAGCTTCCTAAACATGGAACTCTCAGGAGTTTATTTAAAACTTTTTTCCTTGAATTCATTGGCAGTTCCATTAGACCAGCTAATTTATAGGTAAATAAAAGACTATACCCCAGCTGTGCAGTATTTTCTATTTGTAATGTCCCTTTCCATTGCTATAAAAATAAACCCTTCCTAGAATTAGAATTAGCGAAAGGGTAGAGGGCAGTTGAAGTCCATCCAAGGAGAATAAAAAGGGATTAAAGTCCAATACACATTGTCTAATGCTATTTAATATGGATTTAGAAGACATCTTGTTCGGGCTGTTCAGACTCCATAGTCTGCCATGATTAAAATATGTTAAATGCATCTGCTCATTGCCATCTAAAGATAGGCACACACACTAATGATACCGGGTATTGGGGCTTTATCGACAGTGTGCGGCTGCCGAACATTCCTGTTGGCCTCACAGTCATTTGGGAAAAACCGAAAATTTCCCTTGCTAGTCTCCTTATAGGGGAGTCGGCCGTGGTCATGGAAAACACACAGTCCTGAATGTCCTCTCTATGCTGTGTATATGCTGTGTATATGCTGTGTATAGAGAAAACACTCGGGACTTTGTGTATCCCTGATCTTTGAAAAATGCCAGACAGAATCTGTAAGATTCAAACATCTTTCCTGTTTGTACCCAGATTTAGACACAGTAAACTATCAGTGATTTTGTGTCAAGGCTCATCTCCCTTATACTGTATATGTCTTATCTAACATAGTCTTATTTTGTAAGTAATGCAAGCACTGCAGTAAAAGGCAATCTAATGTAGAAACAACATTGTTTGTATATCTTTGTGTAAAATGGTGTATAGCTTGCTGTTATATTTGCTGGTTCACAATTGTTTGAACAACATTTGGACACACGTTATCTAGAGACAAAACACTGTCATCTAGTGAAAAAATATATTATATATATATTTGTTCACGCCCCCTTCAGCAATTTAGTGAGCTGGTTATGAGCTTGAGCATGCACAGAGGAGGCAGCTAGAGGTATAGCATTCAGACATTGGCTGAGATATTAACTGTCATATCCAGTTGCAAACTGAAAGAACCAGGAAACAGAAATGGGCAACAGGTAATTGTGCAGCATTCCGGGTTAGTCTTGTATCTTTCAAATTTCTAACTTTCTGCGATTTGGGGGTTTTGTGGTGGTTTACTTACATCCAATTTTTCATTTAAGGGGTGGAGTTGCTATTTAATACTGATATAATTGTTGCTTATAAAATACAAACCTTTATTTTAACAATATTCCATCTGGGTCCTAAAGGCAGCCTGCCAACATCCCTCCAATAGCAACTCATTGGTTTCTGTGTCCAGTCCTGTTACAGTTTCAGTTTCCCTGTCTGTACTCTTAACACGTTGCTTTTATTAACTGAAACTGTAACAGATGCGATGCATCTGGATGAGGGACCAAGAAGAAGCTGCTGTAATATCAGTATTTCTTTCTTTTTTTGGTTATTCTGAATTTGACAGATAATTAACAATGAAACAAGGTTATTCAATAAAAGTTCTTATCGTTTAAAATGGTGCTAACTTTGCCCCAACCAATCAGATGTAAGCTTTCAAATGTTAAATTGGTTAAATTGGTTGGGGCTAGCACCATTTTAAACGATAAGAACTTTTATTGAATCTCCCTGATAATTTTTAGTCAATCCAACCGACTATGTTTCCTTCTCAGCAGTTTCGCCCCTGTACATATACTTTGGACCTTAAAACATCCCCTAACACAGAGATGGAAACATCAGGAGGGCCGCAGGTATCCCTGCCCTAACAGGTACATGGAATAGGATAGTAAAGGGCACATTTCAGTAATTGGGCTATTTATTATACAGTTATCATTGTACCAACAATAACTTTGCCTTTGGTACAGTGTGTTTTGTTTCGCTGTGAAGAATTTTCCCACATTTACTCCTTAAAGAAAATCACTTTCCACCGCGTTTTGAAGCCATTTCTCATGGGTCGGAAAGTGCTATTATGTGTTCATCAGAGTTACCTGTTCATTAGAGTTCTGAGAGCTTCAACACTAGTTCAAAAGCAATACTTAATAATATATGACATCCGCCTTAACTGCGTGCTGTCACTCAGGCTTTCATTCGATTTGTCCAGTGTTCTACCAGCTATTCTAATCCTGGACTTTTGATATTTGATTCCTATTTATGAGACTTCGTTCTTTTGTTCCTGACTCTATTACCCACACAATAAATCCATTCAAGTGAATAAGGTATATCTTAGAATTGTTCCACCACATTATGTTTGTAAAGGAACCATATGCCTGTACAGATACGACCAGGTCTTTCTGTTTCTTCAAAGATTCACCTAAAATTTAAAAAAAAAATCACGATTAACGCTTAACTCTCCAAATTATCTTATTTCAATTCTATATGACAAACATGTATGTTAAATTAATAGTAAATACACATTAAAAATGTATTTATTTAAGTATATTACACAAAAAAATTGTTTAAGGACACAAATGTAAGTATATTTAATGAAAAAAAATGTATGGACCTTATTGTAAGTATATTTCACACAAAAAAATTGCTTAGGGGCACAAATGTAACTATATTTCATAAACAAAAATAGTTTAAGTATACAAATGTCAGTATATTTCACAAAAAAATTAGTTTAAGGACACAAATGTAATTGTATTTCACAAAGGAGAGTTTGACACTAATGTAATGTATATTTCACCAAAAAAAAAATAGTTTAAGGACACAAATGTAGGTATATTTCACAAGAAAATGTATAAAAATAAAGTTAAAAAATAAAAGTACACCAGAATTCATATTTGTTATCTTGATGATGGTCCATTCTGTATAGTGAAATAGTGACCACACACAAACATTCACAAACAAGGTCAGAGCTCCTGGTCTAATTTAGTTCATTAAACAAAAATTTGAATAGGGCCTTAAGGAAATAAGTAAAAAAATGATGCAAAATTATGTTAAAGTACAATGGAATTCTTTGATCTTCCGAGCATGTAATTATCCTAAAACAAGTAATATAACACTCGGCATGCCTTTCTAATCCTTGCTGAGAGAAACCGGCCAAAGCTTTATAAATAGCAAAACCCCTAGCACTAAATTATTAAGTATCACTCGGATAATAAACAGGAAAATAGATATAGAACCCACTAACTTTTATTATCGATGAAAAAGATCCGATTCTATGTGTTTGTAAACCTGATTTGATAGAGAAATGTGTTTACAGGAAAAAACAGATTACTAATAATCTCAGGTATTATTTCTCACCCTATTCACCCTTGGGGATCCCTTAAAGGGTATGTCCACCCTAAAAATCTACTTTTTATATAAGATAGTTCCCCCCTGCTCACCCCTAACTTCCATGTTAAAAAATTACCAGAACGTTACTTAAAAGCCCCTTCGCTCCTGTGGTGTATTGATCCGGCTCCCTGCTTGCCGGAACATGGAAGCAGGGGGCCGGACTGGCAGGCGTGTCTGTGATTGGCGGCTGACGTCATGGAGAGCCCAGAGGGGGAAATGAAAAGCTGTAAGTACAGTTTTGTTTATTTTCTTAAGAAATAACACAGTGGTTAGCTCTGGGCAAGGGCCATCTATCATATGTTTAAAGTATTTTACGCTACATGGAGGGACAAGCGAGAATGGATCCAGATGGTGGGAGGGGGGTGTGCTAAATGAGAATGAAGGCTGCGCAGGAATGGCCAAGGCACAGATGTGGGTGATGTCAGAGAGCTTGAATTTACACTGAGATGCTCCTGGTCTGCAAAAAGAAGGTTGTAGAAAGGAATGTAAATTGGTTGAACGGATTTTTATGCGGTTTGGCTTGAAGCTAGGATATTGGCAAATAACATTAAATTATGGTTTTGGGGGTGGGAATTGCCTTCAAAGGAATCATCATGGCTTGGGAAACCCTTCAAATGAATCATCATGTCTTGCGGAACCCTTAGACCAATATTCATGTCTTGGGGAACCCTTAAACCAATCATCATGTCTTGGGGAACCTTTAAAACAATCTTCATGTCTTGGGGAACCCTTAAACAAAACATTATGTCTTGGGAACCTTTTAACCAATCTTTATGTCTTGGGGAACCCTTAAACCTATCATTATGTCTTGGGGAACCCCTACATTTAAAACTATATATTTTTGTCTTTCTTTCTCAGTCATCAATTCATCAAAATACAAAATGTAAACAAATAAAACAGTTCCATCTAGAAATATATCTATGTTAAAAACTGCACTCACGCTTTATTCTGCTGGGTCCTAACTTTTAACCTTTTTTACTTGAGTAACTTTTTACCTTCTTAGGAGACATAATTCTCAAACTTTGTCTTTATGTCAGTACCTGCAGCAGGGATTTACATCTCATAAAAGGCAGGTACTGATACAAAGACAAAGTTTAAGAATTGTGTCTCCTAAGAAGGTAAAAAGTTACTTAAGTAAAAAAGGTTAAAAGTTAGGACCCAGCAGTGGTTGCTGGGCTTAAAATAATTTGGCCAAGTTATTGAAATAAAAGGGCAGGCTTTTTAAGTCGCAATACAATGGTAAAGTAAAATATAAGCAAATTAATTGGATGTGCACTTGTTTCTATTTTTTGTATGTATTGAATTAATTTGGTCGCTAGTTGCACTCTGTGTGGATGTATAATATGAACCCTTAAACCAATCTTCATGTCTTGGGGAGACCTTAAACCAATCTTCATGTCATGGGGAGCCCATAAACCAATATTCATGTTTTGGGGAACGGTTAAACCAATCTTCATGTCTTGGGGAACCCTTTAACCAATCTTCATGTCTTGGGGAACCCTTAAACCAATCTTCATGTCTTGGGGAACCCTTAAACCAATCTTCATGTCTTGGAGAGCCCTTAAACCAATCTTCATATCTTGGGGATCCCTTAAACCAATCTTCATGTCTTGGGGAACCCTTAAACCAATCTCCATGTCTTGGAGAACCCCTTAACCAATCTTCATGTCTTGGGGAACCCTTAAACCAATCTTCATGTCTTGGGGAACATTAAAAAGGGCATGTCCACCCTCAAAACTAAAATCTAACACACTGATGGCCTCACTGTACAGTTTAAAAAAAAACTTACATTCCTGCTCCTTATGTTTCCCCTGTAATTCATGTCTAGAGTCCAGGAAACTAAGGAGTTGTGGCTTTCTTCCTGTCCTAACATCTCTGCCTCCTGTTTTGCCTCAGGCAGGGATGGTGACATGTGCAGAGGAGCTTGTAGTTCTCTCAGGCAGGGAGCCGGACCAGAACGATAGATTTTTACACTTGCAATTTAGCGGTTGGGGTTGGGAGGGCATGCCCAACAATATACTAAAAGGTAATATGGAGGGTGGAGATGCCCTTTTAAATCAATCTTCATGTTTTGGGCAACCATTAAACCAATCTTCATATCTTGGGGAACCCTTAAGCCAATCTTTAGTCAATTCAAAATAGTAAACAAATGAAACAGATCTATCTATAAATATATCTATGCTAAAAACTACACTCATGTTCATCACAAGGGTTGTTCGTGCCGCTATTTATCTCCTGATAAACCCCTAGTAACCTGTCAGGGTACTCTAGAGGTCACTGGAACCCTGGTTAAGAAACACTGATCTAATGTAAGATGTTTGCATTGCTCCCTGTATATAACCCACCCCTAGCATAGATCCCTATGGAACTCAAGGCTAAAAATAAACCTTAGAATTGGTGCGCTACTACAGCAGGCCAACTATGACATGGAAGTTTTCCCAAAATTTTACAGACATTCCCTACAGCCCCCATGATGCCCGACTCCCTAAATGTCTCCTGCTCACAAGTCACAGACAATCTGTCCCACAGCTTTTCACATCTTACATGGAGGGAGCTGGGACTGACCAGGAGAAAGATCAGAATTTTAAGCCTCCAGGGGCATCAGGCAAAACCCATGGGTGAGGACCTAGCAGTTTAGGTCCTTACCCTAGATACTTTTTAAGGAGAAGGTACATTTCCTTTTAAACTAAGGCAGACTTACACTATTTGTTTCCAAGAAGCTCACATCGTAAATATAAGAAACCTGTAAAAAAATAAAACAGGAATTCAAGGCGTTTTGTTGCTTTCTTATCTTATATCAAACTTTATTTGTTTAACTAATAGGTTTATCAAGCTATTAAATTCCCAATAATAGCTTGATGTATCGACCTGCTTTGTTTTAAGTTCTGCCACAACATCTTTATAAGGTTCAAACCAGGACTTTGACTTTACACTAGAAAAGTGTAAATAGTGAATACAGCCAGAACGTGCACATCCATATAAAGTATAAACTTTAGTTTTGAAATGAAGCAGGGTGATACACCAGTGTCCCTATTTGAAGTGGGGGGGTGCATAAAATTAGTTTTGATGATTCAGATATGATACCCATGTAACAAAAGGCTGTACCTGTATCTGTGTGGGGTTGGTGGAATGTTTATGTTTATGACGTGATTTAGATATGGCTCAGGGGAGGACTGGCCCAGTGGGCTGAGTGGCAAATGCCCCCCGGGCTGGTCTTCAATGAAGAATTTGGGCTTCCACAAAAGCTATTAGTAAGTACATGCTTGAAAGACACAGTGCACGCCTCTAGCTCTAAGATGGTCAAGGAACAGGAAACTCCTCCTCCTTCAGATTGTTTACCAGTCAGCCCTCCAGTTCATTAGCAGTGTTAGTCAGCCCACCAGTTCATTTGCAGTGTTAGTCAGCCCTCCACTTCATTAGCCAGTGTTGTGAGCCCTCAAGATCATTAGTCTGTGTTGTTGTTCTTTCAGATTGTTAGTCAGTGTCATCAGCCCTCCATTTCAATACCCAGTGTTGTCAGCCCTTCAGATCATTAGCCAGTGTAAGTCATCCCTCCAGTTCATTAGCAGTGTTGCATGCAACAATGTAAAATGGGAATAGAAGTCTTAAAAATAGACATAACTTAAGCAAAGTGGGGGTGTGGTTAATGTTGCAATCTACCGTGAAAGGGTCACTTGGTTATTTTTGCCCTCCAGGCCAAAAGGTCCCAGTCCTCCCCTGGTATGGCTACTATGGAAATGAAAGGGTGAAGTCGGTGTAGGGGTGCATTAGAAGGTGTATGTAGCCGTGTGCAGTATTTTTTTGTAAAAGGGACAGTAAGACAAAATTGTGTAGTTTCAGTGATTATTAGTTATTGCTAAGGATGTACCCTAATACCCAGAAAACATACCTTTCCCTGCCACGAGAAAACTGGAATATGTGTGATCTTTCAGAATGCAGACAGTAATATCATAGCTAATGACTAACTGAACATTCAGCCGTGCCTCCCCAGTCCTCATCTACTATGAAAAAAAACTCTCACAAAGGAGAAGCACACAGGGAATGGTAAGTTTTCTGGGCTTCCTGGACAGTGGGAGGGAAAGTAACTATAACAATCTCAAGGTCTGGGTGGTGGGAAAGGTAAGTATGGATTTTTATTCTGGGTTGGATCTGCCCTTTAATCATTACCTTGAGTTTCTTAATCATGGTATTTGGGTTTTCCTTACGTGACTTATATGATCTTATCCCTCTGTTCAGGGGCGTAACTACCAGTGAAGCAGGTAGAGCAACTGCAGGGGAGCCTGGTAGCCAAGATGGTCCCATCTTCTTATGTTTCCTATGACAGATGTTATTATTGTAAATTGATATAGAGCCAACATCTCCTGTGGCGCTTTACAGTTGATTTAATATGCACGAGGAAAACATACATGTTACATACAAGTGTAGTGCAAGTAATACAAAATGCAAATAATTCAAGTACTGGTCCAGCAGCATTCAGTGTGGTAAGTTACAGCATTACTTTGATACAATAGGAAGGGGGCCCCATCATAGTTTGCTGGGAGTCCCAGTGATTCCTATGTATACCACTCTGTATATCTTATTGTATCCTTCTGATTATAGAGCTCAAACATGCATTTTAGAAACCCTACTGACTAGGTTTCCATATTATTACAATTTAATAAAAGAGTTAATAATCTGCAAGCTTAAATCATGAACCTGTCTGTTCATGGAATGAAGTAACCCTCACATCTGGTGTTATATGTAATGTTATCACACATCCACTTTATATATGATTAGAACATGTTTTATATTTTACAAAAATGTTTAAATACTTCAATATGAGTGAGCTAAAAAATAAATGTTTATATAAATTCTTCTATATAAATTCTTTACTATCTGCAATCACAGCTAATAAAGATCACTTGCTACAAAAATAATAACAGCCTGTGTTTCCTGGCCAAACCCTCGCTATCTCTACTGTGATACTCCAATCCATATTTCAGATATAACATTCCATGCAGGTTTTATCCCTGGAAGGTTGATTTCTCACCTCATTTGATCAAATGTGACATAGACCGAGGAAACGTTTTACTAAACTGATTATGGGAAAAGATTGATCATGCAAAAGTTTTATTAAAATGTGTATTCGATGTACTAAAACAAATGTAAATGTTAGGTGGGTTAGCATGACTTTAGCATGAAGTTTGCAGGGTAGGACTGGGAACTTATGGCCTGGGGGGCAAATACAACCAACTGGCCCTTTCACGGTAGATTGCAACATTTGTAAACACGCTCACTTTGCTAAGGTCACACACTGTTTAAGTTATGCCCATTTTTAAGACTGTAGTAACTGTTGCTTATATAGACATTTTGTTTATAGGAATTCTTCTTTTCTGTCATTATCTAAATACATACTTATTTCCTGTCTGACCCCCTGTCTACCCTGTTACAGCTAAGAGACAGTAAGATGCAGGTAGTGGGCCTGCAAGGTGAATAAACTGTTAAGTTACAGCACTTGCCTTATTGTGTTTTCCAGCAGATTATTGAACCTAAGAAGTTATCACAAAGACCATTGTTCCCATTTTACATTGTTGCCTGCAACATTTTCAAGTGTATGATGTGGTTATAGGACAACCAATTACCTTCCCCTTACAAGTACCTGGGGTGAGGACCTGAATTGCTAAGTCCCCACCCCTGGGTACACGTCAAGTTATACTTACCCATAGTTTCCTTTGTTCCTAATGAACTGGAGGGCTGACTTACACCAGCTAATGAACTGGAGGGTTGACAATCACTGAATAATAAACTGGGGGGCTGATTAACACTGTCTAATGAACTGGAGTTCTGAAAATACTGGTCTATGAACTGAAGGGCTGACCACACTGGCTAATGATCTTGATGGTTGACAACACTATCTAATGAGCTGGAGGGCTGACAACACTAGCTAATGAAGTGGAGGGCTGATGACACTGAATACTGAACTGGAGGGCTAACTAACTGCTAATGAACTTGAGGGCTGACTTGTAAACAATCTGAATTAGGATGAGTTTTCTGATTCTTGCACATGTTAGAGCTAGAGGTGTGAACTGTGCCTTTCAAGCACGTAACTTACTTAATAGCTTCTTTGGCAGACCAAATTTTTTATTGGAGACCAGCCGGGGGGCATTTGCCCCTCAGTCTACTGGGCTAGTCCTCCCCTGAGGGGTTGCTTATATGTTACATAAGTTACATTTGACAAGATAGATAATAGCTGGTGCTAAAATCAGGGAAGGATTGACTCCGAGCCAGAAGTGCAATATCAAGGCAGCTTTAGGAGAGGGCACGCTGCTCAATATTATTTCTAACCCACAGCCCAGAAGTTCAGTGAGCTCAGTATAATTCTACATTTTATGAAATCTCTAATCTTTACATCTATCTGTGCTACAGGAAGAAAGGAGTAAAGTAACTGATTTAATTTATTTAATAAAGGTATATGTTTGGCTAAGGATTACATAGCAAGACAAGTGATACATTGCATCAATTAGTAATATCTAGGCTACAAGTCATAGAAAACATGTTTCAGGTCAAGGATCTCCTTGAATGCTCTATACCAGTCACTAGTGCTCCACAAAAGGGAGTAAAATAGAGATGGTTCCCCCTGGTCAGCTATCATTTCCAGGAGAAAAGGGAATAATACACCCTCTTTGTCTTAAAGGCCATGTCCACCCCCAAAATGATAATTTAACCCACTACTGGCCCCACTCTGTAGTGTAGAAAAATCCTTACCTTACATCCCAGATCCAAATGGTTGCCCTGCAATGCCCCTCCAAAGTCCAGAAAACTGGCCACCAGGAGCCTAGCAGAGGGGGAAATTGTTTCTGCCTCTAATGCTTCCTCTGAGAGGTTTGTGGCATGCTCTGAGCTGCTCTCCCTCCCTTTCCCTCCAGTTTTGGTCTCCCTCCCCCTAGCACAAATCCTTTTTAATATGTTATAGTGCTAGCTGCCCCAGCCCCAAACACATTAATATAATTTGCAGAAAGTCCCCCGATCTTTACTTACTTGCAGTTCCTTGCAAGCAGAGGGCCCGGCAGTTCGGCGGAAGATAGATGGAAGGTAAGAAAAGTTCGGGAGAATTTCTGCAAATAATATTAATGCGGTTGGGGCTGGGGGAACTAGCACTATAACATATTAAAAGTTTATTTAATGGGGGGACATGCCCTTTAACAGTAACCCAGGATGAGGACATAAACCGCTGGGGGTTCCCCTAGTTTATCTGTAATAGTTACCTAAATATTCCCCCTTACTGGTCCATTCCAGCTCCACACCCCTGCAGTGGGAGTAGGGGGGTTTGAGGAAAAGAATTCCCCTGGAAGGATTACACTATTACTGATAAGTATTAACAATGACTTTAGTGTGTATATATATTATAACATTTATTCCTGGTGGAGTTGATCCAGGGATATTTCCAAAGAGTCAGAAGGGAATTTTTTTCATAACTCTGTTGGGGTTTTTTTTTGCCTTCTTCTGGATCAACAGTTAGGCAGGAGATGTGGGTATTGCTGGGTAGGTTGGACTGGATGGACCTATGTCTTTATTCAACCTCAAATACTATACTATACTAAACTCGCTGGCATTTGCAGAAAGGGACATAGAAGGAATGTTGTATATATGGGTTTATATTCCTCAATGGTCCCAAAGAGCTTACAATCCAAAACAAAATCCTCAGGGAGAACATACAAGCGAGGATTTGAACCCACTGCAATTCATAACTCTTAACCACTGAGTCACTGGGCCGCCCTGAATGTCCAATCAAAGACACATATCTGTCTAATGCATTCAGTGCAATCTGATCAAACGGCCCATCTAGTGTCAGTACTTGGAAACTGTTACTCACTCATGTGATGGCTGGAGCCTGAATTACCTGGCTGCCTTTCTGATTTATGTATATGTTTATATAATCCTCACAGCACTTGTGTACTTCCTAATTGATCTGCTGTAAATCAGAAGGAAACATGCAATGCCACCCACACAGACCATATAAAAATACATTGAGCAGTAATATGATAGTACAAATTATTTTATAAACAGAAGACAGCCAGATAGAATAAGTGGATGCAACATTGAAATCCAGATGGAGCTAATCTCGCGCAAGGCGCTGACTACGTTCTAATGTGACATGAAAGACAAGGCGAAAATGTAAATAGAAAGGAAAGCAGAGAGTCAACTGCATCTTGCCTCATTGTTTATGTTCAATGGTTTCTTTAATGATTTCTTCCCAGCTGTAAATGTGATACCATTTAGCTCTAGAGATTTGTATAGCGAAATGTAAATAAGGAGACTAAATATACAGGTACAGAGCAGAACCGCGCTCGTCATGGAAACAGGAAACAAACTTACAAAGAGTGCGGGTAGCTAGGTGCTAAAGTTGCCATGACAATATATACGGGGACTGGGGGAGCTTAAATATGAAGATTGGAAGTTACAATTATGTACGCTGGAGAAAAGGCGCTTTTGTGGGGATATGATTACTGTGTATAAATACATTAACGGGCCATACAATAAACTATCTGGGGCATTGTTCACCAATAGAACATGTCAAAGGACACGAGGACATCCCTTAAGACTTGAAGAAAAAAGGTTTAGGCTTCAAGTTCGGAAAGGGTTTTTCACTGTGAGTAGGGTAAAGCTATGGAACTGTCTTCTAGTGTACGTTGTTATGGCAGGTTCATTGGATAGTTTCAGAAGAAAGCTGGATGGGTTTTGTGTAGCGCCGGTCCGCATAGGCAGTGTCGTGCCTGACCTTGGGGGAAGCATCCTCCTCCCAGGCATGTCTGGGATGTCATTGCGACATTGCACATATTGACGTCATGTTGTGGCACCATGGGACTTGGGGGATGGTCATTATGGCCGTTTTGGCTCTTGTGTTTGCCGTGATCTTGGAGGCAGCGATGTGCACAATGACGTCATTAGGTCTTAGGTTAAAGATAACCTACCCGCATGGTCACAAGCGCCATTTTGTGCCGTTGACCGGAAAAGCAGCGTTTCCCTCCCTCCCTGGTGGTATGTTATGATTGTCTAAGTTGGAGTCACAGTAGCTTGGGGGGGTCATCCTTGCAGGAAGGGGACTATTGGGAGCTGTTATATTCCCTCTGGTAACACAGAGGTTGGCATCCCAGATGCGATCTACAGCTGGCTTATTAAGATCAATAAATGATGGAGGTCGCAAGGGTGCCAATAAATATAATTTGGCCAAAAAGGCCATGGTTAAGAATTTTATGTTTGAAAATAAACTGTGGCCGATTTTTCACCCAAAAAACATCTTGTCTGTGTATTCCTTCGAGTTATAAATAATGTTAAGAGTTTAAAGGTAAATACATAGGTCTTGCTCCAGGGTCCTAAAACAGGGTTATTCAAAAAATTTCTTATCGTTAAAAATGGTGCTAATTCTGCCCCAACCAATCAGATTTTATTTAATATTTAAAGTTAACATCTGATTGGTTGGGCCAAAATTAGCACAATTTTTTAACAAAAAGATCTGTTATTGAATCTTCCTGAAAGAATGTTGCAGTTTACTGGTATTGATACATAGTACAGTTAATCAAGGGATATTTCCAATTGCCACTTGGAGTAAGGAAGGAATATGGTTCCCCTACTGGGTTTTTCCTTCTTTTTTTTTTTTTGCCTTCCTCTGGATGAACTTTTAGGCAGGAAATGTGGGTACTGCTGAGTAGGCTGGACTAGATAAAATAATATGTCTTTATTCAACCTCAAATATTATACTATACTATTGTATTGTAATAATGTAATCCCCGTACGGTGCTCTACAACATATGGTCAGACAGGGGGGAAAATTGCCAAATATAAAGTTCAAAAAACATTGCAGAAAATTTGAAACATTGAGAAAGCTCATCTAGCACACTGATATATCATGTCCAGTATTAGAATGAATAATTTAAAGGGTAAGTTTAACTAAAAGGTTATCTATACTGCCAAAATTCAAACCTTTATGCTTGCCATACACTTTTTAGATACTAGATTGATTCAATGTAAGGAAAGTTTTTTTGTGTATGGTCAGTATAAGAAACATCATACCTTAAAATTATAATGTCTCACATCCTCCTACATGCCTCTCTTCTCCATATCTGTCCACCTGTTTTGGGAATATTAGAGATGTACTTTTCTGAGATTTATCCAATGAACCTGTCAGTCAAAAATGAATTAGCATATCTGCAAATCCTCCCTCTGTAAAACAGTAAACAGTAAAGTAGAAGCTCTGATCTGGTAACATTTGCTTTTGCTTGAAAGTGAAACTGTCTCTAAAACACTGCAAAACAAATTATTGAATAAAGTTGTATTGAAAATATGCACACGCTCATTCTACATTTACTTCAGCTAATGTTGGGATTTTTGTTCCACTTAAAAAGCAGAGATACTGAATAGAAACCTTAAATACAATAAAATATAGAGAAATAATTCTTAATTAAAATAGGCGAATAAGTCGATAGAAGAGAATGTATTAAGAATCTCTTTCTCAAAGTTATTTTATCATTCGGCCTAGATTGGCAGTTTTAAATTGGTTATTATTTCAGTTTTTTCACTAAGGTGGTAATCACCTAAACAAAGGCATTGTACATGGATATGTCACACAAAGGACATTCACTTTAAGAGTGTGGATTTATTTGTTACACAAAAGACATTTATCTTGAGGTTTGGATTCACTTTGATAGTTCCACCATACCCATCCATAGACTATTGACTGGATTAAGTGATGGGATCAGGGAGAGGAGCAAGGGGATAGGAAGTGTGGTTGTTGTTTTGAGTTACTATTATTACAATTTCCTGTTAAAAAACTATTTAAACAGTTTCACTGAGAGTGTACTTGATACCCGAAAAATGTTGTGGTGTGAGGATTACAAATACCGTTTATACTCGAGTGTAAACCGACCCAAAAATAAACTGAGGTAGTTGTTTTTAGCTGATAAATCAGAAAAACTGCTTGACTTAAGTGTAAACCGAGGGTTGACATTCTCCTATAGACAGCCCCAAACATAGTTCCACAGACAGTCCCATAGAAAGTCCCATACACAGCCACATAGAAAGTCCCATACACAGCCCTATAGAAAGTCCAATACACAGTCCCATAGAAAGTCCCATATACAGCCCCAGAGAAAGTGCCATATACAGCCCTAGAGAAAGTCCCATACACAGCCACATAGAAAGTCCTATACACAGCCCCATAGAAAGTCCCATACACAGCCTCATAGAAAGCCCCATACACAGCCCCATAGAAAACCCCATACACAGCTCCATAGAAAGTCCCATACACAGCCCCATAGAAAGCCCCATCATACACAGCCCGATAGAAAGCCCCATACACATCCCCATAGAAAGTCCCATACACAGCCCCATAGAAAGTCCAATACACAGCCCCATAGAAAGCCCCATCATACACAACCCCATAGAAAGTCCCATACACAGCCCATAGAAAGTCCCATACACAGCCCCATAGAAAGTCCCATAGACAGATGTACCATGCATATCTTTCTGTGCTGCCTGTTTGTTGAATCCTGTTACTTCTATCACTTTTTTTCCCCTTCCATTGCAGTTCTGGGCTGATCTGAGTGAGCAGGACAACAATTGCCTAACCCACCGAAAACAAGAGGATTATGTGTGTTACAGGATACAGCTTTTGTTTTCCCAGGGCTATGTAATTTTGTCAATCTGCTCCTTCAAGCATCCAGATCAGTCCCAACCAGGGTTGCCAGATTTTTTTCCCCTTCGAGCGAGAGGGGCGGGGCCGCGATGTCACATTGATGTCACGATGGGTGGGACAAAAAGGTAAGATGTGTCGGTATATACGGTAAATCCTTCATGGCACAGTCTGTATTATTTGTCTCATTCTATCACTTTTACATTCAGTATATACAGTATAACACATGGTTGTGAGTGGAGGCTAAGCCTAGAGCTATAAGAGCACTACTGGTCTAAACCACCATTAATACCCCGCACCACATTTGCTTCTCTCCCTCAGAGTATACATTGTGCAAGGGAAATGGTTGGCACTGCTAAACAATAGCTGACATTGGTGAATTAAAGGAGAACGAAACCCAATTTTTTATACTCCAGAATCTGAAAACAACCCCCCTAAAAACACCACTAAACTATAAAATGCCACTTTAGTAAACTCTGTTAAAGTAAATCAAAGCCTGTTAAGAACTGGATGAAGTATCTGTGTGTATTGCAGTGTCAGATGACACCTCCTGACCTCAGTCACATGCTTCCTTGCTTTATCTGTCCTGTAAAAGGATTGGCTAGAGATTATTAATGGGTGTGACCAACTGTAACAAGTTTGTGCCATAACTAAGGACTGAGCATGTGCAGAACATAATGGTCGTTGACCAAACTGTCTGATACTAGAATGTTGTGAAGTAAAGCACAAACCATGTGTTATTTAGGTAAATTTCCCATCGAATGTATCAAAATGAGAGGTAAGACACAGATTACTGGTTTTATATCAAGGTGTCCTGACTTCTGGTTCAGTGTTGTTCTGTGGCTTTAGTTGCCCTTTAAGGACATGGGGCTGGACGCTTTTCACAAATTCGATAATTTTCTAAGATCCTTAAACACTCGATAATGTTTTTTAAAAAATCAGATTGTCTCTGTCCTGGCCAAAACAGGGTAGTTAGTGTGTATGCAGCATAGTAAATGCCGTGGGTTATAAATATATCCTATAATACAATGTAAGGTAAATGCTTGTGAAGGTTCTCATTCATCCAGGTCATGGTATATCTGTTGTATTTAATTAGATCAACTGGACTTGAAGTTTAGTTCTTGAAGACGTTTCGCTAGTCATCCGACTGGCTTTCTCAATTCAGAATGACTTGTACAAGAATCTGTTGGCAATTATGTACCCTGGAAAATCCCAATTAGCATATCACAGCCAAGTGTTAAGGGCGTGATTGGATAGTGGCTAAGAGGTGTTATAGGAACGCCCAGAGTAAGGTGTTAAAACAGCATTGTACATGGCAGACAGTTGGTGTCGAACCCCCCCACCTCTATATGGCCCAGCACAGAAGAGCCAATTCCTCGGGTCAGGACTCAGCCGTGTACCTGCATCTTAAGGATAAAGGACATACCTTTGAAGATTGTAATGTTAACATATTGGCAAAGGAACGTGACTGGTTCAAGAGAGGTGTTAAGGAGGCCATTTATGTGAAAATAAAGAAACCAAGCCTAATAGAGGTGGGGGGGTTCGACACCAACTGTTCTGCCTAGTACAATGCTGTTTTAACACCTTACTCTGGGCGTTCCTATAACACCTCTTAGCCACTATCTAATCACACCCTTAACACCTGGCTGTGATATGCTAATTGGGATTTTCCAGGGTACATAATTGCCAACAGATTCTTGTACAAGTCATTCTGAATTGAGAGATCCAGTCGGATGACTAGCGAAACGTCTTCAAGAACTAAACTTCAAGTCCAGTTGATCTAATTAAATACAACAGATAATGTAAGGTAAAGTTAAAGCAGAATGTGCAGGGTTTGGGCATAATATGGTAGGATTACATATTATCCTTTATCCCTACAGGATGCTTACGGCTTTTTCTTTGGGACCTCAAAGAAAAAACCCCATTATTAACTACAGTACCACTAGCAACATGGTGACCGTAGAGGTGGTATAAATAAAATATCGGTAAATTGGAAGCAAGAAATTCTAGTAAATAAGTGATAGTGGAGCCCATCAAATTTCGTCTGGTTACAAGTCATAAATACCAATAACCATCTGAGACCAATTGAATAATTGCACTACACGAGGAATACACACTGTGCAGGAGAATGGCATGTTCTAATCCCATACTATGATATCCTGTAGCTAATAACAAACCACATGGAAAGTAAAAAATGAAGAAAAAAAACCTTGTGGGACCATAAACGGTATCTAGAAGGCGCAGGAAACATGAAAGTAATCCCAGAAATAGATGAAGGGCAATATGTTTAATAATCGGAACACAATGAACTGCTAAACGAAACCAGCAAATCTAATCATTTAAAAAGCAAGTAAAATGTAAATAAAACCCAACATTTATTTTGTGGAGAGACCAGCTATATTAAACAGAGCCAGACACACAAGACATTATGCTGGATGGTGCAGAGTTTAGACCTTAGTAAGTCTGTGTTTGTCTGATATTTACATGAAAATTTACCAGCAGTATTTACCAGTAAAGCTGGGTACACACGATGCAATAATTCAGCCAGATCGACTGACAATTCAGTGTTTCGGTTGGTCGGGCCAAATTATTGTATGGCGGCTTTTTGCACCCGCGACTGTTATAATACAAGAATTATTGTATATTGGAGATGTACAGACACAGACAGACAATATGGCAACAAGTCCTTTGTTTAGACTTTCCCTCCTGTACAGTCCCGTGGATGTAACCTGATAAGAAGAGTTACACCCTAGCTCCTAAGTGCACGTGAAGGGTTCTCACATCCAACCAATCAGGAGTGCCCTGGGAGATACCTGTTCCTCCTAAACCACACAATTGTGGTGGGAGATAAGATCCCCTGCCAGGGGAACAAAGGGAGAACTGTGTGGAACTCTGTGTGGATCTGACTGGGTTTGGACTAGAGCTAAGGTTCCGTCCTGCCGTTGGAACATAACATTATCAAGGACTGTGTGGACTTTGGGACTAAACCCCACTTGGTGAGCAACCGTCTGTGTGAAGACCCTCTGTACTGGATTGTTGTGTGTTTATTCATTGGGACTTTGTGGAGTTGCCATACTGCTACTTGTTGATTCGTGGACTTATTTCTATTCTTGCTGTGTGGACTTACAATTGCTTTGTGACTTGTACTACACTTCCTACCAGAACTTACTACACAATACTCAGTGTGTTCCCTATAAAGCCTGGTTATTTTATGTCCTGGTGTTGGTTATACAACTATCTCTGGTGAACCCATAATAGCGACCGATCTCTGACCGTTTGTTGGTCCAAATCAGACAAATGAACAATCGGACTGGTCAGAAAATCACAACCGATCGTGCTATCCTCTATGGACCACACAATCGGTCACGCCTAACTGTCGGACGCGGCTGCTTTTGCCGTGACCAACAGTCCTTCCACCTGGCCAACCAGTTGAAAGCCTCGAATGGTCAGTCAGGAGGAAAGATTGTACAGTGTGTACCTAGCTTAACAGTATTTTTGATTGGTATTAGAACACGCTTACTGGGAGATTCAGTAACAGTTCCTATCGTTAAAAATGGAGCTACATTTGCCCCAACCAATCAGATATTATTTAACATTTGAAAGCTAACATCTGATTGGTTGGGGCAAAATTAGCCCCATTTTTAACAAGAACTTTTATTGAATTACTCTGTGGTGTGAACATTATATCCGGTCAGTGGAATGAGGAAAAAATCTATTTTATTCCTTGAAAGCATGTTTTTCTACTTGAATCCCTTTTTCCTTATTTATGATTTATCTTATCTTCAAACATTGTGATAAATTCGGCACTAGTGTTGGTTATACTGTTCCTTATTTCATTCCCTTTCCACTATATTTCTTATATAAAGACCATAGAGAGTTATGCTACAGAATTTCCTGGTAGACAGGTATGTCTACATTGAGGAGGTTCTCTCAAGTAGCAAGACTATTATTCAAACATCCAAAACTTAAAAAGAAACTAAATATGTTTTACTCTCTGGGGAACCACTTTAATTATCCAATGAGTAAAAGGTTATGTTTAGTCTGGAATTCCTAATACAAAAATAGAATGTTAAACCTTTACATTATTTTCAGATGCAATTTAGAATATATACTGTAGAATATTATGTTACTGAATCCAGTGTAAGCAAAGATCATGGAGTTAACAGTTGCTGTAGAAATTTTCTGATTACAAAGGGGTATCTACATCGGAAAACATGTTTTTTAAATTGCCCATTATCGGAAACTATGATTGCAACTATCACTGTGCCATAGTTTTGTTCATCTGTCTTCTATTTCTTCAGATATCCAATCTAAAGCATCTTGTATTTTGCAGCTGCTATCATCATAAACTCTTCTGCTGTGTGTGTGCAGTTTTTCTGTAACTGGAATGGTGACAGTTTGTACAGTTGGTGAGAGACCTGCCTCATAGTTATTACTGAGCATGTGTGCCCTCACAGTTAGTCAGGTCTGATAAAGGTGGAGTCAGTTAAGAGAAGAAGGGGAAAACTGAGCCTGTGCAAAACAAGAATTGGATTAAAGGCATGCAGCAACACCCTGTTCTACTTACATTTATTTATATATGTCCAGCTACCCCCCAAACCCCAGTTTTGCAGAATAGAAAACTTCCAAAGTTAACCCTGAATAGACTAACCTGACCCGGTCCATGTGTTATTTTCTGGTCGCGACTGTCAGTTACACTTACGACTGCTGTTCTAGCTCGCAACAGAAGTAGACTGTGGTACCCAGGCAGTGAGTAAGCAGGTCAGGAAAGTCCATTCAGGGGCATCTTTGGAAGTTTTTATAATGTGAAACTGGGATTTAAAGGGTAGCTGGATATTAATATAAAAGCTGTTTTTAAGGCCAGTTAACCCTTTAAGATGAAGCAAAGTATTTTTTTCAGTATACATACCATTTAAGGCAAGAAGTAGGCTCTACAAAAAGCTCAAAGACGCTCCTTGCTTCCAACTCCATGCTCTTGGCTTTTTAATTTTAGTTCAGTATCTCATCAATCCTTAGCGAACGGCGATAAATGTATCAGAAAGCTCAGATACCTCTCCAATTTGCATTTGGATCAAAAAATGGCAGAAGAATACAAAAAGTTGTTACAAATGGGCCAGTGCTGCCAGTGTTGACCCTCGGAGTCGGTCCTGTGTATGCTGCTCTTTAATTTAATTGTATAAGAATTACGTGTTGGAAGTACAGTCTTTGTTTTTCCTAATAATGCAATGAGCTGTAAAATTACAAATCAAACTACTGGAACATGTTAAGGACACTGTGGTGCCTATGCTTCCTCCCCTCTATCCCTCATTAACCTTACCCTCTTTTCTGTCTCCCCCTCACATCCAAATAGAGACAATACTACAGTAAAGCTGGGCATTCACAGCATCCATATTCCGTTTGGTTCAATCAATTCGATTGAACTATTCAGATTATAGAAGACACTTTGTCGATATCGATCATTCTAAATTTGGGGGGGGGGAAACATAACCTCTAATAATACTCTACTTACCTTAAAATTAAATAAAGTTGACTAAGTTATGAATGCCTTAGAAGTTATTGTAGATGATATTGGACTGATGTATAATTTGGGGCATATTAATATAGGTCCGTTAACTTCAAATTTTTGTAAAAATATCGCTGCCACATTGTGCAGCTATAAATTTACTCTTATCGCTGTGATAATGTACAGTTTTGCATCGAAAAGGAAAAATGCTGATGCACAGGGAAGGAGTTTAGAGGGGCTTCTGGGAAGGGGTTGCAACACGGGTAGTTGCCATGGGGGGGCGGGGACCCATCGTGGGGGGGAGTCTCGCTGGTGGGGGCAATGACAAGTGCCCTTTGGGCCTAAGGGGTCCTTCAGCTCGAAACCGGCCCCTCTCCCCGGCACTGACAAGTGCCTTTGTTGGTGGCCCTGCCGCTCGAAACCAGAACCCCCATTGGCTCTTAGAAGAGCCCTTGTGGCTCTAATAAGAACCTTTCTAATCGGAGGGTCCCGCAGCTTGAAACCAGGGCTACCCCTTTTCCTAAAAAGGACCTTTTAGGGTCTCTGGTGTCTTATTTCTTCTCAGACGTCGCAGCAGATATTGCTAGTGACACCAATGTAGCCGATGTTGATCTTGACATATTCTTTCATCTGTCATCACTGCGATGGCTTCTGAGTTCTGCGGAGGTTTGCACCTCTTTATATAGGTTTGCTGAAGGACCAAATTCATTTATGATTGGTTAAGATTTTAATCCTTCACACATTAACCAATCATATTTGAATAAAATATTAAAATATAATTAGTAAATATGTGATCATATGATTGGTAGGATTGAAATCTTAACCAATCATATTTGAATATAAGTGCCACAAGGGCAATTCCAATTATCTTTAATATGCTGTGCGGTTTGAGTATCCATTCAATAGAAAGGATACTGATGGGATTGGTCCTTTATTGGGAATGTTTGTACCCAGTTTATGCTAACAAAGTTGAGTTGGTTTTCTCTATAGAAGAGACATTAGCAAGTAAATATAATACTTTACAATTATGTTAGAGGGCATTACAGACAAAAAGCAGGGATAGCATAGTTCACAGTGGGGGCTGTATTGTTGTAAAATGCTCTGCCTGATTATGTTATATTGGCTTAATCTCTAAACACATTCAAAACAGTCTGATATGTCTTCCTGGAGAGATAGAAGATGCATGGTTTCAGTTAATTAACTGTATCCATGGGTGATTGGTTATATCCCAGAACTGGGTGGAGTAAGTGGAAGGCAGCAGGGTCTGTATAGGTTGTTGTTTTCTGTTAAATTGGTATTGTTATGTCTTGCATTAAAGGGTTTCTTCTGTTAGATGGGTGTTGTTGGGTTTTTCATGGAATGGGTTCCTCTGTTAAATTGGTGTTGTTGGGTTTTGCATGGAATGGATTCCTCTGTTAAATTGGTGTTGTTGGGTTTTGCATGGAATGGATTCCTCTGTTAGATTGGTGTTGTTGGGTTTTGCATGGAATGGATTCCTCTGTTAGATTGGTGTTTTGGTTTTTGCATGAAATGTATTCCTCTGTTAGATTGGTGTTTTAGGTTTTACATGGAATGGATTCCTCTGTTAGATTGGTGTTTTGGGTTTTGCATGGTATGGATTCCTCTGTTAGATAGGTGTTGTTGGTTTTGCATGGAATGGATTCCTCTGTTAATGGTGTTTGTTGGGTTTTGCATGGAATGGATTCCTCTGTTAAATTGGTGTTTTTGGGTTTTGCATGGAATGGATTCCTCTGTTAAATTGGTGTTGTTGGGTTTTGCATGGAATGGATTCCTCTGTTAGATTGGTGTTGTTGGGTTTTGCATGGAATGGATTCCTCTGTTAAATTGGTGTTGTTGGGTTTTGCATGGAATGGATTCCTCTGTTAGATTGGTGTTTTGGGTTTTGCATGGAATGGATTCCTCTGTTAGATTGGTGTTATTGGGTTTTGCATGGAATGGATTCCTCTGTTAGATTGGTGTTGTTGGGTTTTGCATGGAATGGATTCCTCTGTTAGATTGGTGTTGTTGGTTTTTTGCATGGAATGGATTCCTCTGTTGATTGGTGTTTATTGGGTTTTTCATGGAATGGATTCCTCTGTTAGATTGGTGTTATTGTGTTTTTCATGGTGGATTCCTCTGTTAGATGGGTGTTATTGTGTTTTTCATGGAATGGATTCCTCTGTTAAATTGGTGTTTATTGGGTTTTTCATGAATGGATTCCTCTGTTAGATTGGTGTTATTGGGTTTTTCATGGAATGGATTCCTCTGTTTAGATGGGTGTTATTGGGTTTTTCATGGAATGGATTCCTCTGTTAGATTGGTGTGATTGGGTTTTCATGGAATGGGTCCTATGTTGATTGTTTGTTAGTTTGCATGAATGGATTCCTCTGTTAAATTGTGTTGTTGGGTTTTGCATGGAAGGTGACTCCTCGGTTAGATTGGTGTTATTGGGTTTTGCATGGAATGGATTCCTCTGTTAGATTGGTGTTATTGGGTTTTTCATGGAATGGGTTCCTATGTTAGATTGGTGTTGTTGGGGTTTGCATGGAATGGATTCCTCTGTTAAATTGGTGTTGTTGGGTTTTGCATGGAATGGATTCCTCTGTTAAATTGGTGTTATTGGATTTTGCATGGAATGGATTCCTCTGTTAGATTGGTGTTTTGGGTTTTGCATGGAATGGATTCCTCTGTTAGATTGGTGTTATTGGGTTTTGCATGGAATGGATTCCTCTGTTAGATTGGTGTTGTTGAGTTTTGCATGGAATGGATTCCTCTGTTAGATTGGTGTTATTGGGTTTTTCATGGAATGGATTCCTCTGTTAGATTGGTGTTATTGGGTTTTTCATGGAATGGATTCCTCTGTTAGATTGGTGTTATTGTGTTTTTCATGGAATGGATTCCTCTGTTAGATTGGTGTTATTGGGTTTTTCATGGAATGGATTCCTCTGTTAGATTGGTGTTATGGGTTTTTTCATGGAATGGATTCCTCTGTTAGATTGGTGTTATTCGTTTTTCATGGAATGGGTTCCTATGTTAGATTGGTTTGTTGGTTTTTGCATGGAATGGATTCCTCTGTTAAATTGGTGTTGTTGGGTTTTGCATGGAATGGATTCCTCTGTTAGATGGGTGTTGTTGAGTTTTGCATGTAATGGATTCCTCTGTTAGATTGGTGTTTTGGGTTTTGCATGGAATGGATTCCTCTGTTAGATTGTTGTTTTGGGTTTTGCATGGAATGGATTCCTCTCTTAGATGGGTGTTGTTGAGTTTTGCATGGAATGGATTCCTCTGTTAGATGGGTGTTTTGGGTTTTGCATGGAATGGATTCCTCTGTTAGATGGGTGTTGTTGAGTTTTGCATGGAATGGGATTCCTCTGTTAGATTGGTGTTTTGGGTTTTGCATGGAATGGATTCCTCTGCTAGATTGGTGTTTGGGGTTTTGCATGGAATGGATTCCTCTGTTAGATTGGTGTTTTAGGTTTTGCATGGAAAGGATTCCTCTGTTAGATGGGTGTTTTGGGTTTTGCATGGAATGGATTCCTCTGTTAGATGGGTGTTGTTGAGTTTTGCATGGAATGGATTCCTCTGTTAGATTGGTGTTTTGGGTTTTGCATGGAATGGATTCCTCTGCTAGATTGGTTTTGGGTTTTGCATGGAATGGATTCCTCTGTTAGATTGGGTGTTTTAGGTTTTGCATGAATGGATTCCTCTGTTAGATGGGTGTTTTGGGTTTTGCATGGAATGGATTCCTCTGTTAGATGGGTGTTGTTGAGTTTTGCATGGAATGGATTCCTCTGTTAGATTTGGTGTTTTTAGGTTTTGCATGGAATGGATTCCTCCATGAGATGGTTGTTTTGGGTTTTGCATGGAATGGATTCCTCTGTTAGATGGGTTGTTGTTAGGTTTGCATGGAATGGATTCCTCTGTTAGATGGTTGTTTTGGGTTTTGCATGGAATGGATTCCTCCGTTAAATGGGTGTTTTGGGTTTTGCATGGAATGGATTCCTCTGTTAGATTGTGTTTTGGGTTTTGCATGGAATGGATTCCTCTGTTAGATGGGTGTTTTGGGTTTTGCATGGAATGGATTCCTCTGTTAGATGGTTGTTTTGGGTTTTAGATGAAATGGATTCCTCTGTTAGATGGGTGTTTTGGGTTTTGCATGGAATGGACTCCTCTGTTAGATGGCTGTTTTGGGTTTTACATGAAATGGATTCCTCTGTTGATGGGTGTTTTGGGTTTTGCATGGAATGGATTCCTCTGTTAGATTGGGTGTTGATTTTTGCATGTAATGGATTCCTCTGTTAGATTGGTGTTTTGGGTTTTGCATGAATGGATCTCTCTTAGATGGGTGTTGTTGAGTTTTGCATGGAATGGATTCCTCTGTTAGATGGGTGTTTTGGGTTTTGCATGGCATGGATTCCTCTGTTAGATGGTTGTTTGGGGTTTTGCATGGAATGGATTCCTCTGTTAGATGGGTGTTGTTGAGTTTTGCATGGAATGGATTCCTCTGTTAGATTGGTGTTTTGGGTTTTGCATGGAATGGATTCCTCTGCTAGATTGGTGTTTGGGGTTTTGCATGGAATGGATTCCTCTGTTAGATTTGGTGTTTTAGGTTTTGCATGGAATGGATTCCTCTGTTAGATGGTTGTTTTGGGTTTTGCATGGAATGGATTCCTCCGTTAGATGGGTGTTTTGGGTTTTGCATGGAATGGATTCCTCTGTTTTTAAATTGGGTGTTGTTGGGTTTTGCCTGGAATGGATTCCTCTGTAGATTGGTGTTATGGGTGTTGCATGGAATGGATTCCTCTGTTAGATGGTGTTAGGGGTTTGCATGGAATGGATTCCTCTGTTAGATTGGTGTGGTTGAGTTTTGCATGGAATGGATTCCTCTGTTAGATTGGTGTTGTTGGGTTTTGCATGGAATGGATTCTCGTTAGATTGGTGTTATTGGGTTTTTCATGGAATGGATTCCTCTGTTAGATTGGTGTATTGTGTTTTCATGGAATGGATTCCTCTGTTAGATGGGTTATTGTGTTTTTCATGGAATGGATTCCTCTGTTAGATTGGTGTTATGGGTTTTTCATGGAATGGATTCCTCTGTAGATTGGTGTTATTGGGTTTTTCATGGAATGGATTCCTCTGTGTAGATTGGTGGTGTTATTGGGTTTTCATGGAATGGATTCCTCTGTTAGATTGGTGTTATTGGGTTTTTCATGGAATGGGTTCCTATGTTAGATTGGTGTTGTTGAGTTTTGCATGGAATGGATTCCTCTGTTAAATTGGTGTTGTTGGGTTTTGCATGGAATGGACTCCTCGGTTAGATTGGTGTTATTGGGTTTTGCATGGAATAGATTCCTCTGTTAGATTGGTGTTATTGGGTTTTTCATGGAATGGGTTCCTATGTTAGATTGGTGTTGTTGGGGTTTGCATGGAATGGATTCCTCTGTTAAATTGGTGTTGTGTGGGTTTTGCATGGAATGGATTCCTCTGTTAATTGGTGTTTGGTTTTGCATGGAATGGATTCCTCTGTTAGATTGGTGTTTGGGTTTGCATGGAATGGATTCCTCTGTTGTTAGATTGGTGTTATGGGTTTTGCATGGAATGGATTCCTCTGTTAGATTGGTGTTGTTGAGTTTTGCATGGAATGGATTCCTCTGTTAGATTGGTGTTATTGGGTTTTCATGGAATGGATTCCTCTGTTAGATTGGTGTTATTGGGTTTTTCATGGAATGGATTCCTCTGTTAGATTGGTGTTATTGGGTTTTTCATGGAATGGATTCCTCTGTTAGATTGGTGTTATTGGGTTTTTCATGGAATGGATCCTCTGTTAGATTGGTGTTATTGGGTTTTTATGATGAATGGATTCCTCTGTTAGATTGGTGTTATTCTTTTTCATGGAATGGGTTCCTATGTTGATTGGTGTTGTTGTTGAGTTTTGCATGGAATGGATTCCTCGTTAAATTGGTGTTGTTGGGTTGCATGGAATGGATTCCTCTGTTAGATGGGTGTTGTTGAGTTTGCATGTAATGGATTCCTCTGTAGATTGGTGTTTTTGGTTTTGCATGGAATGGATTCCTCTGTTAGATTGTTGTTTTGGGTTTGCAGGAATGGATTCCTCTCTTAGATGGTGTGTTGTTGAGTTTTGCATGGAATGGATTCCTCTGTTAGATGGGTTGTTTGGGTTTTGCATGGGATGGATTCCTCTGTTAGATGGGTGTTGTTGAGTTTTGCATGGAATGGATTCCTCTGTAGTTGGTGTTTTGGGTTTTGCATGGAATGGATTCCTCTGCTAGATTGGTGTTTGGGGTTTTGCATGGATGGATTCCTCTGTTAGATTGGTGTTTTAGGTTTTGCATGGAAAGGATTCCTCTGTTAGATGGGTGTTTGGGTTTTGCATGGAATGGATTCCTCTGTAGATGGGTGTTGTTGAGTTTTGCATGGAATGGATTCCTCTGTTAGATGGTGTTTTGGGTTTTGCATGGAATGGATTCCTCTGCTAGATTGGTGTTTGGGGTTTTGCATGGAATGGATTCCTCTGTTAGATTGGTGTTTTAGGTTTTGCATGGAATGGATTCCTCTGTTAGATGGTGTTTTGGGTTTTGCATGGAATGGATCCTCTGTTAGATGGTGTTGTTGAGTTTTGCATGGAATGGATTCCTTGTTAGATTGGTTGTTTGGTTTTGCATGGAATGGATTCCTCCATTGAGATGGTTGTTGGGTTTTGCATGGAATGGATTCCTCTGTAGATGGGTTGTTAGGTTTTGCATGGAATGGATTCCTCTGTTAGATGGTTTGTTTGGGTTTTGCATGGAATGGATTCCTCCGTTAATGGGTGTTTTGGGTTTTGCATGGAAGGATTCCTCTGTTAGATTGGTGTGTTTTGGGTTTTGCATGGAATGGATTCCTCTGTTAGATGGTGTGTTTTGGGTTTGCATGGAATGGATTCCTCTGTTAGATGGTTGTTTTGGGTTTTAGATGAAATGGATTCCTCTGTTAGATGGGTGTTTTGGGTTTTGCATGGAATGGACTCCTCTGTTAGATGGCTGTTTTGGGTTTTACATGGAATGGATTCCTCTGTTAGATGGGTGTTTTGGGTTTTGCATGGAATGGATTCCTCTGTTAGATTGGTGTTGTTGAGTTTTGCATGTAATGGATTCCTCTGTTAGATTGGTGTTTTGGGTTTTGCATGGAATGGATTCCTCTCTTAGATGGGTGTTGTTGAGTTTTGCATGGAATGGATTCCTCTGTTAGATGGGTGTTTTGGGTTTTGCATGGCATGGATTCCTCTGTTAGATGGTTGTTTGGGGTTTTGCATGGAATGGATTCCTCTGTTAGATGGGTGTTGTTGAGTTTTGCATGGAATGGATTCCTCTGTTAGATTGGTGTTTTGGGTTTTGCATGGAATGGATTCCTCTGCTAGATTGGTGTTTAGGGTTTTGCATGGAATGGATTCCTCTGTTAGATTTGGTGTTTTAGGTTTTGCATGGAATGGATTCCTCTGTTAGATGGTTGTTTTGGGTTTTGCATGGAATGGATTCCTCCGTTAGATGGGTGTTTTGGGTTTTGCATGGAATGGATTCCTCTGTTAGGTGGGTGTTTTGGGTTTTGCATGGAATGGATTCCTCTATTAGATGGGTGTTGTTAGGTTTTGCATGGAATGGATTCCTCCGTTAGATGGTTGTTTTGGGTTTTGCATGGAATGGATTCCTCCGTTAGATGGGTGTTTTGGGTTTTGCATGGAATGGATTCCTCTGTTAGGTGGGTGTTTTGGGTTTTGCATGGAATGGATTCCTCTGTTAGATTGGTGTTTTAGGTTTTGCATGGAAAGGATTCCTCTGTTAGATTTGGTGTTTTAGGTTTTGCATGGAATGGATTCCTCTGTTAGATGGGTGTTTTGGGTTTTGCATGGAATGGATTCCTCTGTTAGATGGGTGTTTTGGGTTTTGCATGGAATGGATTCCTCTGTTAGATTGGTGTTTTGGGTTTTGCATGGAATGGATTCCTCTGTTAGATTGGTGTTATTGGGTTTTGCATGAAATGGATTCCTCTGTTAGATTGGTGTTTTGGGTTTTGCATGGAATGGATTCCTCTGTTAGATTGGTGTTGTTGGGTTTTTCTGGATGGACTCCTCGGTTAATTGGTGTTATTGGGTTTTGCATGGAATGATTCCTCTGTAGATTGTGTATTGGGTTTTCATGGAATGGGTTCCTATGTTAGATTGGTGTTGTTGGGTGGTTTGCATGGAATGGATTCCTCTGTTTAAATTGGTGTTTTGGGTTTTGCATGGAATGGATTCCTCTGTAATTGGTGTTATTGGATTTTGCATGGAATGGATTCCTCTGTTAGATTGGTGTTTTTGGGTTTTGCATGAATGGATTCCTCTGTTAGATTGGTGTTATGGGTTTTGCATGGAATGGTTCCTCTGTTAGATTGGTGTTGTTGAGTTTTGCATGGAATGGATTCCTCTGTTAGATTGGTGTTTTGGGTTTTTCATGGAATGGATTCCTCGTTAGATTGGTGTTTTGGGTTTTTCAATGGAATGGATTCCTCTGTAGATTGGTGTTATGGGTTTACTGAATGGATTCCTCTGTTAGATTGTGATTGGGTTTTTCATGGAATGGATTCCTCTGTAGATTGGTGTTATTGGTTTTTTCATGGAATGGATTCTCTGTTGATTGGTGTTTTCGTTTTTTCATGGAATGGTTTCCTTTAGATTGGTGTGTTGTTTTTGCATGGAATGGATTCCTCTGTTAATTGTGGTGTTGGTTTTTGCATGGAATGGATTCCTCTGTTAGATGGGTGTTGTTGAGTTTGCATGGAATGGATCCTCTGTTAGATTGGTGTTTTGGTTTGCATGAAGTGATTCCTCTGTTAGATTGTTGTTTTGGGTTTTGCATGGAATGGATTCCTCTCTTAGATGGGTGTTGTGATTTTTGCATGGAATGGATTCCTCTGTTAGTGGGTGTTTTGGGTTTTGCATGGATGGATTCCTCTGTTAGATGGTGTTGTTGAGTTTTGCATGAGATGGATCCCTCTGTATGTTGGTGTTTTGGGTTTTGCATGGAATGGATTCCTCTGCTAGATTGGTGTTTGGGGTTTTGCATGAATGGATTCCTCTGTTAGATTGGTTTTAGGTTTTGCATGGAGGATTCCTCTGTTAGATGGGTGTTTGGTTTTGCATGGATGGATTCCTCTGTTAGATGGGTGTTGTTGAGTTTTGCATGGAAGGGATTCCTCTGTTAGATGTGTTTTTGTTTTGCATGGAATGGATTCCTCTGCTAGATTGGTGTTTGGGGTTTTGCATGGAATGGATTCCTCTGTTAGATTGGTGTTTTAGGTTTTGCATGGAATGGATTCTCTGTTAGATGGTGTTTTGGGTTTTGCATGGAATGGATTCCTCTGTTGATGGGTGTTGTTGAGTTTGCATGGAATGGATTCCTCTGTTAGATTGTTTTTTTAGGTTTTGCATGGAATGGATTCCTCCATGAGATGGTTGTTTTGGGTTTTGCATGGAATGGATTCCTCTGTTAGATGTTGTTGTTAGGTTTGCATGAATGGATTCCTCTGTTAGATGGTTTTGTTTTGGGTTTGGCATGGAATGGATTCCTCCTTAATGGGTGTTTTGGGTTTTGCATGGAATGGATTCCTCTGTTAGATGGGTGTTTTGGGTTTTTCATGGAGGATTCCTCTGTAGATGGGTGTTTTGGGTTTTGCATGGAATGGATTCCTCTGTTAGATGGTTGTTTTGGGTTTTAGATGAATGGATTCCTCTGTTAGATGGGTGTTTTGGGTTTTGCATGGAATGGCTCCTCTGTTAGATGGCTGTGTGGTTTTACATGAAATGGATTCCTCTGTTAGATGGGTGTTTTGGGTTTTGCATGGAATGGATTCCTCGTGTTAGATGGGTGTTGTTGAGTTTTGCATGTAGGGATTCCCGTTAGATTGGTGTTTTGGGTTTTGCATGGAATGGATTCCTCTCTTAGATGGTGTTGTTGAGTTTTGCATGGAATGGATTCCTCTGTTAGATGGGTTTTTTGGTTTTGCATGGCATGGATTCCTCTGTAGATGGTTGTTTGGGTTTGCATGGAATGGATTCCTCTGTTTGATGGTGTTTGTTGGATTTTGCATGGAATGATTCCTCTGTTAGATTGGTGTTTTGGGTTTTTGCATGGAATGGATCCCTCTGCTAGATTGGTGTTTAGGGTTTTGCATGGAATGGATTCCTCTGTTAGATTTGGTGTTTTAGGTTTTGCATGGAATGGATTCCTCTGTTAGATGGTTGTTTTGGGTTTTGCATGGAAGGATTCCTCCGTTAGATGTGGTTTTGGGTTTTGCATGGAATGATTCCTCTGTTAGGTGGGTGTGTTTGGGTTTTGCATGGAATGGATTCCTCTATTAGATGGTGTTGTTAGGTTTTGCATGGAATGGATTCCTCCGTTAGATGGTTGGTTTTGGGTTTTGCATGGAATGGATTCCTCTGTTAGATGGCTGTTTTGGGTTTTGCATGGAATGGATTCCTCTGTTAGATGGTTGTTGTTGGGTTTTGCATGGAATGGATTCCTCTGTTAGGTGGGTGTTTTGGGTTTTGCATGGAATGGATTCCTTTGTTAGATGGCTGTTTTGGGTTTTGCATGGAATGGATTCCTCTGTTAGGTGGCTGTTTTGGGTTTTGCATGGAATGGATTCCTCTGTTAGGTGGCTGTTTTGGGGGTTTTGCATGGAATGGATTCCTCTGTTAGATTGGTGTTTTGGGTTTTGCATGGAATGGATTCCTTTGTTAGATGGGTGTTTTGGGTTTTGCATGGAATGCTTAACCTTTATGGTCTTTTTTAAGATAAAATATAAATGTAACTAAATCACGTAAATCTCAAAGACTTTATGCAGGACGCGATATCATCTAAAGGAATTGCTACTGCTGTTAATGATTGACCTAATTACAAAGTTCCATTAAATGTGAATAATTGCTTTGATAATTTATTTTTCAGTGTAAGAATTTGAGAAGAACCACAATCACCATCATAGCACTAGCTCTCAAAATAAGACCATACCTCCCAGTGTTCTGGGACATCAGAATGGCCTGACCACACCCTAACTGTCTAAGTCTGCCCAGTCCCTGCCTGACTTGCCTGGGAAATGTCCAACTGAATAACTGTCCATTCTAAAATCAGGTATACGGCTCTAATATCAGGGTCGCTGCACAAATACTGCTGACAGTAGCTTTAGCTATTATCTGCATAATAATCGTCTGATACCACAAAGAGTACAGAGAAACAACAGTACGAATCAATGTCAACATTTTGCTTAAACAAATTGATTAATGTGTGAACTCACTAATCATTGCCATACGACTATAACACATTTGCAGGGATCATTTTCCTACAAACAATAAAAATATGCTCTGTGGTTTCGCTGCGTATGGGAACGAACGCTTTCTCTGTCCTAAGAGATCATCTTGGCTGGGGAGATCTGATTTCTTTTTTACTCACCAGCAAACAAATAGGAAGGTGCCAAAACAAAAATCTGCAGGAAATTAGTTTTCCTGCAGGTCTACCAAGGTTCTTGCAATTAGAGAAGAGTCCTCTTGGCCACTAGTCCTTGGAGGAGATAAGGTATCCTGAAGAAGTCACTGTGTGTGCTAAGCACTGTAACGGCTAGAGCTGGAGAGAGCCGCACTTGGGGTAAAACCAATTCCAAGTATATTGAAGCATTTCCAAGGGTAATAAGAATTTTACTCAGAAGTACAGGATTTTTTTGTGCTAATAAACTTTTAATTATGAAAAACCCATGAAACAACATCAATAATTTCTTGCTCCCAAGAGTCCTTCTCTGAATTCCATGGATATGAAACATTATTAACAGGGCTGGATTAATATCTTAAATATCTCTAGGTTATGCAGGGCTTCCTATTGAGAGAAGAGGAAAGACCAGAGATGAATTATCCACATGGTAACCTAGGTTCATGTTTAGGGCCCATGAATCCTCAGTGGCCCCTAGAGATGGCCGAATTTCATAAAGTTCGGTCCGTTTTCGAACTTTTGAACTTCAGTATAAGTTCAAATTCCAATTAAAGTCAATAAGAGAGTGATAGTTTGAAAAGCCGGGGTGATTTGCAGCTAAACTAACAATGGTAATTTACTGTAAATCGCTGTGGCACCTGGGAAATGGTCTGGGGAACATGTCACTATCACCAAAACTTGTTAAAACACTTTTAAAACATGAGCGGGCAATTGTCGGGTTTTGCGCAAGCTACATTTGAGGGTTATAGCCAATTCGAGGGTTACCGAACGATACTTTCGAGGTTTACCGAAAATAGAACAATAAATTTGATGGTTATCGTAATCAAACGATACTTTCGGAGGTTACCGAAAACGAATGATACTTTCGAGGGTTAGCGATCAATACATTCAGGGGTTAGCGAAAACGATCCATACATTCGAGGGTTACCAAAATTGAACGATACCTTCAAGGGTCCCTGAAAATCGAAGGCTACATTCATGGGTTTGCGAAAAGTACATTCTAGGGTTAGCGAAACTGATCCGTACATTCGAGGGCTAACGAAAATGAATGATACTTTCGAGGGTTAGCGAACAATACATTCTAGGGTTAGCGACCAGAAAAACAAACTAGTTCGAATAGTTCGAGTTCGTCCGAATAAAGTTCAGCTCCAGCTTGGGTTCGAGTTTGGTTTTGTGGCCATCTCTAGTGGCCCCTACTAAATAATGTTATTAAGGTAACGTGCTGTTTCTCAACATGTTGTAAACTCACATATAGTGAAGGGAAAATCCCAGTTTCTCCTAGAACCTTATAGAATTATATGTCTGAGGTAGACAAGCAAGCAGGCCTGTTTTGTACAGGAAACCTAAGTTCTACAATGAAATTATTCAGATTCTATTTGGAAAGTACCAGACTCTGATGGTCGAAATCTCAGTAGATTTGAGCCAAAATTCTGTCGGTAGTTTAGACCGGTTATTTTTAAAGGGCATATCCAGAATACAGTCAAGTAAAATATACTTTTTGCAGTCAAGTAGAGCTCCTCCTCCAAACCCCATTTTCGCATTTTGTAGAATTGCCAAAGTTGAAGGGACTGGCTGTAAAATGTTTTTTTATGCTGGTCCTGCCCTCCCTTAAAATTTAAAATGCAGGTTCAGGTCCAAACTCCAGCACATCCGTAGTAAAGAGCCTTAGTATGGGTTTTCTGGTGGTTTGACTGGATCTGCACGGTTTCTGCTAGTTTTTGGAAACCTGATTCAAAACACTAAACACTAAAATAACTTCGTTTCAAGGGATTGTAAGGAGTATTTCACCTATCAAATTGTCATATACGGTGGGCAGAAAAAAAGGATCCTGATCCATTTTTAACAAACGTATTCACAACAGACCGATCAGTGCAGTTCACTATATTTAGAATGAAATGGGATTTAATAGGCAAGAGCAGGAAAAGATGTCAGTTCAATAGCATCTTAATCCCCCCTAATTGTAATAATTATTATCATAGATTTTTCCAATGGACAATGTTCCTTCCACTGTCATAAATCATCTTATTTTAACCAGAGTTCTGCTTCTACTTTGGGAAAAACACATTTAGCATTGAAAGTTATTTGTTATATTTATGCAGACCCACACACTATGAACAGTAACAGACCCTGTACTAACAGTCGGAATCCTCAAATGGTTTTAGCAAAAGATCTTTATTAAGAGGTGCAAAATGGCGCCAGTGCTATTTGTCAGCATGCAGGCCAATCAGATGTTGGCTTTTTGCTTGTTCACTGCATTTAACATTTGATTGGTTCCTGCAGATAATTAGCACTGGTAGCGAACAGGTTAGCCTGACTTTAACTCCATATATTTGCCCAGCGACTGTGGGTAAATGAGGCCCAAAGTCTTTCAATTAACCTTTCCATGCCATTAACCTTTCTATGACTTATTTAAATGACATGTACAAGAAAAGTTTTTTTTATCTATGTGGATGCACAAACAATCTGACATTTTTTTTCTTGTTCTGAAATAAAAAAATGTTTTAAAAAGTTGGAACGTAATAAAATTGTATTCTTTAAAATGACAAATTTTGCTTTAGTTTTGTAGGATGGGGGAAAGAGTGCCCTCTAGTGGGATATTTTGTCCTTTTACTAGAAATTCACACAGCAGATCTGTTGCAAAACCTATGCCTAACAAGTGAAGGGTAAACACAGTGCAATCAAATTGGAAGATAAAGAACATTTCAGCTGTATCCTCTCTATGTACGCAACACTGCTGATATTTTCTAGCAGGGCCGATGGGGGGGGGGGGGAATCAAAGATCTTCTAAAGATCTGCCATATATGGTCCAATGATCCTAAAATATTGGGGTTGGTGCAAATATGGGCACCTAATTAGACAAATCTGTCTATTTTTTTAAGATTGGCTATTAATTAGGGATTGTTTAAAAAGTAAGTAATAAGCCTTAATCCCATATGAAAAGTTTCTAATAGATGTAATGATTATTATTGTGTGCAGTTTGGGGCTTTCTCCTGAGGCTATTTCAGTGAACCATGGCTGTGTAGGAATGCACTTCCTTCATAAATTAGATTTCCTCTGTGACAACTCAATCACAGGAAATCTATTCAATTTGCTATTATCTTTATTATCATTAGATAATCAGATTCACTTCTTATTTCAAAACCCTATAATAATATTATCTTAATATGGGATAGAGTTTTTATATGGCCGAAAGGTTTTGCTTGGGATTCACATCTTTAAAAGATTGCGACAGTTTAACATTGTCATAATGTTGCAAAGTTTAAGTAAACGACATGTCTATATGTGTCGCCAAGCCCTTTAAAAGGCCTGTCAGCGTGCCACCTCCAGGATTATAGTCCTGTTACAACACAATTTTATTATGTTATGGTCAAGTCCAGAATTCTGTGTCCCCTGGGACCAATTTTAAAACAAATGCTGTATATTTATATATTTATTTTGAAAGGTAACTACAGTCTGAAAATGGATTTTGATTATCTTTAAAGGGACACTATACTGAAAATAATGACTTTTCCTCATCTTAATCTATAAATACTTCCATCTGACCTGACTTTTTTCCCCACAAACCAACTGTGAAAACTGCACACAGCATTTTAACTGTCAAAACTCTGTCACAGTTCCAGCTACAGCAAAACTGCGCACAGAAGAATAGCATATGAGGGCAAGGCAATTGACTGACAGCTGAAATTTAAGATGTTTCAGATTGCATATCTAAAGAAATAGCGGGCAGATCAACAAAAACATACATGCAGTGGTGGTTGGGATGAATGTTAGTTTCCAGTAATGGTCAATTTAAAATAACTAATTTTCAGTATAGGTGTCCTTTAAGATATTTAAAGTCCATTGCCAGGGACGTAGAATAGACTATTCCTACCTTCCTGCAGTGTTGGACAGTTCACTGCTCGCTGCTCTGCACCCAGAGTACGGCTATCTCTCCTATCGCTAACGTAAGTCACAAAAGCACATTGCAACAAAGTGGTGAGATGTCAGCTGCTGCACAAGTGGAACAACCACGCATTTTACCAGCCCCCCAGGGAGTTAGGAATAGAATTTTCCTACTAGACCAAAACCTGGTTTCAGTTCAAAATGAGTCCCACTATAAAAATTCCACTGGTTGAAGCTGCAAACTGAATTTCGATGCAGAACTTAATTTCGACTGGCAAAACTTGGTTTAGAACTTTGGATTCAATGGTGTTCATAGCTGATACTCCCAATCCATGGACCTGCCAGCAGATTTATTCATCCTTATAGCCTACATACCAGTGCTTTTCCCTGCCTACAAATGGCCTTATGACCCGCTGATGATGCAGCAATATATTAAGTAGTGCTTGCATCTTCCCTCTGCCCCAGCAGTAGTATTCCATTGGGCATGCTCACACCACCAGTAAGGGGCAGAGCAATGCTTGCTCATGATGTCACAACACATACAGTCGTGGAAGCTAAAAGCACCTTTGCTTATACTGCTATAGCTTTGGATGGTTTGAAGCTACAAGCATGATTCTCACTTCATTTTAAAGTTAACAGTCTGTTCCATATAATGGGCCATATTTCCCTTTATATATTTATTACATGCAAACATAACAATTATCATGTGAAACTTAGATGAACTGTAGAATATGTCTATAGCCATTAGGCTGAGGTCACAAGAGCATTTGAAATGTGGTGGATTGTCCTGGATGGATTAAGTAATGGTAATGCTAGGCATTATGCATAGCATCCAATGCTGCACGCTTCAATTTTACAACAAAATGGTTTACATAGAGGCTAATCCTACTCTAATTCATGGGACTAGTTAAAATTAAAGGGGACTTAAAGGTAAGTAGTCACATCCCCCAGGCACACGCCCCTCTCCATGGTCTCTGTCATTTGTCCATCCAATCGTGTAATCTTGGCGGATGAGTACTTTATTTCCAAAGATTACCTTTTAGTTCCCCTTTACCACATTTTGGCCTGTGAATTATTGCATCTGTACCTTTTGTTTTATTTTAATTTTAAATAAAACAAATAACATGTGTAAATAGATAAGCACACTAAGTACAGTGTCATTTCCCCACATATAATAATATATAACAATCCTTAGTAACAATTTTAAAATCTATGGCTACAGTACTAGATGTACAGTACATTTTGTACATTTGCTTCTGAGCACTGTATCTTCCGGTAATTGCATTATAAATAATGATCATTAAACGTTTGGATGTGATTTGTACATTTATAATTAAAAATGGTGCAGCCTACAAATAACTACAAATATCCTGCCCCAATTCACTCTGTTTTTCCATAAAACAGTGAACCGTTTTGTTGTAACTTGAGTGGTGACAGCTGGTATGTGTAAAATGCTTTGTGGGAAATTTTGTCTCCCAGTGCTGCCTCATAGTGATTACTGAGCATGCTTAGTCATGTCGGGTGGAAGGAGGGTGGAAGGAGGAAGGAGGGTGGAAGGAGGAATCAATTAAAATTGGGAGGGGGGATACTGAGCCAAAGTGAGTACTGGATTAAAGGTTTGAAGCAACACACACACCTCAAAGGGCTTCTTACATGCATTCATTATTAGGTTAAAATAAGACATTTTTCAGTATAGGTGCCCTTTAAAGGAACACTATACTGAAAAAATGACTTTGTCCCATCTTAATCTATAATTGAATACATGTAATTAGCACTTACTCTGATTTGCGTGTGTTGCTGCATGTCTTCAATCCAGCACACATTTCCCCCCTCCCTCTTTTAACCACTCCCCCTTCCATCCGACCTGACTTTTTCCCACAAACCAACTGTCAAGCCTGCACACAGCATACAGCATTCCAACTGTCAAATCTCTGTCACCGTTCCAGCTACAGTAAAATAGTTTTTGAGAGCAAGGAATTTGATTGTCAGCTGAAAAATAAGAAGTTTTAGATTGGATAACTAAAGAATTAGGGGGCAGTGGTGGTTGGGAAGAATTATAGTTTCTAGTTATGGTCAATTTAAAATAACCTATTTTTTGGTATAGATGCCCTTTAAGCTTGTATTAATTGCAATCCTTGTATCCTGTAAGAGCTCCTACTGGATGTGTTAGGCTATCCCATGGGATCTTACCAGTTAAAATTTAGAAAATAATTTTGAATTGAAATTTTGCCTGTTGGTAATTTCACCCCAAATTATATAAAAGTCTATGCTATAATTACCATAACATCTAGGCAGTGGTATTACCTGGAAAGCCTAGAGTACTGCACCACAGGGGCTAAACAACGAGGGGAGCAGACCCTGCAACCGCAAGGGGTCCTGGGAGTCAAGGGGGCCCATCAATGGCGAACCTACTGCCACCCCTGCAACCTGCAAGGCATGCCACAAGCCAACAAACTCTTACGCAATCAGCCATTTTTAAACAGCTGATCACGTGTATGAATGAAAAATATACATAATTAGCTTTTTAAAAGACTGGGCCTGAACTTCTGGAACTGAACCAGAAATTTGGTTCCAGTCGAGGGGGGGCCCAAGCCCCTACAGTTACGCTCATCATCTTATTTTCCCTGTAACAGATACAGCCTCCTTCCAGAAAACCACTGTGGATGAAGCAGAGAGAAGGGCCCCATCATAGTTTTGTTGGGGAGCCCAGTGATTCCTAATTACCCCACTGCTGCACCACATTAAATAGATGGCTCCTAGGCCATATCTATACATTGTATAGCACTGTGCAGAAAATGAGACACAATAATATGTGATAAAATATTAGGCAACATCAAGTGGTCATAAGTGACAAAATGTAATACTATGATCAAATGTGGTCCCCAGATGTAGAAGAGAAGAAAGATAAAATGAGGTCAGATGGGCTATTCCAGATTATTTTTAGTGATTGTAATGCAAGAACACGATCCAGTCAAACCCTGTGGACTGTGGGGCTGTTGTAGTTCCCTAAAGGAAATCTTTAAGGAAGCCAGTGTCTGTCTGATGTTAGATGATGACTTATAGTCAGCATGGATAATGGTTTACCCTACAGTCATGCCCAGAACAGGGACACAAGGAACCTTTGTATTATTTCATAGTGATCTATAGTTAAATCATAGAAAACAGTTTGAATCTTTCTCATAATAAGCCAGGCTGGTGGTTTCCACATATGTTTTACCCACAATTCATCTTTCATTTTCTTTTATATTCTGACCCCACCTATACTGACATAAAGAGATGATAAGCTGCCAATTGGAATTTTCAAGCCTTGCAAAGTTGGCTTTGTGACTTAAACCACTGGGTTCTCACCTCGGGTATAATCACTATATAAATAGTATATGGAAAATATATAATCGTGGAAAATCATTAACCACTTAGGAGCTGACAATTATTGTTATGTCTTCTGCCACCCCCCACAGGATAAAATGAATGTGCAATATAAAAAGAGTAAAGGAGGCCCTGCAATCCTGATCGACCATGTGTGTCTGAGGACATGTCTAAGAATTTACAAAATTGGATTTTACAAACAATAAAAAGGATTTCCTAAACAACTGAGATGGAAAACGAGCTAAAGATTTGGCCAGGTGATAGGTGCTACAAGCAGCAAAGGAGCATGGGAAGAATAGGAGGAGCAGCACCCACAGATATAAGTTCTCTTTTAAATCATTGTGCACAATAAATCCTTAAATAGGGAAGCCAAGTGGGTCCATGTGCAGAACTAATCGTGATCATATACAGTTCAATATAATTGTATATTTGCAATATGAGATATTAATGCAGGAATTCTAATTGTAACCGTTGCATAAAAGCCTTCCAGAAATAAAAGGAAAACTTTCTTTTATATGTTAAAGGAAGTGTCCACACACCTACCCCCAGCAAACTTTGAAACCTTCAACCAGGACCCCCAAAAAGCTATTTTCACAAAACGTAACTTTCTCCCTGGTGCACCTGAAACTAGATATTCACCTCAAAGTCCACCAGTCCTTCACTGCACTGTGTCCTCCTCCATTACAGCTTTACGAGCTCCTCATGAGCTCACACAGCAGTAAAGCAGGAGGCTTGTGCAGCCATCGTCATTGGCTATGTCCTCATCCACACAGCCAATAAAAAATGATTGGGAAAATTAAAAAGGCTTTGCAGTCATTTGATCTTTAATGTGTTTTACCAGTAATGTAAATATTTGTGTAATAATTATCTCTCTGTTTAGCTCTTTTGATTGATTTAATTTTTATCGTGCTTGGTTTTCGGTCTTGAAATTTCTCATTCTTTAGGTTTTTAATATTATTGGTACAAAACGTACTGGTATGGTTTCTATTGTTATACAGATGTCTGGATGTATATGATATTCTGGGCCAAGGCTATAACTGCAGAAGCAATTGTATTCTAACATTATCCAGGCCTAATGTTCTTGCCAAATCTAGTAACAATGTACCTGAATGAATACCACATTGGCACTAATGCTAATTGGGGTAATAACGTTTACCTAGATTTGTCGAATGTAAATCGCCATAGGATGTCTGAAAGTAAATATATGAAAACCATTTTATGGCGGCAACTGACTTTATTTCTAAAAATATTTTGTCTTGAACCAATTAAGAACACTCTCTAGGCCCAAATCACTGCGCTATTCTGATTTATTTTGTATTTTCCATAAATTCTTTTTGATATTTTTAAAGATGACATTTTAAGTGTAATTTTTTTCTTAAACTTTACAAATTATGGTGGATTTTTTGTACACATAATAAGTGGTAGATTAAGGTGAAATACACCTGATAAAGACTAGAGATGGCCGAACTTCCTAAAGTTTGTTTAGTTTAGTTTGTTTAGTTCTATAGTTTGAAAATGAACCCAAAGGGTATGTCCACCCTAAATGAAAACTTTGGGTATATTGTAGTTCTCCGTTGCCCACCCCCAACCACCAAGTTAGATCTCCAAAAAAAAAAAAAGCTTCAGAATTATACTTACAGCCCTTCGCTCCCACAGATTCAGGTTTCAATTTCGGAACAGCTGGTTTCCAAAATCCACGGATGTGACATATTTTTCAAAAATGTTCAAACCCTAAAATTCTCATATATTAAAAGTCAGGTATTAGTAAATTGAATCAGATGGAACTTTATGGAATTTTGGCAAAATGGGATGTAGACATTTTGAAATTGGTTTCCAAAATTAAAATTTGTTTTTGAAACTTTAAATTTGATGTTGAATTTTAATATCAAAAATTTAGTTCCCATAGACTAAAGTTGGATCCGATTTGACTTTTTGGTTCCATGTAATTTCTACAGTTGATCTAGCTGATATTCAGCTAGATCAACTGCACTTTTAATGCAGTTCTTGAATGCGTTTCACTAGTTATCTGACTGGGTCTCTCAATTCAGAACCACTTGGGGGCATATTTATAAAGAAACGATAATAGCGCAAAATTACCGCCGCACATCGCGGCCGCGAAAATAGCGCTATCGCCGTATTTATAACGGCGAGCGCTATTCCCGCGATACCTATCGTGGCCGCGATGTGCTGCGGTAATTTTAAGCCCCTTCGCGGCGATACTGTATTGTATCGCCGCGAAGGGACTTAAAATCCCTTCCCGACCCCGCCCACACCTTCCCAGCAGCCCCTCCCAACCCGCTTGCGGCAATCTCGGAACGGGAGGCTAGGAGGGGCTGCCGGGAAGGGGCCGCAGCAGGTGGTCGCGACCACCCCCCCGCTCACAACCCCTTCCCCGGCAACCCTCCAAGCCCCCCGCCCTGGCCGCTCCCGGGGAGGGGAAGGGAGGGAGCCGCTGAGGGGTGGAGGCTCCCTCCACGGGGCCCTGAGAAGGGCCTTTTGGGGCTTAGGGGGTCCCGCAGCTCGAACCGGGACCCCCCCTCCCCGGCCCTTATAAGGGCCCTTGCGGCACTGACAGTGCCTTTGGCGGGGGTCCCGCAGCTCAAACCGGGACCCCCAGTGCGGCTCTTAAAGAGCCCTTGGGCGGCGTCTTCTTTCTTCCAGTCCCGGCGACACCAGCTCCGCCGAGGCCGCCGACCCCCGAGAGGAGGGGCTGCCGGGAAGGGGCCGCAGCAGGTGGTCGCGACCACCGCCGCGCACCCCTCCGCCCGCCCCAACCCCTCCAAGCCCCCCGCCCCGGCCGCTCCCGGGAGGGGAAGGGAGGGAGCCGCTGGGAGGGGTGGAGGCTCCCCTCCAGCGGGGCCCTGAGAAGGGCCTTTTGGGGCTTAGGGGGTCCCGCAGCTCGAACCGGACCCCCCCTCCCCGCCCTTATAAGGGCCCTTGCGGCACTGACAAGTGCTCTTGGCGGGGTCCCGCAGCTCAAACCGGACCCCCAGTGCGGCTCTTAAAAAGAGCCCTTGGGCGGCGTCTTCTTTCTTCCAGTCCCGGCGACACCAGCTCCGCCGAGGCCGCCGACCCCCGAGAGGTACCCCCTGAGGCCGCCAGGGGTACCCCCGGCGGGCGCCGGCGACCTCAACGAGGCCGAAGTTGCCGGCGTCTTGATCCGACGCGACGTCTTCGGGCTGGCGACACCAACCCCACTCAGGTCGCCGATGCCAGCAGACTCACTGCGGCCGCCAGTGAGCCTGCTGGCACCGCCAGCCTCAGCGGAGCCGATGTTGCCAGCCGCTTCTTTCTTCAGCCATCTACTGCGATGGCAGACTCACAGTGAGCCCGCTGGCACCGCCGGCCTCAGCGGAGCCGATGTTGCCAGCCGCTTCTTTCTTCTTTCTTCAGCCATCTACTGCGATGGCATCTGAGTTCCGGCGCGGAAAGCTCCTCTTATAAGGTTTGCAGAAATCCATAATCCGTTTCTGATTGGTCAATTTTTTATACTTGCTTTACATTAACCAATCAGATTTCTGGAAGTTCTGAAATCTGATTGGTTAATGTAAAGCAGTATTAAAAATTGACCAATCAGAAACGGATTATGGATTTCTGCAAACCTATATAAAGAGGCTTTCCGCCGCGGAACTCAGATGCCATCGCAGTGATGGCTGGAAAGAAAGAAAGAAGCGGCTGGCAACATCGGCTCCGCTGAGGCCGGCGGTGCCAGCGGGCTCACTGTGAGTCTGCCTGGCATCGGCAACCTGAGTGGGGTTGTGGTCGCCACCCGAAGACGTCGCCCAAGGCTCTTTTAAGAGCCGCACACTGGGGGTCCCGGTTTCAGGCTGCGGGACCCCCGCCAAAGGCACTTGTCAGTGCCGCAAGGGCACTTGTCAGTGCCGCAAAGGGTCCCTAGAGGGCCGGGGAGGGGGTCCTGTTTCGAGCTGCGGGACCCCTAAGCCCCAAAGGGCTCTTGTTAGAGCCGCAAGGGCACTTGTAAGTGCCGCAAAGGCCCTGATAGGGCCGGGGAGGGGGGTCCCGGTTCGAGCTGCGGGACCCCTCAAGCCCCAAAAGGCTCTTGTCAGAGCCGCAAGGGCACTTGTAAGTGCCGCAAAGGCCCTTACAAGGGCCGGGGAGGGGGGGTCCCGGTTCGAGCTGCGGGACCCCCTAAGCCCCAAAAGGCCCTTCTCAGGGCCCCGCTGGAGGGAGCCTCCACCCCCCCCAGCGGCTCCCTCCCTTCTCCTCCCCGGGAGCGGCCGGGGGGCTTGGAGGGGTTGCCGGGGAGGGGGTGCACGGTGGGTGGTCGCGACCACCTGCTGCGGCCCCTTCCCGGCAGCCCCTCCTAGCCTCCCGTTCTGAGATTGCCGCGAGCGGGGAACGGGTTGGGAGGGGCTGCTGGCTGCTGGGAGGGGCTGCCGCGGGGGGTGTGGGCGGGGTGGGCGTGTCTCCCGGGGCGGGTGCGACCACCCGCCGCGGGTTGCCTGCCCATCCCCGCCGCGGGAGGTTAGTATCGCGCCGCGGGAGGTTAGTATCGGCTGACTTCGCCACCTTCAAGGTGGCGAAGTAAAACAGCCGATACTACCCGAGCAAAACCAGTACCGCCGCTTTATAAATAGAAGCAGCGGTAACAGGTAAGTATCGCCGCGAAAGGTTAACGCTTCGTTAACTTTTCGCGGCCGTTTTCGGACTTTTATAAATCGCGGTAAACGCGATTTATGCGTTAATGTCCGCGAAAACGGCCGCGAAAAGTTAACGAACCTTTATAAATATGCCCCTTGGAGTCCCCATGCTTCTGGAACTTAAAGGAGAAGTTCAATGCAAATACATATGCTTTTCAGAAAAAAGAGCAGTATTTTTTCATCCCAATGACCTTAATCTGCCAATTCAGCATTGTGTCTGTGTATAAATAAATGCAACTGAAATACTGACTTCCTGTTTGCAGGACCCCTCTAACAGACCGTTATGGTTTTGCCCTTGACCCAGCACCTGGGTTGATTCAGTTGCTCAGTAGAGATCTGAGCATCTTTGACCCATCCAACAGCCAATCAGTAGAAATTACTGTTACGGACATTCCAAAGGTATGGTGCATCCTGGGAAGAAGAAGGACCGTTAGAACCTGAAATGGCAGCTCACTAATGTCAACAGCAGGGAACAGCAAAGGGTTTGAAATCAACTGATTTTTCAAAATGGAAGAAAATATGTAAAACAACTAAGAAGGCATTACACAAACTAACAATCTAACAAATATTGATCATTTCCACTGAACTGTCCCTTTAAAGGACAACAATATAAAAAAAATAACATATTTAAACACATCATAATTTCCAGTTTTAAAGTTACATTTTCAATATCAAACAATGTGATTTTGAGGGAGAATTTCTTTCTAATTTTCTAGCATTTGGCAAACCCATCGGTAAAACAAAAGGGCCATCTCTATTTTAGTAGTGATTTGTGTTCCATAGACTGAACCTGTGATTGGCTGAGAATGAGCACTACCATTATGTCAATTTCTGTTCTGGTTCTTACCGCATTTAACTTTGCTGAACTGGTGTCATTGGGCTGCTGATGTCAGAACCCATAGACGCCCCATTTAATTTTTATAAAAGGTTTGAACTGTGTCAATGGAAATAGTTCCATTTAACTAGAAAGTCCCTTATAATAAAGGCCCTGTTTATTATTACAGTCAGTGACATGTCTCTTGATACAGAGATCAGCACAGACAAATCAGCACTTTAGAACATGCTGTTTATAGAATGTTCACAGCTACTTGAAACATTACTTTAACTTATGTAGAAATTACACCCTTGGAACAATCCAAATGGTGCCAAATACTGGAGATCATGAGTTCAATTGGCAAGACATCTACTCTCCAGCTGTGACCTCCCAGCCTGGAATATTGGAGAAAGAGAATGTGTCACACAAAACAAGCAACAAGTCAAAGTTAAACAGACGCACAAAAAGAAATCAATTTTTTTTAAATAAAATTCTATCTACAGATCCATTTCCCTTTTTTCTATTTGCTATGCAGAAAAGTTAAAGGAGAACCAGACTCAAGATCACAAGAACAAGTGGCCTTTGAGAAAAACTATTACCATCTTGAGCTTGTGTGCCACCCAGTTGAAAGCAGCCAAGATACTTAGCATAATTCCCGTCCCTCCTCCAATAGAAAGAAAGAGTATTGAAATGACGCTTGCATTATTAGGGCATGACATAAATTAAGGGACAAAAGAAAGAAAGAGAGAAAGAAAGAAAGAAAGAAAGAAAGAAAGAAACCCCATCAACCAAAAAGATCAGTTTACCAGCTCCATGTTTACTTGAATATTCGTGTTGGCCATGAAAACTTAAAAAAAGGTTCATCCCTCAAATGAAAAAATTACATATAAGTAGATACCTCCCCAAAAACCCAAACTACAGTAGTTAAAAAGCTGACAGCCGTAGTACTAATCTGCTATGCAGCAAAATTATGTTCTCCCCCTTCCCTCATCCACTCAAAAGTTTCTGCCCCCTCTTCAAGCTCTCCAAGCTTTTACATGCTCAGAGAAGGCAGCTAGGGAAATAGCATTCATTCATTGGCTGGGATGTCACCTGCTACATCCATGACTGACAGCTGCTAACTGGAAGAACCAGAAAGCAGAAAGTGAGGTAAAAGAAAATCACATACTGGACTTTGCACATTATGTGACCTGTATAATGGTAGAAGCCCATCGAGAGATCTCTCACAGATAACTTTACTGAGTTTTACTTTGTGTAATTAGTAGTGTATAGTTCACTATAACAAAATCTAGCAACAATTACAAATGTTTATTTGAATTGCTAATATCAATAACATTAAAGTAAAATACTTATAGGCCTAAAGTTTTGTATATATTCATTCAAGGAAAGGAATTTCAATATGTTTAATGTAGCAAATGGCCATTGTGACATTTTGGGAAACCCTGATGTTAAACATGTAATGTTTTTGCATTTACTCAATTTCCCAAACTACTTTGGTATTGCAGAAATGACCTTGTGCTTGACTGACTGAGAAGTAGCAGATTAATTGTCTCATGGTGGTACTGTCCAAAAGGCATCCTAAGAACATGCCTAGGGCCCAGCAAATGTCAGGGAGCCCAGCTTCAGAACCAAATACGACATAGTAACTTAGTAATTCAGGTTTTAACCCTACCTAACAGTTGATCCAGAGGTAGGCAAAAAAAAAAACAGCTAAAAAGGGGGAGGGAAATTCCTTCCCGACTCCAAACGGCAATCAGAAAGTATCCCTGTTTTATAGTCCATACAATACACATAGTGAAGATGGAAAACCTAGTACCTGCCCCACCTAGGGGAACAGTTGATTTTAATCCAACTCTGGTTAATGATGTTGCTTGAGCAGATATTTTTAACTGTATTCTAAAACTGCTGAACACTAAAAGAAATGAAATTGTTTTTCGCAATTATTCTTGGAATTTTCCTAAAATGATGTCATAGAATGTGACTCCCATTTTAAAGGAGAACTCTAATGTACATAACATTTTTTAAAACCAGTAAAAAAATGAAATGTATCTGGGGCAGGCTAGTTGGATTGGTGATTTCTACCTCCCAATATGGTTTCTCAATGCTTCAGCCTAACCTTTAATGCAGGAAATCTGCCCCTAACCTGGCAGATAAAACTCTACGTGCTGGTGCTCCTCAACAAAATGATATTAGGATATAAGAATAATCAACCCTATCTCCCTGCCCCAGGTACTTTTAATTCTTAAAAAGTTAATTTTCCCAGTTAAGTTATTCTTTAAGTCCAAACAATCTCTTTAAGTACAGTTCATGACATCTTGGAAATGGAAGCAGTTCAGAGAAGGGCAGCTAAAATAATAAAGGGAATGGAGGGGCTTGACTATGCAGGCAGATTAGACAAGTTAGGGCTGTTTACATTGGAGAAGCAACATTTGCGTGGGAATATGATCTCTTAATACATATACTGTAGATCTGGTTGTTACAGGGACACTATTATTTTGAGAATTACTGGTATTAATACATATACTGTAGTTCTGGTTGGTACAGGGATACTATATAATATTGAGAATTGCTGGTATTAATATATATACTGTAGTTCTGGTTGGTACAGGGATACTTTATAATATTGAGAATTACTGGTATTAATACATATACTGTAGTTCTGGTTGGTACAGGGATACTTTATAATATTGAGAATTACTGGTATTTATGCATATACTGCAGTTTTGGTTGATCCGGGGATACTTTACGATTGCCATTTGGAGTTAGGAAGGATTTCCCCCCCCCCCCCTTTTTTTAGCTGGATTTTTTTTTTTCCTTCCTCTGGATCAACTGTTAGGTTAAAAAGGAGGGTGAAAAGGTTGGACTTGAAGGACACATGTCTTTATTCAACCTAATTATTATGTTACTCTGTAATTAACAAGCTGATTTCCAGCATTTTGAGCATTTTGGCTTAGTATCTTAAATTGTCAAACTGTTAAGGTTTTTTTGTCTTTAGAAAAGTAAGTCCCAGAGCCATATACTAACAATACATTCTGAAAATGCTGATGTTTGCAAGCAGTACATCCTTAAATTACTATTCCATTGGCCCCACCCAGTGAAAAAACATGTTCATTGTCCAACAAGCTTATAAGCCAGTGGTGGCGAAGCTATGACACGTGTGCCAGAGGTGGCACTCAGAGCCCTTTCTGTGGGCACTCATGCACAGCAGAATTCACCAGAGTTTGTTACCAGAAGGACAGAGAGACACGGCCTTTCTGCTAACAAGAGAGATCAAAACAAGTTTAGATTCACTCTAGCACACCAAGGCTATCAATGGCCAATAATCAGTAGGTACAATTCTCCAAACACCCCCTACCCTGGGGTTGATCCGACCTCAAATCAAAGTGAGAGGAGCACACTACATCAGTGTATCAAAATGTATAGTGCAAACAACATTCAATGTTAATCTACAATCAATTCTATCTACTGTATCTGTCTATTTCTCAATCTGAGTTGAGTAAAACCTCAGTATTCATGTTGGCACTATGCAATATATATATATATTTATATATATATAATAAGTGATTCACCTGAGGTAGGGGCAAAGACCCCAAAATGTGTTTTTGATGTGTGTGGTTCACTATTAAATTCATTATCTTGGAGTGCGACCCTCGTATTTGTGTGATTGCTATATCGCTTTAGCCCCTGAGGGTGGGTGTTTTGTGAGACGTCAGCACCCATTCATGTTTAGTGTGCATTTGGGACTTCTATAATTTTGGTTTTACCCAATGCCCTTAGACGGTGGGAATCATTCAAGGCCTAGGTGAACAAGGGTCGCACAATCCTGTAACCAACGTGAGAGGAGCTGAGTCAAGAGCCAAGCTGGATTCAAAGTATGAAGACTCATCAACTGAATGCCAAATATAAATAGCCAGAAAGGCTAGCACACAACCATAAGAATTGTCAGGTGTTTGAAGAGGTTAAGAGCCAAGTCACCAAATTGGACAGGGGGAATTAACAGTCAGTAATTTAGCCAAGGAAAACAAACACAAGCCAGGGATGAGGAACAAAGACATGAAGCAATAAAGCTAATATGGGAATAAACATCCAACAAGCCAATCTATCAGGACATTAGGCTTATATACCAGCATCACCAGTCACATCACTCTGAGCGCCCTCTTATGTGCACTCATGCCAAAAGAACAGCCTTGAGCACTAACGTGACAACATTGCACTTGTCCTCATTTTGTAGCCTGCTCGATGTTACAGATAAAACCTATTCCTCTTCACAGATACATTAAATTCCTTCTTTATTTCAGCCTGAAGGGAACACATGACAAAGAAATATTTCCTTAACACAAATGGAATTTTAGGAAGTGGAAGAATAACACCCAGAAGGGCAATATAAGTCCACTCATGTTTAAAATAAACAGATAGGAAAATGGCAATTCACAGGTCAAGCCTCCTCAAGTAATGTAACCAAGCGAACAAGTAAATGTAATAAAGGATAAACACAACCCTTTTCATCAAAGAACCCAAATCTCCCTAATGATAAAAAAGGATTACTCCATCTCATCTCTGGGATAAAAGAAATCTTTATGTATAACTCCACAGTAAATATAGTCCTGTTTGGAAAGAGTCTTTGAATGTATGTAATCTGCTATCCTTCTGGAAAAGAAACAATCCATTGTGGCTTAACCCTAAATTGCGGCAAGATCAAAACTGTTTGTTAAAATAAACAAATGTTTTAGTTCTTCCCAGAACTACTGTTTGATTTTTTACTAAAGACTGAGTCCACCACCAAGAACTTTCAGGGAGATTCAATAAAAGTTCTAATCTTTTAAAATGGTGCTAATTTTGCCCCAACCAATCAGAACTTATGTAACATTTGAAATCTAACATCTGATTGGTTGGGGCAAAATTAGCACCATTTTAAATGATTAGAACTTTTATTGAATACCCCCCTTTATTTCTTCAATCTACAAAATGTCTGCGCATATTTTACTTGTCCACAATTTGTTTTTAAATATTCTTCTATAACATTCAGAATGTGTAATAACGTGAATATCCATTGATTCAGAACATTGATGTTTTCCTTGGACCTTCAAAAGTCCTTTAAGGGCATCTATACCCAAAAATAGGTTATTTTAAATTGACCATAACTTGAAACTGTAATTCTTCCCAACCACCACTGTATCATTTTTTTGTTGATCCGCCCCCTATTTCTTTAGATATCCAATCTAAAACTTCTTATATTTCAGCTGTCAATCAAGTTCCTTGCTCTCAAAAACTATTCTTCTGTGAGTAGTTTTACTGTAGCTGGAATGGTGACAGAGTTTTGACAGTTGGAATGCTTTATGCTGTGTGCAGACTTGACAGTTGGTTTGTGGGGGAAAAGTCAGGTCGGATGGAAGTGGGAGTGGTTAAAAGAGGGAGGGGGGATACTGCTCCTAAACAAAATGTGTGCTGGATTGAAGGCATGCAGCAACACACACAAATCAGAGTAAGTGCTACTTACATGTATTCAATTATAGATTAAGATGAGGTAATTTTTTTCAGTATAGTGTCCCTTTAAGAGAATGAATGCAATATTTTGGAAGGAATGGAGGACATTTAACATAATAAAATAGAACTTTAAAAAGGTGGTTACAAATCATAATCTTAGGAACAGAAGAAACCTTGTGAGATTAGGAAAACCAGACCCAGTGTTCATTCACCTGCAGGTGCAGATGTTTTCAAAACCACCCTAAGGGGCAGTCAATTTTCAAATAGCAGATGCTAGGGTCGGAATCCTGGATTTAAGCCAAAGTCACCAAAGTAAACTAAACCAAAATTATACTTGTAAGAAGCGGAAATAATTCCTTGTATCCCTTGCATTGGTGGAATAACCCAAAAGTCACCAATAATTGGAACATTGCCTGGTGCCTTCCCAACTCAAACTTTGCCCAACCACCTCTTGCATTAGTTGTTGAATAGATTAGAAAACCTGAAGCAATCAAAAGAGATAGAAGATCAGATCCTGTCTTGGTTATGTTTGGTTAGCTTTTTTGGCCACGTTTAGGGAGATTCAATAAAAGCTCTTATCATTAAAAATGGTGCTAATTTTGCCCCAACCAATCAGATCTTAGTTAACATTTGAATGCTGATATGTGATTGGTTGGGGCAAAATTAGTACAATTTTTAATGATAAGAACTTTTATTGAATCTCCCTAATTGTATTCACACCGAGTGTAGAGAGCTCTGTATTGAGCAGAATTAAGGATATCCACTGTGTATTCATTGTGTAACTGCAAAGTTTTAGAAAAAGCTGAACCCTAGTGGATTTTACAAACTGTATATAGGGAACTAGATCAGTAATAACTTATTGCTCTTTGGCTGATAAGGATCCCTAAAAGGACATGTCCACACCCCACCCAATCTAAAATTTCAGATGAATTAACTACCACCAAAACCTAGACCTCTCTAAGTTAAAAAAAATCTCCCTGATGCTCCAAAATATAATTACCAGCACCTGATCCATTGCTTCTCTTATACTGCTGCTATGTGCCTTTTCTGTGTAGTAGCAGCAGCTATTACAACTGCATCTAGCGTTGCAGCTCTCACTGACGTCCTACTAGGAGTTTAGTGAAAGTCGACAAGTTATTGGGTGCTGTGTAGTATGTTCAGGAGTGCCAGGAAGATTTTAAATGAACATTAGACTTGATTTGGACTGTCTATACTCCTTGATCCTGGCTGTAGCTTGTGATTGCTGCCATTTATATACATTACAACATACATGTACATAGTATTTGTTTTATATTATTTTGTATTAGAGTATTTTTCAATGTGTCTTTTTTGATTTTGTTGGATTAAACTGTAGATGCAAAGGGCATGTCCACCCCCAAAACTAAAATTTAACCCCTTACTGGCCACATCAAGTAGTTTAAAACAATCCTTACCTTACATTCCTGCTCAAAATAGTTCCCCTGCTGTGCCCCTCCAAAGTCCAGGAAACTGCTGTGTAGGAGCAGTGTGTGACTCATGCTGTGCCTGAGACTTCCTCAACCTCATCAAGGTTGAGGCATGCTCAGTGCAGCCCTCCCTGCCTCTCAGCCAATCACGGACGTGGCTGCCGGTCCCGCCCCCTGCTTTCAATTCCATGCAAGCAGAGGGCCTGAACACTGCAGCAGAGGAGAGAGGGCAGGTAAGTAAGAATTGGGGGACTTTCTAACAATTATATTAATGCGGTTGGGGCTGGGGGAGCATGCCCTACCACACAACAAAAGTTAAATTTCGGGGTGGACATGCCCTATACGGTTAAAAGTCAATAGCCAAGCATAGCTGATACTGCCTGACTGTGAAGAGCTGTGACTATATTCATGGATTCATTAAAATGAATGGCTATGTGGATGACCCATGCAGTCTCCTCAAATCCCTTTTTCCCCCAGAATCTGTTATTGGCAGTTAATAATTTGCCCTTTTTTAAGTTCACTGATTCCATTGATACATTTTTATTTATTGATTCATCTCTTCCAATGCTTGGACACATCTCATCTTTCTTTGTGCTATTTGTATGGGTCTCCGTAAACCTTGTACGATCCTTTAATTCAACCCTCGCCACTGCTCACACATAGCTGGTATATGCAACTACTTGAGAGGTCAACGTGAGGGGTTTGTTAGGTTAGCAATAAAGTATACACTTCATCGAACAGCAATTCTCTCGCTGGTACACTCTTTGCAACTCTTGCTAAAACGGCTTCTGGTTTTCATCTATTTGACATTCTTTATTTTAGAAAATTACTTGCTAAAACTTTGTTTAAATAAACAAGGCTGGAATTGGAAGATGCGGCCCTACATATGTGAAAACTAGATCATTTTAACCCCAGTTACACGCAACATCGGTTTACAAAAAAGCAAATTGATCTTTCCCTTGAATTTATACAAAAAAGAGGTTGTTGGCTGAGGCATGAGAAATACTCTTCCGCAGAAAACCACTTAACTCTCTATTAGCTGTCTCTGTTCGTATTATTTCTCGTTCCATACTTGGGGTTTTCAACCTGCTCCTAGTTTTTCAATAATACGTATTGTGCAACTGAGGAAGTATGCCCAACATAGCATTTAGACAATGAGGAGGGTGATCAATAGAAAGGACTTGGCTGGCACTGCCCTTGCATTGCCATGTGACAGTCAGGTTTTGGGGATTATCGATCAGATGAGTTTTGTTGATTCACAGTTTTGTCAGTCATTCTGAGAGCTTCGAATTATTCGCTATACACAATATTAATTTTAAAAATTAGTAGGGCTATGTACTGCAAGCCGTTATCTGGTATTTTTGTCTTAAATCACGTTAACTAATGTACCAAGCGTTAACGTGGTACAACTAACGGCACTTGTGACATTACACAAAATATGTGTCACGCAACTGCCGCAACCAATGTACTGAGCCGTTAACGGTTCTTTAAAGAGCATGTCCACCCCCAAAACTAAAATTTAACCCCATACTGGCCCCACTGTGTAGTGTAATAAAATCCTTACCTTACATCTCTGCTCTAAATGGTTCTCCTGCTATACCCCTCCAAAGTCCAGAAAACTGCAGTGTAGGAGCTCTCAGTGACTCATCCTGTGCCTGTCTCAGTCTCAACCTCGTCAAGGTTGAGGCATGCGCAGGAGAGTCCTCCCCCCTCTCCCTCCCCCTAGCTACAAACCCCTTGGTAATATTGTAGTACTTCCTCCCCCAGCCCCAACTGCCATAATAGAATTTAGAGAAAGTCCCCCGATCTTTACTTACCTTACCTCTCTCCCCAGGAGTTCTGAGCAGCCGGCAGCAGCATCCGTGATTGGCTGCCTCTCAACCAATTAGGGACACGGCTGCCGGTCCGGCCCCCTGCTTGAAGTTGCAAGCAAAATGCCAGGCAGTGCGGTGGAGGAGAGAGGGAAGGTAAGTAATGATCGGGGGAGTTTCTCAAAATTCTATTATGGAGGTTGGGGCTGGGGGAGGACGTACTACAATATATAAAAAGTTGAAATAAGGGGTGGAGATGCCCTTTAAGACGTCATCTCTAATTTAATATTTTGGCCCAACTGATGTAACAGTCCATTGAAGATAGAAGGATGGGCTGTGATTAACTTTTCTCGGATCTCTAGGAAAGACTGTTGAAAAATCTGCCAAAATATTGATCCGGATTGTTGATGGGGCAAAAATATTGGACAGTGTGTACCAGCCACTTTATGTATACAATTTGTGTTTAGCAGAAATTCTTTAAAATTTAAGAACAACCCTCAGAACACAAATCTATAATTACCTTCCCTATCCCACAACACACCAATATCCTTACCACCTTTTTCACTGCACTTGTTTTCCCTGGGCCACGTCTGGGCAGAGGAGGCATGTCAGTATGAAGAGTCAATCATTTGGAGATGCCGGCTTTCTAGCAGTGGAGAAAGATAAGGATTATGAGCATCAGGGACCACGGGAAGTCAATAACTATATAATTCTTGGCATTTTAGGGGGTTAGTAAGGTATGTATAGGTTTGTGTTCTGGGGTGGACATGTTCATTAATTTAATAATGCTGAAAAAGTCTATCTATGAAAATTCGTAATTATGTCATTTACTCAATTAGGGATTTAGGTTTTAACCCTGGGTACTATGCAGCTATGGAACAGGGAAATGGTGAGTATAATTGTCCTCCAATTCCAATATAGTAATATGATCACTATGTACGTAAGTCTGTGTCTCCACAAATATTCTAGGTTTTTTAAAACATATCCAGAAAGAGATTAAAAACATATTCATTTCATATTTTTCTCATTAGCGTGTGGGTTTCAGATAGTTATGTATACTGTATGTAATCCTTCGCTCATAACTTAATGATGGAAAAACTACATTAGAGAAAGTGGTGCCTGCAATGACGTGTCAAGGTCAACTACCAACAAACTGGATTTTAATTTTATACATTTTGCAATATTCTATTCAGGATAAATCAAATTGGATTCTTTCCACTAGCTTCCAGGTTTAGTTACGGGGGAAAAAAAGGGAAAGTTCAGTAGAAAATATCATTAAAATTCTTAGTTTATGTTATGCATTCCCAGTTATTCTACATATTTTCTTCCATTTTGGAAAATCAGTTGACGTTATGCCCCTTGCTTGTTCTGAGCTTTCAGGTCTACTTTTCCAACACTTCCCTTCAACAGATACAGCTAAAGCAGTACAGAAGCCTGGCGATCTACAAGAGGCTGACACTCTATAAATAAAGAAGATTTGGAGGTAGGAAAACTACTTCCCATACTAATGTACTTTTAATTTAAATAATTTAAAACATTTCCTGGTGCACTATAGTTCTCCTGTAATTTTTTATCTCTATTGCAATTTAATGTTTTTTTTGTGAAATAATTTAACTTTTTCTATTCTGTCTGGAGGAATTGTATGATGGTTCAATACTATATAGATATATAATTTTATAAATATGTTCTATACTGTATTTACTTACATATACTTTTATATAGAGGACTTTTTAAATGAGTTTTTTTATATATTTAAATGTATATATATGTGTGTGTGTGTGTGTGTGTGTGTGTGTGTGTGTGTGTGTGTGTGTGTGTGTGTGTGTGTGTGTGTGTGTGTGTGTGTGTGTGTGTGTGTGTGTGTGTGTGTGTGTGTGTGTGTGTGTGTGTGTGTGTGTGTGTGTGTGTGTGTGTGTGTGTGTTAAATGTGTTTTTTATATATTTTTTAATTTGTTTATTATTCATTTCTGAATAATAATTTTTTTCGTTAAATAAAATGTTTAACTCAGTAGATGGGAAGGAAATCAAGTCAGATTGGATTCATTTTAGATCCTGTACCATTTCTCTATACTGTATACTCTGGAAGGGCTTCTTGTATTATCGGTTGCAGTTCAAGTTCAAGTTCCAGCCCCGAAGGGATACATGTTTGTCCTAGAAGGTTATGCTGTGCAACTGTAGGATTGTTATGTTCTGCAATAGGTTTTCGGGTTCCTTAAATAATCCTTTGAGAAGGTGATCCTTTTACAACATATCCAATACCCCTTTGTAGTATACATTAATATGCACCAGTACCTTAAATTATCCTAATCTGAGAATACATTAATATGTGCCAAAGCTGTAACCTTAGTGGGCAGCATGATGCAGCATGGTGGCTCACTCAGTGATTAGAAATGCTGAAGTCCTGGAACACATTTTCAATGAGTTTGTGTGATCCACCATACTTGTATTGGTTTCCTCCACACACTCATAAGACAAGATAAAGACAAAACGATAGACTGTGTGCATGGGATAACATGCTTAGATTGTAAGCTTTTTGGTACAGGGTGGAATATCTTCAGTGCAATTTAAAGGGCAAGTCCACTCAAAAAAAACTTTAGCTAAAAATGTAGACTACCTCCCCAAACCTAGATTTCCCATTACTAACTTGTGACAAAGGTGCTCTTGAACTTCCTTACCTGACCCGGTTCCTCACCATCTAGAGAGCAAAAACAGGAGCGGTGGGCTTCTTCGCTGACAGCCGCTTAACTTCCTGGTCGCAGCAGTCAGGCGATTGGTAGTGATGTGTCACATCATGCCTTAACTGACAGCCACAACTAGGAAGTGGAGCGCCTGTCAGCAGCAGCAGCAGAAGATAAGGAGCAGCAAGAGGCTGGGTCAGGTAAGGAACTTCCGGAGCATCTTTGACATTAGTTAGTAATGCGAAAACTAGGTTTGGGGGAGACGGTAATCTACATTATTAGCTAACGTTTGTTTTTCTGAGTGGACATGGTATATTTAATATACCATTGGGAATGAGCTTGACAATTCAGACTTCTAGCAACTCCAAATTCTGCTCCACTACATTGCATACTCTAAATGGTCTTGCTGTACTAGGTGCAGTTCCATTTTCAGCCATTGGGGGTTCCTATGCAACTGTAAACTTCTTTTCCAGTTGCTTAAATGATCCTTCTGTGGAAAGTTAAAACAAGCAGGTAACCCCTTTGCAGTGAATCCCATACCTCTATGGTCTATATTACTTTAAGCCATTACTATTACTATTAGCCATTACTGTAGCCTTATTTGAAATTAGTTTAACAATTTCAGAACACAATGTATTTTTATTAGTATAATAGGTCAAAAGATAAAGTCATTTTTTCATGTTGAAAAAAAGTACAATAAATAATCAACTATGTATTGCAAAATTTACAGGACACCCTTTACCCAACTCAGGAGGTTCCTAAGATATATCCCTTTAGGGACTGCTCCTTCCCTACTTTAGTGAGTTTAGCCTGCCTCCCTGGGGCAGGGAGGCAAGGCAACAACTGATTATCCCTACCTCCCAAAATAATTTCTTTGAGATGCTACATGGAGACATAATTTGTCCCAACTGACCGTTCGGCACTTCCAACCGGTTGGCCAGGATGAAGGATTGTCAGTCGACAGTTTTCTGCCACCGACCAGAGGACTGCACGGTCGCCCGTGGTTTTAGACACGTCCAATATATATATATAGTTGGGTGGACAATGTTGGCGCAATACCCTATGTAAAATCATATTAGTACATTTAAAAATAGCGTAAAATAGTTAAAATATTTGCCATATAAGCCATAAAGCCCGGGAACTGCTAGGGTTCCACAATAAATCTGCAACTGATATCTTCAAAGACGCAAAGGATTAAAAACAAATAACTCTTAATCCCTATGATATGAGAGGCATTTGGAAGATCTTTCTATCATGTCTGTGAATAGTTAGGAATCTCTATGAATCTCAAGAAAATATATTTCCTGTCTTAGGCTACAAATTCCTTACATAGGGAAAACACACCTGTCTGATGTTGGTCCAGCTGAGTAGAGCTCATTCTAATTACGTTCTGCTTCAAAGTGATAGATGATGACCTGCCTTTTCCCTACAGAAAAGTCATGGAAGGACAGGCTCCCACTCACATTCTATTAGTATGAGACCATGATGATTAGGGTCTAGTTCTTTCATTTAAAGGTTTGCCATAATCAGAATTGCCTATGTTTATTATCTGAGATCTCTGTATATTGAAAGTAGGCAACCTGAATCTATTGTTGATCTTGATGTGTAGTTGAAGCTCAGTACAAATGTTTACATGTACGTCCTTATCCATAACAGATTATAGTGAGACCACCAGGAAATGCTCAGACTATGGCTTGCTCTGACTATATAACCCCAAGGCTATAGAGACAAACGCTAGTAAATCATTGACTAATTTTTGTGCCCCAGAGATTAATTAAAGGACAATTATACATACATCCCCTGCTCCACTCATCTTCTCCCAGGTAAGACTTAGACCCAGACTGAGCATCTGAACCAAGAGGTCCTAACTTCAGGGTTTAATCCGGATCAGCTGTAATACATTGCCAGTACGTTCCACTTTTCCATTTTTTGTCACTCTGTAATGTGGCCAATGGGAAGACTGAGGGGTAAAGATGGATCAGACCATTGAAAGGACACGTTCACCCCCAGAATAAACTTTTAACCCTGCACTAATCATTACCCCCCCAATCCCACTTCTTCAATATTTACCTTTCTTCCTGGAATTAATCTTACCTTGAGGTCCCCTTTTCCTGTGCCACTTTTTGCTGCCTCCTTTACGGCTTTGTGAGCTTGCGCCACTGTAAAGCAGACAAGCTTTGCAGCTGTTGTAACCCATTGGCCATGACATTATCTTCATGGCCTTCACTGGTGGCTGCAATGTGACAGAGCTGTGAGGGGCTGGGGGACTTCAGGGTGAGATTCCTTCTGTCAGGAGAGCTGAGGCAAAATGTAAGTCTTTTGAAAGTGAAGGGTGTTTATTCTGGGGAGAACATGTCCAGACTAAACCTATGGGTGGAGGTGGGTGAGTATAGTTGTTCTTTAATTGCTAGAGACTATACATCAGGAAAAAATGTGTTTTAGACCATGGTTCTCCTTTAGCACCATAGAGGCATCCATCTGAGTATCCCTTGCTATCTTCATTTCCTTTTAACATTGTAGTTCACCAACAGCCGGAGTTCAAGAAAAAAAACCTTCAACTGTTAATTCACATAATATAAACTCTAACATTGGGAATGTGCATGGGTGGGACTGAGTGTGAACAAAACTGTAAGATGTGTAAATTACCTCAGCACATTTGTTTTCAATCAGTTTTATGGATAGACATGGGGGTCAATGTTCTATCTCAAATACTGAGATAACAATTAATCAGAATTAGCTATGTAAAAACAAAAAAACACTTAAAAATGTTTTCTAGCACTACTGTAATCATTCTATATTACGGTGTTTCTAGCACTACTGTAATCATTCTATAATACGGTGTTTCTAGCACTACTGTAATCATTCTATAATACGGTGTCTCTAGCACTACTGTATCATTATATAATACGGTAGTTTTCTAGCACTACTGTAATCTTCTTAATACGGGTTTCTAGCACACTGTACATTCTTTCATATACGTGTTTTCTACACTACTGTAATCATTCTATAATACGGTTTCTAGCACTACTGTAATCATTCTATAATACGGTGTTTCTAGCACTACTGTAATCATTCTATATTACGGTGTTTCTAGCACTACTGTAATCATTCTATAATACGGGGTTTCTAGCACTACTATAATCATTCTATAATACGGTGTTTCTAGCACTCTGTCATTCTAATACGGTGTCTCTACACTAGTGTAACATTCATAATACGTGTTCTACACTACTGTGAATCATCTATATTACGGTGTCTCTAGCACTACTGTAATCATTATAAATACGTGTGTCTCTAGCACTACTGTAATCATTCTATATACATGATTGTTCTACACTACTGTAATCATTAAAATACGGTGTTTTCAGCACTACTGTAATCATTATATAAACGTGTGTTCTACGCACATCTGTAATCATTCTATAATACGGTGTCTCTAGCATCACTGTATCTCTATAAACGGTGTTCTAGCACACTGTAATCACTATAAACGGTGTTCTAGCACTACTGTAATCATTCATAATACGGTGTTCTAGCACTACTGTAATCTTTCTTTACGGTGTTTCTGCACTACTGTAATCATTCATAATACAGTGTTTCTAGCACTACTGTAATCATTCTATAATGGTGCTCTAGCACTACTGTAATCATTCTATAGTAGTGTCTCTGCACTACTGTAATCATTCTATAATACGGTGTCTCTAGCACTAGTGTAATCATTCTATAATACGGTGTCTCTAGCACTACTGTAATCATTCTGTAATTCGGTGTCTCTAGCACTACTGTAATCATTATATAATACGGTGTCTCTAGCACTACTGTAATCATTCTATAATACGGTGTTTCTAGCACTACTGTAATCATTATATAATACGGTGTTTCTAGCACTACTGTAATCATTATATAATACGGTGTTTCTAGCACTACTGTAATCATTCTATAATACGGTGTCTCTAGCACTACTGTAATCATTCTATAATCGACCAAAATTGTCCTTCTAGCACTACTGTAATCATTCTAAATACAAAACACTACTTGTTTCTAGCACTACTGTAATCATTCTATATACGGGTTTCTTCTAGCACTACTGTAATCATTCTATAATACGGTGTTTCTAGCACTACTGTAATCATTCTATAATACGGTGTTTTCTAGCACTACTGTAATCATTCTATAATACGGTGTTTCTAGCACTACTGTAATCATTCTATAATACGGTGTCTCTAGCACTACTGTAATCATTCTATAATATGGTGTTTCTAGCACTACTGTAATCATTCTATAATACGGTGTTCTAGCACTACTGTAATCATTCTATAATACGGTGTTCTACGCACTACTGTAATCATTCTATATATGTGTTTCTAGCACTACTGTAATCATTCTATACACGGTGTTTCTAGCACTACTGTAATCATTCTATAATACGGTGTTTCTAGCACTACGTAATCATCTATAATACGGTGTCTCTAGCACTACTGTAATCATTCTATAATACGTGTGTTCTCTAGCACTACTGTAAATCATAATATACTAGTGTTTCTAACACTTACTGTATCATTCTATAATACGGTTGGTCTCTAGCACTACTGTAATCATTCTATACTACGGTGTCTCTAGCACTACTGTAATCATTATATAATACGGTGTTTCTAACACTACTGTCATCCTTCTATAATACGGTGTCTCTAGCACTACTGTAATCATTCTATAATATGGTGTTTCTAGCACTACTGTAATCATTCTATAATACTGTGTTTCTAGCACTACTGTATCATTATAATCATCGGTGTTTTCTTTTCTAGCACTACTGTAATCATTCTATAATAATCGTGTTCTAGCACTACTGTAATCATTCTATATATACGGTGTCTCTAGCACTACTGTAATCATTCTATAATACGGTGTTCTAGCACTACTGTAATCATTCTATAATAACGTCGTGTTTCTTCTTAGCACTACTGTAATCTTCTATAATACGGTGTTTCTAGCACTACTGTAATCATTCTATAATACGGTGTTTCTAGCACTACTGTAATCATTCTATAATACGGTGTTCTCTAGCACTACTGTAATCATTCTATAATACGGTGTCTCTAGCACTACTGTAATCATTCTATAATACTGTGTTTCTAGCACTACTGTAATCATTCTATAATACGGTGTTTCTAGCACTACTGTATCATTCTATACATACGTGTGTCTCTAGCACTACTGTAATCATTCTTAATATGGTGTTTCTAGCACTACTGTAATCATCTATAATACTGTTTTTCTAGCACTACTTAGTATCATTCTATATACGGTGTTTCTTAGCACTACTGTAATCATTCTATAATACGGTGTCTCTAGCACTACGTAATCATTCTATATATGGTGTCTCTAGCACTACTGTAATCATTCTATAATACAGTGTTTCTAACACTACTGTAATCATTCTATAATACGGTGTCTCTAGCACTACTGTAATCATTCTATACTACGGTGTCTCTAGCACTACTGTAATCATTATATAATACGGTGTTTCTAACACTACTGTAATCATTCTATAATACGGTGTCTCTAGCACTACTGTAATCATTCTATAATACGGTGTTTCTAGCCTACGTATCATTCTATAATACGGTGTTTCTAGCACTACTTGTAATCATTCTTAATAACGTGTTTTCTCCACTACTGTAATCATTCTTTAGGTGTTTCTAGCACTACTGTAATCATCTATATCTATAATACTGTGTTTCTAGCACACTGTAATCATTCTATAATACGGTGTTTCTTCAGCACTACTGTAATCATTCTATAGTACGGTGTCTCTAGCACTACTGTAATCTTCTAATACTAGTGTTCTAGCACTACTGTAATCATTCTATATACGGTGTCTCTAGCACTACTGTAATCTTATATAATACGGTGTCTCTCTCAGCACTACTGTAATCATTCTATAATACAGTGTTTCTAACACACTGTAATCATCTATAATACGGTGTCTCTAGCACTACTGTATCATTCTATACTACGGTGTCTCTAGCACTACTGTAATCATTATATAATACGGTGTTTCTAACACTACTGTAATCATTCTATAATACGGTGTCTTACTCTAGCACTACTGTAATCATTCTATAATACGGTGTTTCTAGCAATACTGTAATCATTCTATAATACGTGTGTTTATAACGGGTGGCCAATGTTCTCTACCTTTGTAGCACTGAAAATGCCAATTGTTTTTTTTTTGTAGATCACTAGCCACATAGAGCTGCAATCGTGTTTTCAGGGTAGGGAATAATATAATTAAACTACAATCACAGACAGAACGTAATTCTCCATCCACAATCATAATTGTCCATTGCAGCTGTAAAATATCAAGAATTAAAAATAATTACAATGTATTATTTATCTGCCCCCCCCCCCTTTTAAAATCAAAATTTATATCCCCCAACCCTGAGATCGGTTATACTTACCTTACTGCAGTCCCTGAAGCTCTCTATTCCTCTATTGGAGCCGTCAGTCAAGTCCATGATTCACCATCACAGCCAATGGCTTATGGCTGTATACTGGCATTCCCCTACATATCTTGTTGAGAGATAAATATAATAATCTCTGGGGGGCTGAATAAGTATACAAGTATACACCAATGCCTTTATTAAGGGGAAATCTCAATTTTGGGGTGTAAGGTAGAGCTTATTACAAACAGTATGTGTATCACAAAACACATCTGCACAACCACCCCAAGCTGTTCAGTAGCAGTTGTTCTGTCGCACAGCCACTGGTTAACCTCATAGGAGATCTACCAAAGCAGCTTATCTCAAATCCCCAATAAACACCCAATAAAGGTAGTAAGCTACCCATACACAGGCATTTGATAAGATTTCCAATCGATCTCAATGATAGGAAGTGTAATTGGAAGAACCAGTCAAAGTTCTCCAACTGTGACCTTTTCTCAGATTTCCCCCTTGAAATCTGCGGGAGTTGGGGACTGAAGACGGGGTTGGCAGAATTCTTTTCGCCTGGCTCAATATTGTCGATGATCTGATATATGGCTTACACATTGTATCGAATTTGCTAAAAATGTCGATCCCGTGTATAGGGGGCTTGAGTTTTATAGTTTTGGCCTTTAAATGAAACAAATCATCCAGTCTACCCAGTGTGCTGTATACCTTGTATTTAATGTGCTGTGCATCTTCTATTTTTTTACCTTTATATATTTCTTGTCCAGAAAACAGTTTAATCCCCATCTCAGCAGCTTAATTCAAGTAACAATTTATGTCATATTTAAAACCAACCCTAAAACTGTTAATGCCAGAGTTGCTCCTGGTGTTAGAATTGTACGAATTGTTCTGTGCTCGACCTCTGGTTCACGTGCTGTAAAAGAGTTTGAGTTACTACCTTTCCTTAGTAATGTTAAATAAAGGCATATGGTGTTTGCACTAAGCTCTGTCTCTTGGGTTGACCCAAAGCATCAAATCATTTTTAAACAATCCTAAAAAGTAAGGAGTAATCTTTGCTTATTAAACCAGTTCATCCAGCTGATCTGCGTTACCGTGGTGTCATTTTAGTGATCACATGGTAAAATGCCTTTTGTTCATTGGTTCCCACGCACGTGTCCAAGTTTTAATTAAAAGTAGCATTGCCTCCTATTGTATAAAACAATATGGTACAGATTCTGTGAACAGAAATTCCACTTCATATTTACATGTTATGATGTTCTGGTGGTCATTTCCATATTGCTCACGTTTAGAATATATCGTCAGCCCATGATGGATCTTGATGGACATATGTTTTTATTAATCTTGAGAAATATGTTAAGTAACTAGAAAGGGAAAGTTTAAGTATAAACTTTGGTTTCAAATAAATTCACCATTTACTTTGGAGTGCGACTCTACATTGTATATTTGCAGTAGGTGTGTGTACCTGTGTCAGGTTGGGGGTTAAAAAAACTTTTTTGATTATTAGTCAAAAAACTTTTTTGACTTAGTTACCCTTTAAATAAGGCTGCCATGGAAATGGAAGAGTATGTCAGTAGGTGTGTGTACTGATCAGGTTGGAAGTTAAAAACAAACTTTTTTGATTAGTCAAATTTGTTTTTTGACTATATTTACCCTTAAATATGCTGCATGGAAATGGGAGGGTAGATCCTGCAAGACTTTTACATCAGCTTTGTTTAAAGAACATTTTTTGGACTTATCTTTTACCTTAGGTAATTCCTTTCATCCTCGGTATTAAGTCTACAGTAGTTAAAAGGGGTTGCATCCCAATCAATGAGTTGCAGTTCTGAAATCAATCCAGAAATATTGTGAGCAGCAGAGAGAAGCTCCAGCTTAGTGGATACAGTGAACACATTGACCAAGAGCCCTACTTATCGTCATTGGGTTCTGAAGCTCCTTACTATCAGCCACTACATCTATCAGTGTTGGCCTTGCTGGTGCACAATCGCTAAACAAACCAATAAAGTGTGGATCTCCTTCTGGCTTTTGGTTCATTTTGCCTCTCTTGAATCCGGTGATTTACGTTTTTCCTGTTTTAAAGATGCAACATCATCTGGATCATCAAAAGCTTTGGATTTTGGTTTATTTCCTTGCCTGAAAGAGAAAGTAATTCAATATTCCTCATTCATGAATAACAGAACAGCTACAGCCATCTTTTTATGGCAGCCGGCAGTCGGATTTTATATTACGTCTTGCTAATTAGATGCATTTACTTTGCAAGCCCTGATATTCAGGGTGACACGTCCCAGCGCAGCAGATTACAAAGCTATTCAACTTAGGAATTTAGTTTTTTGTCCTTTAAAGGGAAAGTTCAGTGGAAAATATCAATATTTTTAAATTCTTGGTTTGAATTATGCATATCTAGCTATTCTACATATTCTCTCCCATTTTGAAAATCATGTTGAATTTATACCCTTTGCTGTTCCCTGCTTGTGACATTCGTGAGCTGACATTTCAGGTTCTGTAACGGTCCTTCTTCTTCCAGGATGGCACCACTCCCTTGGAATGTTCTTAACAGTAATTTCCCTGGTCTCATGGCAGTGATGAATGGGTTAATCCCTGAAGCTTGCGTGAGGACCAAAGGATATAAAAAGAACTGGCTCATCCCCCTCCTCACGTCTTTTTTTTCCTGTCCTCGCCTGATAAAGTATACACTCATCGAACAGCAATTCTCTCGCTGGTACACTCTTTGCAACTCTTGCTAAAAAGGCTTCTGGTTTTTCATCTATTTGCATCTTATTTTTTTTTTTAGAAATTACTTGCTAAAACTTTGTTTAAATAAACAAGGCTGGAATTGGAAGATGCGGCCCTACATATGTGAAAACTAGATCATTTAACCCACGTTACACGAAATCGGTTTACAAAAAAGCAAATTGATCTTTCCCTTGAATTTATACAAAAAAGAGGTTGTGGCTGAGGCATGAGAAATACTCTTCCGCAGAAAACCACTTAATCTTATTAGCTGTCTCTGTTCGTATATTTCTCGTTCCATACTTGGGGTTTTCAACTGCTCCTAGTTTTTCAAAAATACGTATTGTGCAATGAGGAAGTATGCCCAACATAGCATTTAGACAATGAGGAGGGTGATCAATAGAAAGGACTTGGCTGGCACTGCCCTTGCATTGCCATGTGACAGTCAGGTTTTGGGGATTATCGATACAGGAGTTTGTTGATTCACAGTTTTGTCAGTCATTCTGAGAGCTTCGAATTATTCGCTATACACAATATTAATTTAAAAATTAGTAGGGCTATGTACTGCAAGCCGTTATCTGGTATTTTTGTCTTAAATCACGTTAACTAATGTACCAAGCGTTAACGTGGTACAACTAACGGCACTTGTGACATACACAAAAATGTGTCACGCCACTGCCGCAACAATGACTGAGCCGTTAACGGTTCTTTAAAGAGCATGTCCACCCCCAAACTAAAATTTAACCCCATACTGGCCCCACTGTGTAGTGTAAAAAATCCTTACCTTTCATCTCTGCTCTAAATGGTTCTCTGCTATACCCCTCCAAAGTCCAGAAAACTGCAGTGTAGGAGCTCCAGTGACTCATCCGTGCCTGTCTCAGTCAACCTCGTCAAGGTTGAGGCATGCGCAGGAGAGTCCCCCCCTCTCCTCCCCCTAGCTACAAACCCTTGGTAATATTGTAGTACTTCCTCCCCCAGCCCCAACTGCCATAATAGAATTTAGAGAAAGTCCCGATCTTTACTTACACTTACTCTCTCCCCAGGAGTTCTGAGCAGCCGGCAGCAGCATCGTGATTGGCTGCCTCTCAACCAATTGGGACACGGCTGCCGGTCCGGCCCCCTGCTTGAGTTGCAAGCAAAATGCCAGGCAGTCGGTGGAGGAGAGAGGGAAGGTAAGTAATGATCGGGGGAGTTTCTCAAAATTCTATTATGGAGTTGGGGCTGGGGAGGGACGTACTACAATATATAAAAGTTGAAATAAGGGGTGGAGATGCCCTTTAAGACGTCATCTCTAATTTAATATTTTGGCCCAACTGATGTAACAGTCCTGAAGATAGAAGGATGGGCTGTGATTAACTTTTCTCGGATCTCTAGGAAAGACTGTTGAAAAATTGCCAAAATATTGATCCGGATTGTTGATGGGGCAAAAATATTGGACAGTGTGTCCAGCCACTTATGTATACAATTTGTGTTTAGCAGAAAATCTTTAAAATTTAAGAACAACCCTCAGAACACAAATATAATTACCTCCCTATCCCACAACACACCAATATCCTTACCACCTTTTTCACTGCACTTGTTTTCCCTGGGCCACGGCTGGCAGGAGGCATGTCAGTATGAAGAGAGCAATCATTTGGAGATGCCGGCTTCTAGCAGTGGAGAAAGATAAGGATTATGAGCATCGGGACCACGGGAAGTCAATAACATATAATTCTTGGCATTTTAGGGGGTTAGTAAGGTATGTATAGGTTTGTGTTCTGGGGTGGACATGTTCATTAATTAATAATGTGAAAGTTATCTATGAAAATTCGTAATTATGTCATTTACATTAGGGATTTAGGTTTTAACCCTGGGTACTATGCAGCTATGGAACAGGGAAATGGTGAGTATAATTGTCCTCCAATTCCAATATAGTAATATGATCAATATGTACGTAAGTCTGTGTCTCCACAAATATTCTAGGTTTTTTAAAACATATCCAGAAAAGGATTAAAAACATATTCATTTCATATTTTTCTCATTAGCGTGTGGGTTTCAGATAGTTATGTATACTGTATGTAATCCTCGCTCATAACTATGATGAAAAAACTACATTAGAGAAAGTGGTGCCTGCAATGACGTGTCAAGGTCAACTACCACAAACTGGATTTTAATTTTATACATTTTGCAATATTCTATTCAGGATAAATCAAATTGGATTCTTCCACTAGCTTCAGGTTTAGTTACGGGGGAAAAAAAGGGAAAGTTCAGTAGAAAATATCATTAAAATTCTAGTTTATGTTATGCATTCCCAGTTATTCTACATATTTCTTCCATTTTGGAAAATCAGTTGACGTTATGCCCCTTGCTGTTCTGAGCTTTCGAGTCTACTTTTCCAACACTTCCCTTCAACAGATACAGCTAAAGCAGTACAGAAGCCTGGCGATCTACAAGAGGCTGACACTCTATAAATAAAGAAGATTTGGAGGTAGGAAAACTATTCCCTATAATGGATTTAATTTAAATAATTTAAAACATTCCTGGTGCACTATAGTTCTCCTGTTATTTTTTATCTCTATTGCAATTTAATGTTTTTTTTGTGAAATAATTTAACTTTTTCTATTCTGTCTGGAGGAATTGTATGATGGTTCAATACTATATAGATATATAATTTTATAAATATGTTCTATACTGTATTTACTTACATATACTTTATATAGAGGACTTTTTAATGAGTTTTTTTATATATTAAATGTATATATATGTGTGTGTGTGTGTGTGTGTGTGTGTGTGTGTGTGTGTGTGGTGTGTGTGTGTGGTGTGTGTGTGTGTGTGTGTGTTGTGGGTGTGTGGGGTGTGTGTGTGGTGTGGTGTGGTGTGTGTGTGTGTGTGTTAAATGTGTGTTTTTATATATTTTTAATTTGTTTATTATTCATTTCTGAATAATAATTTTTTTCGTTAAATAAAATGTTTAACTCAGTAGATGGGAAGGAAACAGTCAGATTGGATTATTTTAGATCCTGTACCATTTCTATACTGTATACTCTGGAAGGGCTTCTTGTATTATCGGTTGCAGTTCAAGTTCAGTTCCAGCCCGAAGGGAACATGTTTGTCCTAGAAGGTTATGCTGTGCAACTGTAGGATTGTATGTCTGCAATAGGTTTTCGGGTTCCTTAAATAATCCTTTGAGAAGGTGATTCTTTAACATATCCAATACCCCTTGTAGTATACATTAATATGCACCAGTACCTTAAATTATCTAATCTGAGATACATTAATATGTGCCAAAGCTGTAACCTTAGTGGCAGCACATGATGCAAGCATGGCTCACTCAGTGATTAGAAATGCTGAAGTCCGGAACACATTTTCAATGAGTTTGTGTGATCCCACATCTTGTATTGGTTTCCTCCACACACTCATAAGACAAGATAAAGACAAAACGATAGACTGTGTGCATGGGATAACATGCTTAGATTGTAAGCTTTTTGGTACAGGGTGGAATATCTTCAGTGCAATTTAAAGGGCAAGTCCACTCAAAAAAAAATTTAGCTAAAAATGTAGACTACCTCCCCAAACCTAGATTTCCCATACTAACTGTGTACAAAGGTGCTCTTGAACTTCCTTACCTGACCCGGTTCCTCACCATCTAGAGAGCAAAACAGGAGCGGTGGGTTCCTCGCTGACAGCCGCTTAACTTCCTGGTCGCAGCAGTCAGGCGATTGGTAGTGATGTGTCACATCATGCCTTAACTGACAGCCACAAATAGAAGTGGAGCGCCTGTCAGCAGCAGCAGCAGAAGATAAGGAGCAGCAAGAGGCTGGGTCAGGTAAGGAACTTCCGAGCATCTTTGACATTAGTTAGTAATGCGAAAACTAGGTTTGGGGGAGACGGTAATCTACTTATTAGCTAACGTTGTTTTTTGAGTGGACATGGTATATTTAATATCACATTGGGGAATGAGCTTGACAATTCAGACTTCTAGCAACTCCAAATTCTGCTCCACTACATTGCATACTCTAAATGGTCTTGCTGTACTAGGTGCAGTTCCATTTTCAGCCATTGGGGGTTCCTATGCAACTGTAAACTTTTTTCCAGTTGCTTAAATGATCCTTCTGTGGAAAGTTAAAACAAGCAGGTAACCCCTTTGCAGTGAATCCCATACCTCTATGGTCATATTACTTTAAGCCATTACTATTACTATTAGCCATTACTGTAGCTATTTGAAATTAGTTTAACAATTTCAGAACACAATGTATTTTTATTAGTATAATAGGTCAAAAGATAAAGTCATTTTTTCATGTTGAAAAAAAGTACAATAAATAATCAACATGTATTGCAAATTTACAGACACCCCTTTACCCAACTCAGGAGGTTCCTAAGATATATCCCTTAGGGACTGCTCCTTCCCTACTTTAGTGAGTTTAGCCTGCCTCCCTGGGGCAGGGAGGCAAGGCAACAACTGATTTCCCTACCTCCCAAAATAATTCTTTGAGATGCTACATGGAGACATAATTTGTCCCAACTGACCGTTCGGCACTTCCAACCGGTTGGCCAGGATGAAGGTTGTCAGTCGACAGTTTTCTGCCACCGACCAGAGGACTGCACGGTCGCCCGTGGTTTTAGACACGTCCAATATATATATATAGTTGGGTGGACAATGTTGGCGCAATACCCTATGTAAAATCATATTAGTACATTTAAAAATAGCGTAAAATAGTTAAAATATTTGCCATATAAGCCATAAAGCCCGGGAACTGCTAGGGTTCCACAATAAATCTGCAACTGATATCTTCAAAGACGCCAAGGATATTAAAACAAATAACTCTTAATCCCTATGATATGAGAGGCATTTGGAAGATCTTCTATCAGTCTGTGAATAGTTAGGAATCTCTATGAATCTCAAGAAAATATATTTCCTGTCTTAGGCTACAAATCTTACATAGGGAAAAACACACCTGTCTGATGTTGGTCCAGCTGAGTGAGAGCTCATTCTAATTACGTTCTGCTTCAAAGTGATAGATGATGACCTGCCTTTTCCCTACAGAAAAGTCATGGAAGGACAGGCTCCACTACATTCTATTAGTAGAGACCTGATGATTAGGGTCTAGTTCTTCATTTAAAGGTTTGCCATAATCAGAATTGCCTATGTTTATTATCTGAGATCTCTGTATATTGAAAGTAGGCAACCTGAATCTATTGTTGATTCTTGATGTGTAGTTGAAGCTCAGTACAAATGTTTACATGTACGTCCTTATCCTAAACAGATTTAGTGAGACCACCAGGAAATGCTAGACTATGGCTTGCTCTGACTATATAACCCCAGGCTATAGAGACAAACGCTAGTAAATCATTGACTAATTTTGTGCCCCAGAGATTAATTAAAGGACAATTATACATACATCCCCTGCTCCACTCATCTTCTCCCAGGTAAGACTTAGACCCAGACTGAGCATCTGAACCAAGAGGTCCTAACTTCAGGGTTTAATCGGATCAGCTGTAAACATTGCCAGTACGTTCCACTTTCCATTTTTTGTCACTCTGTAATGTGGCCAATGGGAAGACTGAGGGGTAAAGATGGATCAGACCATTGAAAGGACACGGTCACCCCAGAATAAACTTTTAACCCTGCACTAATCATTACCCCCCCAATCCCATTCTTCAATATTTACCTTTCTTCCTGGAATTAATCTTACCTTGAGGTCCCCTTTTCCTGTGCCACTTTTTGCTGCCTCCTTTACGGCTTGTGAGCTTGGCCACTGTAAAGCAGACAAGTTTGCAGCTGTTGTAACCCATTGGCCATGACATTATCTTCATGGCCTTCACTGGTGGCTGCAATGTGACAGAGCTGTGAGGGGCGGGGGACTTCAGGGTGAGATTCCTTCTGTCAGGAGAGCTGAGGCAAAATGTAAGTCTTTTGAAAGTGAAGGTGTTTATTCTGGGAGAAACATGTCCAGACTAAACCTATGGGTGGAGGTGGGTGAGTATAGTTGTTCTTTAATTGCTAGAGACTATACATCAGGAAAAAATGTGTTTTAGACCATGGTTCTCCTTTAGCACCATAGAGGCATCCATTGAGTATCCCTTGCTATCTTCATTTCCTTTTAACATTGTAGTTCACCAACAGCCGGAGTTCAAGAAAAAAAACCTTCAACTGTTAATTCACATAATATAAACTCTAACATTGGAATGTGCATGGGTGGGCTGAGTGTGAACAAAACTGTAAGATGTGTAAATTACCTCAGCACATTTGTTTTCAATCAGTTTTATGGATAGACATGGGGGTCAATGTTTATCTCAAATACTGAGATAACAATTAATCAGAATTAGCTATGTAAAACACAAAAAAACACTTAAAAATGTTTCTAGCCATACTGTAATAATCTTATATTACGGTGTTTCTAGCACTACTGTAATCATTCTATAATACGGTGTTTTCTAGCACTACTGTAATCATTCTATAATACGGTGTCTCTAGCACTACTGTAATCTATATTACGGAGTTTCTTTAGCACTACTGTAATCTTTCTATAATACGGTGTTTCTAGCACTACTGTAATCTTTCTATAATACGGTGTTCTAGCACTACTGTAATCATTCTAAATACAGTGTTTCTAGCACTACTGTAATCATTCTATAATACGGTGTTTCTAGCACTACTGAATCATTTATATACGGTGTTCTAGCACTACTGTAATCTCTATAATACGGGGTTCTAGCAATACTATAATCATTCTATAATACGGTGTTTCTAGCACTACTGTAATCATTTATAATACGGTGTCTCTAGCACTAGTGTAATCATTCTATAATACGGTGTTTCTAGCACTACTGTAATCATTCTGTAATCGGTGTCTCTAGCACTACTGTATCATTATATAATACGGTGTCTCTAGCACTACTGTAATCATTATAATACGGTGTTTCTAGCACTACTGTAATCATTATATAATACGGTGTTTCTAGCACTACTGTAATCATTATAAACGTGTTTCTAGCACTACTGTAATATTCTATAACGGTGTCTTAGCACTACTGTAATCATTCTATATACGGTGTCTCTAGCACTACTGTAATCATTCTATAAACGGTGTTTCTAGCACTACTGTAATCATTCTATAATACGGTGTTTCTAGCACTACTGTAATCATTCTATAATACGGTGTTTCTAGCACACTGTAATCATTCTAATACGGTGTTCTAGCACTACTGTATCATTCTATAATACGGTGTCTCTAGCACTACTGTAATCATTCTATAATACGGTGTCTCTAGCACTAATGTAATCATTTCATAATACTGTGTTCTAGCACTACTGTAATCATTCTATAATACGGTGTTTCTAGCACTACTGTAATCATTCTATAAATCGGTGTCTCTAGCACTACTGTAATCATTCTATAATATGGTGTTTCTAGCACACGTAATCATTATAATACGGTTTCTAGCACTACTGTAATCATTCTATAATACGGTGTTTCTAGCAACTACTGTAATCATTCTATAATACGGTGTCTCTAGCACTACTGTAATCATTATATAATATGGTGTCTTAGCACTACTGTAATCATATATATCAGGGTTCTAACCTACGTAATATTCTATATACGGTGTCTCTAGCACTACTGTAATCATCTTAATACGGTGTCTCTAGCACTACGTAATCATTATAATACGGTGTTTCTAAACTACTTAATCATTCTATAATACGGTGTCTCTAGCAATACTGTAATCATTCATAATACGGTGTTTCTAGCACTAACTGTAATCATTCTATAATACGGTGTTCTAGCACTAATGTAATCATTCTATAATAAGGTGTTTCTCCGCACTACTGTAATCATTCATATTACGGTGTTTCTAGCATACGTACATCTATTAATACTGTGTTCTAGCACTACGTAATCATTCTATAATACGGTGTTTCTAGCACTACTGTAATCATTCTATAGTACGGTGTCTCTAGACTACTGTAATCATTCTATAATACAGTGTTTCTAGCACTACTGTAATCATTCATAATACGGTGTTCTAGACTACTGTATCTTTATAATACGGTGTCTCTAGCACTACTGTAATCATTCTATAATACAGTGTTTCTAACACTACTGTAATCATTCTATAATACGGTGTCTCTAGCACTACTGTAATCATTCTATACTACGGTGTCTCTAGCACTACTGTAATCATTATATAATACGGTGTTTCTAACACTACTGTAATCATTCTATAATACGGTGTCTCTAGCACTACTGTAATCATTCTATAATACGGTGTTTCTAGCAATACTGTAATCATTCTATAATACGGTGTTTATAACGGGTGGCCAATGTTCTCTAACCTTTGTAGCACTGAAAATGCCAATTGTTTTTTTTTTGTAGATCACTAGCCACATAGAGCTGCAATCGTGTTTTCAGGGTAGGGAATATAATATAATTAAACTACAATCACAGACAGAACGTAATTCTCCATCCACAATCATAATTGTCCATTGCAGCTGTAAAAATATCAAGAATTAAAGGAATAATTACAATGTATTATTTATCTGCCCCCCCCCCCCTTTTAAAATCAAAATTTATATCCCCCAAACCCTGAGATCGGTATACTTACCTTACTGCAGTCCCTGAAGCTCTCTATTCCTCTATTGGAGCCGTCAGTCAAGTCCATGATGTCACCATCACAGCCAATGGCTTATGGCTGTATACTGGCATTCCCCTACATATCTTGTTGAGAGATAAATATAATAATCTCTGGGGGGGCTGAAGTAAGTATACAAGTATACACCAATGCCTTTATTTAAGGGGAAATCTCAATTTTGGGGGTGTAAGGTAGAGCTTATTACAAACAGTATGTGTATCACAAAACACATCTGCACAACCACCCCAAGCTGTTCAGTAGCAGTTCTGTTCTGTCGCACAGCCACTGGTTAACCTCATAAGGGAGATCTAACCAAAGCAGCTATTACTCAAATCCCCAATAACACCCCAATAAAGAGGTAAGCTACCCATACACAGGCATTTGATAAGATTTCCAATCGATCTCAATGATAGGAAGTGTAATTGGAAGAACCAGTCAAAGTTCTCCAACTTGTGACCTTTTCTCAGATTTCCCCCTTGAAATCTGCGGGAGTTGGGGACTTGAAGACGGGGTTGGCAGAATTCTTTTCGCCTGGCTCAATATTGTCGATGATCTGATATATGGCTTACACATTGTATCGAATTTGCTAAAAATGTCGATCCCGTGTATAGGGGGCTTGAGTTTTATAGTTTGATTGGCCTTTAAATGAAACAAATCATCCAGTCTACCCAGTGTGCTGTATACCTTGTATTTAATGTGCTGTGCATCTTCTATTTATTTTACCTTTATATATTTCTTTGTCCAGAAAGACAGTTTAATCCCCATCTCAGCAGCTTAATTCAAGTAACAATTTATGTCATATTTAAAACCAACCCTAAAACTGATTAATGCCAGAGTTGCTCCTGGTGTTAGAATTGTACGAATTGTTCTGTGCTCGACCTCTGGTTCACGTGCTGTAAAAGAGTTTGAGTTACTACCTTTCCTTAGTAATGTTAAATAAAGGCATATGGTGTTTGCACTAAGCTCTGTCTCTTGGGTTGACCCAAAGCAATCAAATCATTTATTAAACAATCCTAAAAAGTAAGGAGTAATCTTTGCTTATTAAACCAGTTCATCCAGCATGATCTGCGTACCGTGGTGTCATTTTAGTGATCACATGGTAAAATGCCTTTTGTTCATTGGTTCCCACGCACGTGTCCAAGTTTTAATTAAAAGTAGCATTTGCCTCCTATTGTATAAAACAATATGGTAACAGATTCTGTGAACAGAAATTCCATCTTCATATTTACATGTTATGATGTCTGGTGGTCATTTCCATATTGCTCACGTTTAGAATATATCGTCAGCCCATGATAGGATCTTGATGGACATATGTTTTTATTTAATCTTGAGAAATATGTTAAGTAACTAGAAAGGGAAAGTTTAAGTATAAACTTTGGTTTCAAATAAATTCACCATTTACTTTGGAGTGCGACTCTACATTGTATATTTGCAGTAGGTGTGTGTACCTGTGTCAGGTTGGGGGTTAAAAAAAACTTTTTTGATTATTAGTCAAAAAACTTTTTTGACTATAGTTACCCTTTAAATAAGGCTGCCATGGAAATGGAAGAGTATGTCAGTAGGTGTGTGTACCTGATCAGGTTGGAAGTTAAAAAACAAACTTTTTTTGATTAGTCAAATTTGTTTTTTGACTATATTTACCCTTTAAATATGGCTGCCATGGAAATGGGAGGGTAGATCTCTGCAAGACTTTTACATCAGCTTTGTTTAAAGAACATTTTTTGGACTTATCTTTTACCTTAGGTAATTCCTTTCTATCCTCTGGTATTAAGTCTACAGTAGTTAAAAGGGGTTGCATCCCAATCAATGAGTTGCAGTTCTGAAATCAATCCAGAAATATTGTGAGCAGCAGAGAGAAGCTCCAGCTTAGTGGATACTGGTGAACAGCATTGACCAAGGGAGCCCTACTTATCGTCATTGGGTTCTGAGAGCTCCTTACTATCAGCCACTACATCTATCAGTGTTGGCCTTGCTGGTGCACAATCGCTAAACAAACCAATAAAGTGTGGATCTCCTTCTGGCTTTTGGTTCATTTTGCCTCTCTTGAATCCGGTGATTTACGTTTTTCCTGTTTTAAAGATGCAACATCATCTGGATCATCAAAAGCTTTGGATTTTGGTTTTATTTCCTTGCCTGAAAGAGAAAGTAATTCAATATTCCTCATTCATGAATAACAGAACAGCTACAGCCATCTTTTTATGGCAGCCGGCAGTCGGATTTTATATTACGTCTTGCTAATTAGATGCATTTACTTTGCAAGCCCATGATATTCAGGGTGACACGTCCCAGCGCAGCAGATTACAAAGCTATTCAAACTTTAGGAATTTAGTTTTTTGTCCTTTAAAGGGAAAGTTCAGTGGAAAATATCAATATTTTTAAATTCTTGGTTTGAATTATGCATATCTAGCTATTCTACATATTCTCTCCCATTTTGAAAATCAGTTGAATTTATACCCTTTGCTGTTCCCTGCTGTTGACATTCGTGAGCTGACATTTCAGGTTCTGTAACGGTCCTTCTTCTTCCCAGGATGCACCACTCCCTTGGAATGTTCTTAACAGTAATTTCCCTGGTCCTTCACATGGCAGTGATGAATGGGTTAATCCCTGAAGCCTTGCGTGACAGGACCAATAGGATATAAAAAGAACTGGCTCATCCCCCTCCTCACGTCTTTTTTTTCCTGTCCTCGCCTGATCAGGAACAACATACAGAAGTGCTTATCCCCATTACTTCTCCCGTGCGGGTCTCTCCTCCTCTCTGCCGCAAGTAGACCGAACCAGGCGCTCGTGTAAGGGTTCGGTTGGGTCTCCAACATCCCCACTGTTACTTCCGTGTTGCGTTCCAGGTTGCATCACGGTCAAGGGATTCAAAAACGTGCGGGTTTTTCACACGGATCGTTCGGAATCCTGCTGGCTTCCCTGCTGTGACACGCTGTCATCAGACCCTCAATCTGCTGCTGTGCTGTGAGTCACCATGTATTTTACCAGCAGCAGTGTGTTTTAATCACTGGTTCACCAGATGACTTTAAAACATCTCTTCCTCTTGTCATTTTTCAGTGCCTTATTACTATGTCTTCCAGGAAGAGAGACAGGTCTGCATCTAGAGGGTAAGATTGTTACCAGAGAGTGCAGTTGCGATCCATGTATATATATATATATACTTGTATATATATAACTGGACTTTGCTATTAGTCAGACTTGTCTGCTGTTTTTTCAGTGTCTACACATCATTGTGCTACCACTGTTATGCTCCTCTGTTCTTTTATTTTAGATCCTCCTACAGAGAGGCAGAGAATGAACGTCACTCCAGATCACGGTCCAAAGAATGTGTACTTTGTTCCAATTATGCCATCCGTGGGAAGAAGCTCTGCGAGGAATTTGAAGATTCCACGAAATCTTCCGTGAACCAGGCTCAACTTTTGTAATCCGTAAAATCAGTAATGCAGGAATCTCTTGCATCTATGACCACCAAAGTCACCGAGTCAGTCCTGGCCTCTCTTCACAAGGAGACCATCCATCCTTCTTCTCCTCGTCCGGGAACCACCGACGAACCTACTGACAATGATGGGAGCTCTCCAAAATTTACCCAAGATAACTTGGATCACCTCATTTCCAAAATGAGAACAAAACTTAAAATCCCAACTGAGCCAAATTCCCCTCCTCAGGGTGACCTGATGTTCTCTAAATCAGCTCAGTCAGATCTCGCCTTTCATATGCATGAACAAATCTCCGACCTAGTTCTTCACGAATGGCAAACACTGGATAAAAAATTCAATGCATCTCAAAACTTTCGGAGAATTTATCCCTTTTCTCCTCAAGATGTTAAATCAATCAAAGAAGCTCCTAAAGTAGACACCGCCATACCCAAAATGGCTAGGAAAATAGCCTTAGCTACCCAAAGACTCTGTTTCCCTACGGGATCCCATGGATCGCAAAGAAGAATCTGCATTAAAGAAAGCTTTCTCCTTATCCGGTTTTGCAATTAGACCATCTGTTGCTATTACGGAATTAGCTAGGGCTAATAAACGATGGCTTTCTGAACTTGAAGAAGCCATCTCCAATGCCTCACCCAGAGACCAACTAGTAGGAATGTTACAAGACATCAAAATGGCTACAAATTACATCGCTGAAGCATCTCTTGACATTATTAAACTTAATGCAAAAGTTATCAGTCAATCTGTCATGGCAAGGCGCTCGCTATGGTTAAAACAATGGCAAGCAGATTTGCAATCCAAACAGGGTCTATCCTCACTCCCCTTTGAAGTCGGCCTCCTGTTTGAACCCCAACTTGAGGAAATGATCGAAAGGAATTCTGTAAATAAGAGTCTACCTACCCCTCATAGGCCTTTTCATCGGTTTTGGAATCCCTCATCATCATCCTTATCCGATCTACCCTCCTTTAAACAATCTAAACAGTATAGGCTCGGCAGACCATATTTTAAAAGAAGATCTTGGCGGTCAGAACCCCAACAGCAACAATAACAACGTTAACAAAACTTCTTTCGTGGTTCAAGAGGTGGAAGATCTGGGCCTAAGTCACAATGACGGTGTACCAGCCCTCCAACAGAAAGTGGGGGGGGCGCCTCCAATTTTTTTTTCAAATCTGGGACTCAGACATTCGGGACCCATGGGTGACCCAAACTATAAAACAGAGTTATCTATTGGAATTCGAAAATCTTCCATGATTTCACCGGTTCCTGACTTCCAGATCTCCCGGGGTCAACTCCAAACCAGCTTAGCGTCAGATTTTAAAGGAATGAAATCAAGAAAACTCCATTGAAGAAGTCCCACATTTTCAACAAAAGGAAGGTATTCTAGACTTAAAACTGTTGAATTCATTTCTAAGAAAAAACAAATTCAAGATGGAGACTCTTGGATTGGATGGCGAAAATCGATCTCAAAAAAGCATACCTTCACATTCCCATCCACCCGGCGCACAGGCAGTTTCTTCGGTTTCATATTCTGGACTTCACTATCAGTTCAAAGCCCTTCCATTTGGCCTAGCATCGGCTCCAAGAGTTTTCTCAAAAATCCTCTCTCCAGTTATAGCAAACTTAAGACTTCAAGGGATTCAAATCTTCTCATATCGACGATATCCTCATCAAAGCAAACATAAAATCTACTCTATTACAACACATTCGGTTCACAATCAACTACCTGGAAGACCACGGCTGGCTGGTAAACTATCAAAAACTATGTTAATTCCATCTCAAGAAATCCTCTTTCTAGGAGTCAAGATAAACTCTGTTCTTCTTCAAATTTCTCTCCCTCAAGACAAACGGGACCAAACCATATCATTAATTCAGAATCTGATATCTCTTGCAGCATCCGCAGCCCACCAATGTCAACAAATTCTGAGGAAACTGGTGTCACTCAAGGAATCTGTAAGATGGACCATGCCTCATCTAAGGCCTTTACAACTACACCTGCTAAAGAATTGGAAAACTTGGGAGGACCCCTTTACTCTCATTTGTCTCCCCTTTCACCTACGTCAAGACCTGAAGTGGTGGCTGAAGAAGAAGAGCTACATTTCGATGTCTTTCTCTCATCTCCCTTGGAAAACCATCGTAACAGATGCTAGTCCGTCAGGTTGGGGTGCAACATGTCTAAACCAAATAGCCCAGGGTCAGTGGTCTCACAATCTTCAAACAAGATCACAAAATTTCAGGGAATTATATGCAGTCCTGTGTGCTCTGAAATCTTTTCAGAACCTAATTCAGAACTCAACTGAACAAATTTTATCAGACAGCATGACCACTGTAGCTTATATCAACAAAGGGGGCGGTACTCACAGCCAACAACTGAATCACCTGACAAAGATAATCTTTGCTTGGGCAGAAGAGAACTTAGAAGACCTGAAAGCCATGCACAACCTGGGTCAGTCGCAATACACTCCTACCAGGGGAATGGAGCCTTCACCCCAACATATTTCGAATAATCACTTAAATTCTAGGTTATGCAACCATAGACTTGATGGCCACCAAATTCAACCACAAATTGATGACGTACTGTTCATGGGCTTCAGACGACAAAGCAATTGCGACCAATGCATTTTCTAGAACATGGAAGGGACCTCTGATGTACATTTTCCCACCCTTCTCAATAATTCCACTAGTATTCAAGAAGATCCAACAAGACAGAGCTTATGTTATCATGAAATTGCCCTGGTGGCCGAGGAGGCCTTGGTTTCCTTGGATCCAATCCATGGCTATTCGGGTTCCATTAGCCCTTCCAAAAATTCCATCCCTTCTACTTCAGGGGTCAATTCATCACCCTCAAATAGACAAACTCAACCTGGTGGCATGGTTATTGAAAGGAGGTGTTTCGCTAACAGGGGCCTTTCAGAGGGATCCATCTCTACTCTCATGGCAGCCAGGAAACCCTCCACTTCTAAATCCTATTACAGAACTTGGGACATATTCTCAAGCTGGTGTAAAAAGAAAGATCTAGATCCAGAATGCATCTCAGTAGAAACACTCGTAGAATTTCTCCAAGATGGCCTGGACAAGAATTTAAGTCTTTCAACCCTAAAATCCCAAAGCTCTGCTATTTCATCTATTCACAATACCAAATGGTCTCTGGACCCTCTGGTAGTCAGATTCATTCAATGAGTTAAACATATCAAGCCCCAGGTGAGATCTAAGGTTCCCCAGTGGGATTTACCTCTAGTCCTACAATTTCTTCAACTCTCTAGATTCTCTGACTTAAACAACATAAGTTTAAAAGACTTAACCTTTAACTCTCTTCTTAGTAGCTATCTCCTCAGCCAGGAGGGTTTCCGAACTAAATGCTCTTAGAGTTTCCGAGCCTTATCTAATATTTCTCCACAACAAAGTCATCCTGCGACCAGACGCTTCCTTTACTCCAAAGGTAGTTTCAAGCTTTCACCTAAATCAGGATATTATCTTGCCTAACTTTTCAGACCCTGGCTCCCCAGGAAGTCAATCTTTGGCTCCAAGTAATTATCTTTAAACTTACAAACGACAGACAGAAGATTTTAGGAAATCAGACGCATTATTCATTTTGTTCTCAGGACCCAAAAAAGGCCTTCAACCCTCTAAGCAGACTTTGGCATCCTGGATCAAAACTGTAATTAGGCAAGCTTATGACTCACAGTCATCTTCTCTTCCTAAACTGACAGCTCATTCCACTCAAGCCATAGCCACCTCCTGGGCTATGTCGGGCCAAGGTGTCTCCAGAGGCTATATGCAGAGCAGCCACCTGGTCGTCTCTGGACACATTTATTAAGCATTATGAATTAGACACCTTTTCCAAAGATCAACCAACCTTTGGGTCTTCAGTCCTTTCAGCGGCTGACACAAATTAAACTATTATATACTTATCTGATTGTTTCCTTCCCTTTATTTCTTTACTGCTTGGGAAATTCCATTCATCACTGCCGTGTGAAGGACTAGGGAAAAGCGAAAATTAACTTAAAATTATTGTAATTTTCTTTTCCTGGTTCTGAAACACGGCAGTGAGTATTTCCCCCCCTTTATAACTTTACTTTACAGCTTGGTCAGGAGGGGGCAGAGACAAATTTTGCTCATACTAAAAAATATTGCAGGTTACTGGTATTGATACATAGGGCCATATTTATAAAGCCGCGGTATCGCTTCCAGTGGTAGGAAAGGTGCTAGAAACTTTGTTACGGGATCATATCCTTAACTTTGTCTCCAGAGCTCATCTTATTAGTAGTAGTCAGCATGGATTTATGAGAAATAGATCTTTCCAGACAAATTTAATTGTTTTTTATGAAGAAGTGAGTAAGAAGTTAGATTCAGGCACAGCTGTGGATGTGGTATATTTGGATTCTGCGAAAGCTTTTGATACTGTGCCACATAGGCGACTAATGTATAAACTGAGGACTGTTGGCCTTGAAGAAAACATTTGTTCATGGATAGAGAACTGGTTATTGGATCGCAAACAGAGAGTGGTGGTCAATGGAGCTACATCTATGTGGGCTAAAGTTCTAAGCGGAGTGCCTCAGGGTTCTGTTCTGGGGCCACTTCTGTTTAATCTGTTTATAAATGACTTAGAAGGGGCATTGAGAGCAAGGTCTCAGTGTTTGCTGATGACACTAAACTATGCAGAGCTTTGGAAACTTCAAATGATGTGCAATTGCTGCAAGCAGACCTTGATAGATTATCAAAATGGGCAGCAGAATGGCAGATAAGATTCAATATTGATAAATATAAGGGGAAGCATTTGGGATTTAATAATCCCTGTGCCACCTACACCATAAATAACTGTGTTAAGTGCATCTGTAATGGAAAAAGATTTGGGGGTTCTGGTAGATAACAGACTTAGCTATAGCAAACAATGCCAGGTAGCAACGGCTAGAGCTAGCAAGATATTGTCTTGTATAAAGAGGGGAATAGATTCAATAGAGAAAGATATTATTCTCCCTCTTTACAAGGCACTGGTAAGGCCTCATTTAGAATATGCAGTGCAGTTTAGGAATCCCATATACAAAAGGGACATCTTGGAAATGGAAGCAGTTCAGAGAAGGGCAACTAAATTAATAAGGGGAATGGAGGGGCTTGAATATGCCGGCAGATTAGACAAGTTAGGACTGTTTACATTGGAGAAGTGACATTTGCATGGGGACATGATAACCTTATATAAATATATTAATGGGCCATACAATGAACTCTCTGGTGCATTGTTCACTAATAGGTCATATCAGAGGACTCGTGGACATCCTTTAAGGTTGGAAGAAAAGAAGTTTCATCTTCAGGTTAGGAAAGGTTTCTTTACAGCAAAATTGGTAATGGCAAATTCATTGAATAGCTTTAAAAAAGGCCTGGAAAAGTTTCTAAAACTAAAAAATATTGAGAATTACTGGTATTAAAGGGCATGTCCACCCCCAAAACTATATTCCCCCCCAGTAATGGCCCCATCATGTAGTGTAGTTTAATCCTTACCTCACATCCCAGCTCCATATGGTTCTCCTGTAGTCCCCCCTCAAAGTCCCAAAAACTGCCCACCAGGAGGATATCAGAGTCCACTATGTTACTATGTAATTAATTTACGATTGCGGTCACTTACCTGCTTTAAGTTATGCGAACCCAGGGGTGAGGACCTAGCAGTTCAGGTCCTCACCCTGGGTAAAAGGTACTGACCAAAGAAGAGGAGCGGAGGGAAGGTGAGTATAATTGCCCTATAAAGCATAATATTTATGGCAAAACATTAAGATAAGCACCCCAGCACTTACCAATTAAATTTCAATTAGCTTTTTTAGGTTTCCAACTATTGTTATTGTTCCGTTTTCTGAAGACCAAATGTTCTAACTTTATACACCGTGGATTTCATGGGTAGACCTCACGATTGCACCTCACAGGAACAGATTTTAATGGCAGCTGTGTGGCTAGTGTTTTGGCTTTTCAAAAAAATAAAAAGAGGTTGTAATCACAATTTAATTGAAAACCCAGCATCCAATTAAAATCCCATCTTAAAGTTCTACTTACAATTAGTAAATTGGTTAGTATGACTTTAAAAGCTAGGCCACACTAGCGAATTTTTCCTGCGCTTTCAATGGCAATCTCTTACTGTGTGGGTGGCCATTTTTTTGTGAATTGCATGCGCTATGATAATATCGAAGGAATCATTGTGCGAACGCACAACACTGCATTAGCGCATTTAAGTATACTGTTAGTATACTGCTATACTAAGGCTCGCCGTAAGTGAGCCCACTAAAAGATACTGGTACAATACACAGTCCCTACTGGATTCTACTAAAATTAGCATTGCTGTCTCTCTTGCTCCTTTGAAAGCCACTTTAATACACACATCTGTCATTCAGTTAACTAATGCTTTATATGCATTAGCTATATCTCCTTTTCACACTGTAACTGATTAACAATGTGTGGCTGCTACTTTCTTTCCTAGTACCTAGTGATCAGTCCCGGTTTTTGATTCTCGAAATTTTCAAAAGTTAAGATCAAAAAATCGATTATTATTAAAAATTAGATTTAAAAAATTGAGTTAGAGAAATCTGGAGAAAAAAAACGGACTTGCCTGTGTTTAAAGCTTTAAAAACGTTTGCTGTAGAAGTTTTTATTTTTGAGTTTCAATCCTGGGTGATTCACGATCTATAATAAGAATTTCACCCGTTTAAAAGTTTTGTTCCAAGCCTCCCATCGCGCCATCTAAATATGTACGAGCTTCAGTAATTCCCCAGAAACCAAAGCAAACGCTTCCATAACTGAAATTACTACCCCACAAAAATGATTAATGAACCAAGACATCTAATCGTTACAACTCACTATCCGTACAGAAAGAAGATATAACAGTTCATTACAAAAAATAATCCTTGGAACAGTATATTAAAAGCAGAAAAGTTTTAGGTCTTTTTCAAGCATGTTCAACACATGTAAAACTTTGACGTGTATATTTGTATCTGGAACAAAACGCTCTTTCATATGGGAGCAATCTGTGCTTTAACTGTGGTGTTACGGTCTCCCTTCGGCCATAAAACGCAGTATCAGAATGATCAGCAAACTCATAAAATATATCGACTCTTGTAACCGGAGTCCGATTTGACACTGAATCCTGCCAAATGTGAACACGTTCCATCAGATCTGGCACCAAAACAATGCGTGCAAGGTTCTATTTGGGCGCATCTGTCGGAGTTGTAAAGAAATGAGAACACTTTATGAGCGTGTTGGCTTAGCGAAACAAGCACAAATAAGCCTTATTTCTGCAAAACACCCTTTCATGGAGGTATGAAGATTTGTTGTTAATGCCTTTGGTCTGAAGGAGCTAAAGTGACACAGTGAAAGTTAAAAAGAGAATCGGTTTGTATTTGTGGATGTAAAGCGTACCGTGTCATTTATAGTTTCGGTTGCACGGTAAAGGCAAGTGACATATTATTAATTACCAAATAATTAACATTGCACAAGAATTCCGAGATTGAAGGAAGGGCTTTAATTCTTTATTGGAATATAACATAAAACACTTGTGTGAAATGGGGAGGGTGGGTGGAAGCAAATCTCTGAGACCTTGCTACTGACTGCCAGCTTCACTCTTCCTTGGGATCGCTCAGGAGAGTGTTCCTGCTGGCTATTCAGCTCCTCCGACATGCAGCTCTCGGATAGGGTAAGCTCACAATTATAATAAATAATTAGATAATTCTGCCCGGTTTACATGATAAAGGCAAACCAAATAATTAACACAAGATTTGTGCGCCTCCCCCATCAGTGCCTAATGAACTACCTATGGGGCCCTGCACCAATACTGAAATGCTCCCCACCCCCACATGAAGATTCAGGAGCTAAAACATGACTCTCAGATTGTGCTATTGGCAGTGACACTGGGATAAAAGGAGGATCCAATAATTCTGGATCTCCTTTCCCCCATTTAAAGAGTAGTTACCATTAAGCTAGAAACACTTGAGAATGTAGCGGTCATTTTCGATTATCCTCGAGTGTAGCGGTCGATTTCGGTTATCCTCAAGTGTAGTGGTCGATTTCGGTTATCCTCGAATGTAGAGGTCGATTTCGGTTATCCTCGAATGTAGAGGTCGATTTCGGTTATCCTCGAGTGTAGTGGTCGATTTCGGTTATCCTCGAGTGTAGTGGTCGATTTCGGTTATCCTCTAGTGTAGCGGTCGATTTCGGTTATCCTCTAGTGTAGCGGTCGATTTCGGTTATCCTCGAGTGTTGTGGTCGATTTCGGTTATCCTCTAGTGTAGCGGTCGATTTTGGTTATCCTCGAGTGTAGCGGTCGATTTTGGTTATCCTCGAGTGTAGCGGTCGATTTCGGTTATCCTCGAGTGTAGTGGTCGATTTCGGTTATCCTCAAGTGTAGCGGTCAATTTCGGTTATCCTCGAGTGTAGCGGTCGATTTCAGTTATCCTGGAGTGTAGCGGTCGATTTCGGTTATCCTCGAGTGTAGCGTTCGATTTCGGTTATCCTCGAGTGTAGAGGTCGATTTCGGTTATCCTCGAGTGTAGAGGTTGATTTCGGTTATCCTCGAGTGTAGCGTTCGATTTCTGTTATCCTCGAGTGTAGAGGTCGATTTCGGTTATCCTCGAGTGTAGTGGTCAATTTCGGTTATCCTCTAGTGTAGTTGTCGATTTCGGTTATCCTCGAGTGTAGCGGTCGATTTCGGTTATCCTCGAGTGTAGCGGTCGATTCCGGTTATCCTCGAGTGTAGCAGTCAATTTCGGTTATCCTCGAGTGTAGCGTTCGATTTCGGTTATCCTCGAGTGTAGAGGTCGATTTCGGTTATCCTCGAGTGTAGAGGTTGATTTTCGGTTATCCTCGAGTATAGCGTTCGATTTCGGTTATCCTCGAGTGTAGAGGTCGATTTAGGTTATCCTCGAGTGTAGCGGTCGATTTCGGTTATCCTCCAGTGTAGCGGTCGATTCCGGTTATCCTCGAGTGTAGCGGTCGATTTCAGTTATCCTCGAGTGTAGCGTTCGATTTCGGTTATCCTCGAGTGTAGCGGTCGATTTCGGTTATCCTCGAGTGTAGCGGTCGATTTCGGTTATCCTTGAGTGTAGCGGTCGATTTCGGTTATCCTGAAGTGTAGTGGTCGATTTCGGTTATCCTCGAGTGTAGCGGTTGATTTCGGTAATCCTTGAGTGTAGCGGTCGATTTCGGTTATCCTCGAGTGTAGAGGTCGATTTCGGTTATCCTCAAGTGTAGCGGTCAATTTCGGTTATCCTCGAGTGTAGAGGTTGATTTCGGTAATCCTCGAGTGTAGAGGTCGATTCCGGTTATCCTCGAGTGTAGCGGTCGATTTTGGTTATCCTCGAGTGTAGAGGTCGATTTCGGTTATCCTCGAGTGTAGCGGTCGATTTCGGTTATCCTCGAGTGTAGCGGTCGATTTCGGTTATCCTCGAGTGTAGCGGTCGATTTCGGTTATCCTCGAGTGTAGCGGTCGATTTCGGTTATCCTCGAGTGTAGCGGTCGATTTCGGTTATCCTCGAGTGTAGCGGTCGATATATATATATATGTTTAGGCGATAGTCACATGGTCCCCAGACCATTTCCCAGGCGCCACAGCCACACCATTACACACCATTACACTTATTTTATTTGTTATTTATCCAAACTTTTCGAACTATTATCTACCCATTGACTTTTATGGGTTTGTTCCTGAACATTTACTGAAGTTCAAAAAAACTACCACCAGGGTAAAGGTGTCATTACAGCTGGCTGGGTTGTGCCTAATGATGCAATGTCTAAGAGTTGCACAGGCTGGGCAAATTGTGGATCGTGTTGTGATGGCTGCATCCACAACATAGGCACTTCTGCAGATATCGGACCTTGTCCTCCAATTAGCAAAGCCTCTGTCGCTGTTGAAACTGAAAGTAACGCACAGTTGCTCAAGAAGAAAAAACTGGACAAAATTTAGGACTAGCCGATGTAGATCCAGTAGTCCAAGCTTAGGTCCTGTTCTGATCACCCCCATGTTGCCTCATAGCTGAAGACACTTAAGCTGACATATATCCCGCAATAGGTAGGTAAACACAGTACCGATAAAGCCTCATTACCATCGGATCAGACGGTATTGGGGCTTCTGCACTGTGAATGGTTGCTTTCCTGAACGAGCACATGGCTGCTGAAACGTAAATTTCTCTCAGCCAAGGCAAACTCCCTATAGAGGAGTAGACCATGGTCGAGGGAAACACACTGTCCCAAACGTTCTCTCTATGCTGTATATATTCTGTGTATATGCTGTTATATTGTGTAACTCCTCACACACCCACACTCCTTTCAATCTTCCAAGGTGCTGCTTCCCTCAACTGCTCAACCATAAGCAGTACAATCGTAATATTAATTAGCAGCAGGGAGGCGCACTCAGACAAGATATATATCAATATTTATTGTGATAAAGCGGTGCACAACGTTTCGGGGCTTCCCCCTTCCTCAGGTGCATAAAACAACATACCATGTGATCCCTTAAATACCAACAGGTCCCTCCTACTAGGGGCAGGGCCATTTCATTTAAACATACTATACATAAACACATTATTACACGTAAAAACATTTTGTTATTGTGATACACTTTAAGTGAAACATTTATATACATCATCTTATAATTTTAATATATTATTAGATACTAAAAAAACATTATAATCATGTTAGTTTTAAAAGTTACTCTAAAACTATACAATTCTCTAATATCTTAAAAGGTGAAATATATATACTAAAACTTGTGCATAAGGTTCTTATGCCTTTTCAACAAAAGTGCTTGTGCCAGTGTGAACTGTGTATATTGTTCTTCCCTTATTTCTTGTCAGCTTGGTAACCTGTCAAACGAAGGACCATGGTAAGTATTGTACAATCTAATTCTTATTAATTATTACTGTACTTTGTTACTCTATATATTATCTATAAAAAGCATCTCAAGTTCATCTCTTCATTAAGCCCTTTAGGGTATAAGGTGTTGAGGTGGTGTATTATGAAAAGGTGGGGATTATGAAAAAAATTATTACAAAGAGAGGTATATTGGATACACCACCTCAACACCTTATACCCTAAAGGGTTTAATGAAGGGATGAACTTGAGATGCTTTTTATATATAATATATTAAAATTATAAGATGATGTATATAAATGTTTTACAATGCATCACAATAACAAAATGTTTTTACATGTAATAATGTTTTTATGCATAGTATGTTTAGATGAAATGGCCCTGCCCCTAGTAGGAGGGACATGTTGGTATTTAAGGGATCACATGGTATGTTGTTTTATGCACCTGAGGAAGGTGGAAGCCCCGAAACGTTGTGCACAGCTTAATCACAATAAATATTGATATATATCTTGTCTGAGTATATGCTGTGTATATAATGTGTATAGGAAGAAGGTTCGGGACTGTGCATATCCAGATCTTTCAAAAAATCTATACTGTGTGTACCCACCATAAGGGGGAGTAAAGCTCATAAGGCCTAATCGATTAATTCTCCCCAGCTGATTAAGAACTGGGGGGCTGACTGTCACACTGGTAAGGCCTCATTTGGAATATGCGGTGCAGTTTTGGAATCCCTTATACAAAAGGGACATCTTGGAAATGGAAGCAGTTCAGAGAAGGGCAAATAAATTAATAAGGGAAATGGAGGGGCTTGAATATGCAAGCAGATTAGACAAGTTAGGGCTGTTTACATTGGAGAAGTGATGTTTGCGTGGGGACATGATAACCTTATACAAATATATTAATGGGCTATACAATGAACTTTCTGGTGCACTGTTCACTAATAGGTCATGTCAGAGGACTCGTGGACATCCTTTAAGGTTGGAAGAAACAAAGTTTCATTTTCAGGTTAGGAAAGGTTTCTTTACAGTGAGAACGGTGAAACTGTGGAACTGTCTTCCCGCAGATGTGGTAATGGCAAGTTCATTGAATAGCTTTAAAAAAGGCCTGGATAAGTTTCTAAAACTAAAAAATATTAAGAATTACTGGTATTAATACATATAGATCTGGTTGATCCAGGGATACTATATAATATTGAGAATTACTGGTATTAATACATATACCGTATATACTCGAGTATAAGTCGACCCGAGTATAAGTCGAGGTACCTATTTTTACCTGAAAAATTTGTAAAAACTGATTGACTCGAGTATAAGTCGAGGGTGGAAATTATCATCACTGCTGCCTTCTGATTCTGTGTTGTTTTTAGGCTTTAGTTGCCCTTTAAATGGACAGCAGAATTCCCATACATGAATCCCATACAGTAATAGCCACATCCAGTACCAGTAACCTCCAATTCCTTGGCACTCCAGATGTTTGGAAACTACAACTCCCAGCATGCTTTGTTGCTGGGAGTTTGAGTTTCTAAACATGTGGAGTGGCATGGTTCAGTAAACATTTAATTAAGCTTACCATCATTTACAATTCTCCTGGCCCCCATATAGTAAAGGGCACTCTGACCCCCATATAGTAAAGGACTCTCTGACCCCAATAGATAAAAATGTCACCTGAGAGTTGTAGTTTCAAGCTGTCATTTGCACTGAACTAGCAGCCATTTTTTGCCCCAAACTGAGGAGACCCATCAGATTTACAGCATCCAGAGGAGCTGTGACAGTGCTGAGTGAGTCCAGCAGCCAGACTACAGGAAGTGTAAAGGCAGATCAGCTCCTGTAACTTTCTATGCAGGTTAGCACAGCGCCACCTACTGGTTACTATCTGCAATTGCAGAATTTGGATCTAAATTAGGACTTGACCCGAGTATAAGTCGAGGTTAGGTTTTCAGGCTAATTTTAAAGCCTGAAAAATTCAACTTATACTCGAGTATATACGGTACTGTAGTTCTGGTTGTTAGAGGGATACTATATAATATTGAGAATTACTGGTATTAATACATATACTGTAATTCTGTTTGGTACAGGGATACTATATAATATTGTGAATTACTGGTATTAATACATATACTGTAGTTCTGGTTGGTACAGGGATACTATATAATGTTTAGAAATACTGGTATTAATGCATATACTGTAGTTCTGGTTGGTACAGGGATACTATATAATATTGTGAATTACTGGTATTAATACATATACAGTAGTTCTGGTTGGTACAGGGATACGATATAATATTGAGAATTACTGGTATTAATACATATACTGTAGTTCTGGTTGGTACAGGGAATTAAATTTCAACACACCAGACCCAAAAAGAGCAACCCAGGCGACCAGCTTATAAAACTTACATCCAACCTGCCCTGAACAAAACAACTCGCCTCTAGCTGGTAAAGTAAATTACACCCGATATAAGGGATATACGATGAATGAGTACACCTCTCACTCATCCTCCTCACATTTGTCCGTCTATTACAGTGCGGCAGGGGGAGTGTCCTGGCAGCGAGGCAGCAGGATTCACCAATCTAAACTGGCACTGGGCACTGCGGGTAGGAGTGAACATTGTACAAGGAATTCTGTATTAGTAAATCCAGGGTTGGTCAGTGATAAATGGATATTGTATGTTTGAGGAGATCCGGGCTGGGTAACTGATTTCTGTTTAGTCGCGATACAGATAGCGCCACTTGTCGGGATGTGTGTCTGATATTGCTGATAATCGTGATGGAGGAACCAACCAGAGGGGGCCAAGAGAGTGACAACGACGAACCAGTGGCCAGAACAGAACTCCATATTTTGGATTTCAAGACTTGCTGACAAAGTGAGTGTCTCTGAGCCCAAAGAAGTGGGGACTTTAGTAAATATCCCTGTAGAACCATTTACCATTTACAGTGTATCATATACTGTATTATTAGCCAAGTTACAGAGACAGTAATGTAAAATATCATGAATATATATAATTAACTGTCCCATGGACGTAACGTATCTGGCTCGACCTTACAAGACAATGGCGATGTCTCCAATTAAGGTGACGATGAGTAAAAACTGAACTAACTGCTTTAAAAACTTTATTAAACACCATCTCTTCGCTAACAGTCCCATCGTTCTGCTCATCATCGCGGAAGATCAATTACGCATTTATTTCCAAACATGTTGGATGAAAGGCTCCCAATACATGAAGAATGCCAGGATACAGATATACGGCAAGGACACATGTGTGACTACCAAACTGTCGGCACAATGACTTGTAAGTCCCAGTTTGTACTTTGTCTTTTAACTGATGTTACTATAGTAGAGAATGGGCCGTGGGAGGGTTGGATATTATCCCACTTCCAATGAAGGGGAGGTTGGAAGTTCCCATTATAAATTGATATAAAAGAAATAATTCTGATCTCTCATATTATTTCTAGCTTGATCTTTGGGATTGTTTATAGTGTCAGCGCTGCTCTGGGGCCCTACAGTCGGTGCAGGACTCAGCTGGCTTTTAACAAGATCATTCCCAGCAGATCTGTGGGTGTGCGGCGCTGACTCATGTATCAGGCTGGTCCCTTCTTTTGTTCCTGTGGCTCGCATACCTTATCGCTGCCTAGTAAGTATCAAACTAATTTCCCACCGTAATCATTTAAACTCAATGTGTTCATGTGTGGGTTCATTGTATTAATGAGCCTGAACAGGATAAAAACAAATCTAACATACTAAATACAAAGAGACGGTTTGTTTGTCTGAACACTTCTCCCTCTTCCTTATTTCAGGTTTTAATCTATCATTGCCAGCATGTTTATGAATCTAGGGGATGCCATTGAAGAAGACATGATGATGGTAATGTATCAGAACATATACCGGACCTATTATTTCATTGTTTTCTATTGTGGGGTCACTGGCCAGAATCCTCCTCCTGATTTCTTTCTTTCTTTCCCAGAGTGTCGTGAGCCCATCCAGACATAATTAGCTGAGGGAATTCAGTCCTTTGTAGCGGAGGTTATTGGCGTGTGTAGTTAGTGGTTACTATGCTGGTGCGGTAAAGTAGATCCATTGGTTCCATGTTTATTGGTTATTATCTAACGGACAGCTCTGCTGTGTGTGTCACAGTTCATATCTTTAATTTCTGAATTTTTACTGTCTGGCAGGTTTTGATAAGAAAGAGGAGGGCAAAGCAGACACAACCGTCCTAGATGATGGAACATACAGTATGGAATATACATTTTTATGTTGTCCATGCTTAGCCATGGTGGAGGAATCTCTTCCTCGTTGTACATTACAGAACAAGCCTTCCTGCTGCTGTGCACGCTGTAACCAGGTTGTGAAACTGCAGCAGAGGAGGTTGTGGGATGGAGGATCGTGGTTTTGTAAGTAGAAATCTCTGCCTGGGAGAATCTTGAAACAAAAACAGGGTTTGTTGGGGTGAGTTTCTAATGTATCCAAATATAAGTATTAGAGGAGGTAACATGCAGGACCAGCAGGTTAAACTGAACTGGAATCTTTATCCATACGCAACGCGGCGGCTCAAAACATGTTGTGTATGGAATAAAGTTGCCTGTTTGTTACTACTTTTAAATACTATATTTGGATTATACTTGCACAATTGGACCAATGTATAAAAGAGGAAACTACTGGCTTGTACCTGGGTTTTTACAATTTTTACAAGCTGAGATATAAGAAATGGGGGATCTGCTATACTGATTAGATGCAAGCTCTTCGGGACAGGGCTTGCAGTGCACTTATTATAATAGAATAACTTGTACAGAATAACCAATGTATCTTTATAATGAAATAAAAAACCTTTTTACTGCATATCCCTTTCTGTGTGTGTATATTTATAATAAAGCAATGTGGACCACCCGCCTGATGGTGGTTAAAATACACCGATATAGAAGTCTATTGGTGTGAACATGGGGGGCTGCAGCAGATGCCTTGTACGTGGCGCCACCTAGAATTGCCCCTGCATGTATTGTGAGGGAACATTATTACAGGGACAACACAAGCAGTTTGATAAATCACCCACCTACGTCTTGCTCTGCCAGTCACCATGATGTGACCAGCATCACTATAAAGACATTACACATCGAGCAATTTCATTGTTACAGATTCAGGGGCCTCATTCGTCTGATCACTATCGGATCCCTGTAAAACATCCACCAATGAACATAAACATTCAAATACAAGAACCGCCTTAGTGACACCACCATGTATCAATGATTAAAGGGAAAGTTCAATGGAAATATCAATATTTTAAAAATTCTTGGTTTGTATTATATATACTTAGTTATTCTACATATTCTCTCCCATTTTGAGATACCAGTTGATTTCATGCCCTTTGCTGTTCCCTGCTGTTGATTAATGAGCTGACATTTCAGGTTCTGTAACGGTCCTTCTTCTTCCCAGAATGTAACAGTAATTTCTACTGATTGGCAGTTGGATGGGTCAAACATGCTCAGATCTCTACTGAGCAACTGAATCAACCAGGCGCCTGGGTCAAGGGAAAGACCATAACGGTCTCTACTAGGGGTCCTACAAACAGGAAGTCAGTATTTCGGTTTGCATTTATTATACACAGACAAATGCTGAATTGGCAGGTTAAGGTCATTGGGATGAAAAATTACTGCTTTTTTTTCCCAAAAGCATATGTATTTGCACTGAACTTCCCCTTTAAACTGAAGTAATTGTGTAATTTTGTGCATTCCAAAAAAACTTTAGGACCTGGAAAAAAACATAGACTAATTACAACTTTTACACATAGCCCACATTATTATAATAAAACCCTAAAGGTGGTCCGTAAGTCCATGTGTGTGGTCTCTTGGTTTTGGCATGTGCGTGTGCAAATGGGATATGATACTTCAGATAACGGCTCCCTGACGTTTACCTCCCCCCAAGTGGCCCGAACTGGAATGTTACCTTAGAGGTGCCGACATGGCACATTGAGAAATGCAAAGATGCGTCTGAAAGGGGGAGTTCCTTGGCTTCTGTGCATGCCCGGACCTATGCACATGTACACATGGGACCCGACACTGCCAGCAGCAATTCCTCCAGCTCCCTGACAAACTGGCCCGAACCGGACACCTTTGCGTACAGTGCTGGGTGACAACTGAGGGAAGGGGGGGGGGGAAGAGAGGTGTTTGGTGCTCAGTTTGTCTGCATTCATGTGGCTTATGAGTTTGTATGAATGTATGTGTGTACTTGTAGTGTGGATGTGTCTGAATGTGTGTGTGGCTGCATGCATGTGTGTCTGTGTGAGTGCATGCATATATGTGTCTCTGCATAGATGTGTGTATAGGATGCATGTGTGTGTCTGAATGTGAGTGGTGTGTATGCAGTGTGTCGTCTGTCTGTGTGGAGTGCATGCATATATGTGTCTCTCTGCATAGATGTGTGTATATGGATGCATGTGTGTGTCTGCATACACAGGATAATCTTGCAGTCTTAATGTCTAGCGCCCGTTTATATAACGGGCTTAACTGTCTAGTTGCTATATAAACTTTGAATTTGGCTTGAAGGGCTGCATTTTGGAAGGGAATATGTGTGTTTGCTGCAGATTTTAAAACTCAATAATGGGAATGATGAGATTGTAGTGAACACTTGTTTGGGACAAAAAAAACTTGTGTGTACCCAGCCCAAAGTGGTGCTAATTTTGATCCAATCAACCAGAAAGCTAACATCTGATTAGCACCATTTTCAATGATAAGAACTTTTATTGAATCTCTCTATATATTTTTGATGATTGGTCAAAATTTGCTTCTAGTTACCCTTTGAGTATGGCTGCCACAGAATGGATAAGTAGATCAGTAGGTGTGTGTACCTGGGTCGGGTTGGGGGTTTAAAAAAACAAACTTTTTTATTAAATTGGTCAAAAAAAATTTTGTACTTTAGTACCCTTTGGTATGGCTGCAACAATAATGGAGGGGTAGGTCAGTAGGTGCATGTAAACTGCACATGGGGTTTAAAAAAACAAGTCTTTTTATTATAATCAAAATAAATTTTTGACTTAGTTACCCTTTAAGTATGGTGCCACAGTTATGGATAAGTAGATTAGTAGTTGTGTGTACCTGGGTCTGGTTGAGGGGGTATGTTTTTGTGTTTTAACCATAAAACTATCTTTTATTGAGGATAAATCTAAATTGTTTTTTGACTTTAGACCCTTTAATATGGCTTCCATGGGAATGGAAAGGTAGGTCAGTAGGTGGGTGTACCGGGTCTGTGTGGGGGTTGGGGGTATCACCATTTGTTTTATGACCATGAAAAAAACTGTTTTGAAATATCCACATTTGAGGATTGTTACCATTTAGTCATGGGAAAAATGTCCGGAATTCGCCAGCTTCGAATTAAAAGCATAGACTGCCCCACACGATCACGGTCACCACAAAAAAAGCAAGGAAAAACGAAATAAAAAGGAAGAGAAAAGACAAAAAGCAAGAAGAAATAGAAAACAAACACAAAAAAAGTAAAATTATGGCAATTAAAAGACACCAAATGAATGTAACCCTTACTCCCGACTGTGTCCCATCACTAGTGAGGTAAAGGTTCCATACAGTGAGAACAGACAGTAAAGGTCCCATACAGCAGACAGACGTACAAGCATACAGTGGAACAACAGTAAAAGACTTACCCATACTAGTGCGAGAAACAGACAATAAAGGTCCATAACAAGAGGAAACACGGAGAACAGACAGTAAAGGTCCCATACAGGAGCAACAAGACTGTAAAGGTCCCATACAGTGAGAACAGACAGTAAAGGTCCCATACAGTGAGAAACAGGACAGTAAAGGTCCCATACAGCGAGAACAGACTGTAAAGGTCCCATACAGTGAGAACAGACAGTAAAGGTCCCATACAGTGAGAACAGACAGTAAAGGTCCCATACAGTGAGAACAGCTGTAAAGGTCCCATACAGTGAGAACAGACTGTAAAGGTCCATCAGTGAGACAGCAGTAAAAGACCACAAAAGTCCCACACAGTGAGAACAGACTGTAAAAGTCCCACACAGTGAGACGACTGTAATGGTCCCATACAGTGAGAACAGACTGTAAAAGTCCATACAGTGAGCACAGACTGTAAAAGTCCGATACAGTGAGCACAGACTGTAAAAGTCCGATACAGTGAGAACAGACAGTAAAGATTCCTATAGTGAGAACAGACAGTAGTTTTTTTGACTTTAGTTACCCTTTAAATATGGCTTCCATGGGAATGGAAAGGTAGGTCAGTAGGTGGGTGTTCCAGGGTCTGTGTGGGGGGTTGAGGATATCACCATGTGTATTTATGACCATGAAAAAAACTGTTTTGAAATATTACATTTGAGGATTGTTACCATTTTAGTCTATGGGAAAAAATGTCGGAAATTCGCCGTAATGCTTCTGCAGTTTCTTAGCTAGAAGATAGACGACTTCCTATATGCCCCGCACGTGTTTCATGTTGCTAGCTCAAAAATTGTGGAGGAGATAGGTCCAAAAAAGCGGAAGAAGAAAAAAAGAAAAAGAAGAAATAGAAAAACAGTAATTTGGCTTTTTCAAGCCAAATTAATTAATACTTCCCAAATGGTTCATACAGTGAGAACAGACTGTAAAAGTCCCATACAGTGAGAACAGACAGTAAAGATTCCATATAGTGAGACCAGACAGTAAAGGTCCCATCAGTGAGAACAGACAGTAAAGGTCCTATACAGTGAGAAACAGACAGTAAAGGTCCCATACAGTGAGACACACGTAAAGGTCCCATACAGTGAAAAAAGACTGTAAAGGTCCATACAGTGAAAACAGACTGTAAAAGTCCCATACAGTGAGAACAGACTGTTAAAAGTCCCATACAGTGAGAACAGACTGTAAAAGTCCCCTAACAGTGAGAACAGACTGTAAAAGTCCATACAGTGAGAACAGACAGTAAAGGTCCTATACAGTGAGACAGACAGTAAAGGTCCCATACAGTGAGAACACACTGTAAAGGTCCCATAAAGTGAAAACAGACTGTAAAGGTCCCATACAGTGAAAACAGACTGTAAAAGTCCCATCAGTGAGAACAGACTGTAAAAGTCCCATACAGTGAGAACAGACTGTAAAAGTCCCATACAGTGAGAACAGACAGTAAAGATTCCATACAGTGAGAACAGACAGTAAAATTCCCATACAGTGCGAACAGACAGTAAAGGTCACATACAGTGAGAACAGACAGTAAAGGTCCCATACAGTGAGAATAGACTTAAAGGTCCCATAACAGTGAGAACAGACTGTAAATTCCCAACAGTGGGAGACCATGCAGAGACGTGTGGTACCGCACATAGAGGGCAGCTGAGGAGGAGAAGGAAGTAAGTGTCGACTGACTCAGACTCGTGTGTGCAACTAGCGCAACTTACTTTTCTTGATCCAGCTCCAAGAAGATATCATTTGTCAGGCACTGTTCTGGTTTGCCCAGATCTCGGGACTTTTCCCGGGACTTTAGAATAGCAGGACTGCTACCTAAAATCTGGGAATGTCCCGCAAATCCGGGACTATTGGCAACTATGATTCAACGCCTCCCTTAACATCTAGTATAGTATAGTATTTGAGGGTGAATAAAGACATACGCCATCCAGTCCAACCCATCTAGCATATCCTCATTTCCTGCCTAACTGTTGATCCAGAGGAAGGCAAAAAAAACCCCACCAAATTTATGAAGGGGGAAAAAATTCCTTCCTGAATCCAAGTGGCAATTGGAAATTTCCCTGGATCAACTCTACTTTAGTATCAATACCAGTAACTGCAAAATTCCTTGTTTGCAGAAACTCATCCAGCTTTTTTTTGAAACTGACCAATGAACCTGCCATTACAACGTCACTGGAAGACAGTTCCATAGCTTTACCGTTCTCACAGTGAAAAACCCTTTCCGAGCTTGAAGCCTAAACCTTTTTCTTCAAGTCTTAAGGGATGTCCTCGTGTCCTTTGACATGTTTATTGGTGAACAATGCCCCAGATAGTTTATTGTATGGCCCGTTAATGTATTTATACACAGTAATCATATCCCCACGCACAAGCGCCTTTTCTCCAGCGTACATAATTGTAACCTTTCCAGTCTCTCTTATATTCAAGCTCCCCCAATCCCCTATTAATTTAGTTGCCCTTCTCTGAACCCTTTCCATTTTCTGGAATTTTCCCTTCTGTCTTTAAGCATGCCCATGGTAAGCCATACTAAAAAAGCCCCCACTAGACTATCTGTTTAGGCAATTACTGCCCGGTCTCTATCATACCAATAGCCGATAAACTGCTAGAACGATTAGTCTTCCCGTATCACTAAATACCTTCATGCTCACAACCTATTGGATCCTTTGCAATATGGATTCTGTCCTGGCATTTTGCAGGTTGCAAAGGCCAATGGTACTTTTCTATTCTTATCCTCCTTGACCTCTCCTCTGCTTTGGACACAGTTGAGTGTGGGGGTCCCACAGGGGTCTGTTCTTAGACCCTTATTGTTCTCCTTCTACACTATCCCTTGGGAGATGACATCAGCTCTTTGGCTTCAAGTATCATTTAAATGCAGATGATACACAATTCTAATTGTCCACATCTATGCTAACTCCTGACATCCAATCACGTGTCTCCGACTGCCTCCTTGCCATCTCCCTGGATGTCTCAACCCTACCTCAAATTAAATATTTCTAAATCTGAACTAATAATTTTCCCACAAACCTGGTCTGTCCCATCTCTCTCCGTCTCGTTGACAATCCCCCATTTTCCCTATCCAATCGACCCGCTGCCTAGGGATAATTACTGACCCCTCTCTCTAATTTTCTAACCACATTAACTATGTTGCGAAAACCTGCCATTTTTTTTCTTCGCATACAGCCAAAGTTTGCAAGTTCCTTTCTCTCCCGACCACCACTATGCTTATCCATGCTCTCATCTCACCTATCGCGCTGGACTATTGCAACCTATTCTTACTGGTCTTCCTGCTTCCCACCTCTCTCCCCTTCGGTCTATACTTAACTCGCCACAGGTATTGTTTTGCTCTCTAATTAACCGGATCCCAAATCTCCTCTGTACTGCTTCTTCTCGCCTTAAACCTCTCTCTCTCTCTTGTAGCTCCCATCCTCTGGAATTCATTCCCCTTCTCTACGGCAACAAACCTCAATTAGCAGGTTTAAATCTAACCTTACATCCTGCCTATCTGGTAACCAGCACAGTATATGATATCTATATATCTATATATGATAAATCTACCCTTACATCCTGCCTATCTGGTAACCAGCACAGTATATGATATCTATATATCTATATATGATAAATCTACCCTTACATCCTACCTATCTGAAACCAGCACAGTATATGGTATTATATATATCTATATATGATAAATCTAACCTTACATCCTACCTATCTGGTAACAGCACAGTATATGGTATCTATATATCTATATATGATAAATCTAGACCTTATATCCTACCTATCTGGTAACCAGCACAGTATATGATATCTTATATATGATAAATCTACCCTTACATCCTACCTATCTGGTAACCAGCACAGTATATGATATTCATATGATAAAATCTACCCTTACATCCTACCTATCTGGTAACCAGCACAGTATATGGTATCTATATATCTATATATGATAAATCAACCCTTACACCCTACCTATCTGGTAACCAGCACAGTATATGATATCTATATATCTATATATGATAAATTTACCCTTACATCCTACCTATCTGGTAACCAGCACAGTATATGATATCTATATATCTATATATGATAAATCTACCCTTACCCTACCTATCTGGTAACCAGCACAGTATATGGTATCTATATATCTAATATGATAAATCTACCCTTACATCCTACCTATCTGGTAACCAGCACAGTATATGGTATCTATATATCTATATATGATAAATCTACCTTACAATCCTACCTATCTGGTAACCAGCACAGTATATGGTATCTATATATGATAAATCTACCCTTACATCCTACCTATCTGGTAACCAGCACAGTATATGGTATCTATATATCTATATATGATAATCTACCCTTACATCCTACCTACCTGGTAACCAGCACAGTATATGAATCTATATATCTAAACATAGAACAAGGTGGACTGCACTCCAGTAGAACGTGTTTATTCAAAGCCAAACATCAAACAGCAAAAATACGACGTTTCGAGGGATACACCCCCTTCATCGACCTGATGAAGGGGGTGTATCCCTCGAAACGTCGATTTTTGTGCTGTTTGATGTTTGGCTTTGAATAAACACGTTTACTTTGGAGTGCAGTCCACCTTGTATCATGTTACTGATCTATTTCCCTGTGGAGTAAGGGAATTTGGACATTTTTGCACCCCACCTGGGGATAGTGTGCATATGGGACACTCATATATACTTGGTATCTATATATCTATAATGATAAATTTACCCTTACATCCTACCTATCTGGTAACCAGCACAGATATGGTATATATATCTATATATGATAAATCTACCCTACATCCTACTATCTGGTAACAGCTCAGTATATGGTATCTATATATCTATAAATGATAAATCTACCTACATCCTACCTATCTGGTAACCAGCAAGTATTGGTATCTATATATCTATATATGATAAATCTAGCCTTACATCCTACCTATCTGGTAACCAGCCAAGTATATGATATCTATAATCTTATAATGATAAATCTGCCTTACATCCTACCTATCCGGTAACCAGCACAGTATATGATATCATATATCTATATATTGATAAATCTATCCTTACATCCTACCTATCTGGTAACCAGCACAGTATATGGTATCTATATATCTATATAGATAAATCTACCCTTTCATCCTACCTATCTGGTAACCAGCACAGTATATGGTATCTATATATCTATATATGATAAATCTACCCTTATATCTCACCTATCTGGTAACAGCACAGTATATGGATCTATATATCTATATATGATAAATCTACCCTTACATCCTACCTATCTGGTAACCAGCACAGTATATGGTATCTATTACTATATATGATAAATCTAGCCTATATCTACCTATCTGGTAACCAGCACAGTATATGATATCTATATATCTATATATGATAAATCTACCCTTACATCCTACCTATCTGGTAACCAGCACAGTATATGGTATCTAATATCTATATATGATAATCTACCCTTACATCCTACCTATCTGGTAACCAGCACAGTATTATGGTATCTATATATGATAAATCTACCCTTTCATCCTACCTATCTGGTAACCAGCACAGTATATGGTATCTATATATCTATATATGATAAATCTAGCCTTACATCCTCCTATCTGGTAACCAGCACAGTATTTAATTGTTTTATTGCACTGCATACGTCTCACTCCAAACTTATACATATCCATTGTATCTATATGTTACCCACCTAACTATATAGTAAGCTTACGGGGCAGGGACCTCCTAGCACTTCTATTTATATAAGTTATATATTTATGTACTGAACTATCTATGTATTTATCCCCCTTGTATGACTTTATGTATTTTATTACTGTACAGCGCTGCGTCCCCAAGTGGTGATTTATAAATAAACATATACATACATACATTCAACCTTACCTGAGGTACGCAAACAAACTATGCAGCCAGCAAATCACAGAGCAGATTGCATTGAACGGCAGTGCAAATGGCCAATCAGATGCCCATTTCCAGCCAATGAACAGGATTAAGCAACGCCTGAACAGCCCTAGACAGAGGCAGAGACTGATCACTTGAGAGAAGCTCCAAGTCTGTCTATGCCGCACAGTCAACTCACTGGTTGATTTGTAAACTGGAGAACTGACGTCACACTGAGTGGGTTGTGAAATGGAGGACTGGCTGTCACACTGAGTGGGTTGTTAACTGGAGGACTGGCCGTCACACTGAGTGGGTTGTGAACTGGAGGACTGGCCGTCACAATGAGTGGGTGTGAACTGGAGGATTGGCCGTCACACTGAGTGGGTTGTGAACTGGAGGACTGGCCGTCACACTGAGTTGGTTGTGAACTGGGGATTGGCCATCACACTGAGTGGGTTGTGAACTGGAGGATTGGCTGTCACACTGAGTGGGTTGTGAATGGAGGATTGCTGTCACAATGGTTGATTTGTAAAACTGGGGAGGCTGCGTCACCTGAGTGGGTTGTGAACTGGAGGACTGGCTGTCACAGTGAGTGGGTTGTTAACTGGAGGACTGGCCTTCACACTGGTGGGTTGTAAACTGGAGGACTGGCTGTCACACTGGGGGGGTGTGAACTGGAGGACTGGCAGTCACACTGAGTGGGTTGTGAACTAGAGGATTGGCTGTCACACTGAGTGGGTTGTGAACTGAGGACTGGCCGTCACACTAGTGGTTTGAACTGGAGGACTGGCCATCACACTGAGTGGGTTGTGAACTGGAGGATTGGCCGTCACACTGAGTGGGTTGTGAACTGGAGGACTGGCCGTCACACTGAGTGGGTTGTGAACTGGAGGATTGGCTGTCACACTGAGTGGGTTGTGAACTGGAGGATGGGCTGTCACACTGAGTGGGTTGTGAACAGGAGGACTGGCTGTCACAATGAGTGGGTTGTGAACTGGAGGACTGGCCATCACACTGAGTGGGTTGTGAAATGGAGGATTGTCCGTCACACTGAGTGGGCTGTGAAATGGAGGATTGTCTGTCACACTGAGTGGGTTGTGAACTGGAGGATTGTCTGTCACACTGAGTGGGTTGTGAACTGGAGGACTGGCTGTCACACTGAGTGGGTTGTGAACTGGAGGACTGGCTGTCACACTGAGTTGGTTGTGAACTGGAGGACTGGCTGTCACACTGAGTGGGTTGTGAACTGGAGGACTGGCCGTCACACTGAGTGGGTTGTGAACTGGAGGGTTGGCTGTCAGCGGGAGTCGCCCCTCCAGTTCAAAACCCACTCAGGGTTGCAATACCGCTGGTTAATGTAGGAAAGTTTGTCCATAGAATACCATGTGGTAGTAAATTACTACCTCTCTACTACTCTATGACAGATCATAAATCTACAATTGCAGCCATAGATTTACCGTCACTATCGTTCATTTATGGCCACTATCATAGATTTATGGTAGCAGTTGTAAAATTACCATCATTGGAACGATCGTTAAAGGTATTGCTAGAAAGTGATACCGCGCCTTTATAAATATGGACGTCAGTGTGACAGCCAGCCTTCCAGTACACAAATCACCCAGTGTGACAGACAGCCTTCCAGTTCCAAATCACCCAGTGTGACAGATAGCCTTCCAGTTCACAAATCAACCAGTGTGACAGCCAGCCTTCCAGTTCACAAATCACATAGTGTGACAGACAGCCGTCCAGTTCACAAATCACCTAGTGTGACAGCCAGATTCCAGTTCACAAATCACCCAGTGTGACTGACAGCCTTCCAGTTCAAAACTCACCCAGTGTGACACCCAGCCCTCCTGTTAACAAATCACCCAGTGTGACAGCCAGCACTTCAGTTCAAAAATCATAGCAACATAGTAATTGAAGTTGAATAAAGACATCAAGTCTATCAATTCCAACCTATTCACCTCTTTTTTAAAAAATTTAAAAAATTTTTTTTTAACCCTACCTAACAGTTGGTCCAGAGGAAGGCAAAAAAAAAAAAAAACAGCAAAAAGGGGGAAATAATTCCTTCCTGACTCCAAATGGCAATCGGAAAGTATCCCTGGATCAACCAGAACTATATGTATTAATACCAGTAATTCTCAAGATTATATAGTATCCCGTACCAACCAGAACTACAGTATGTATCAATACCAGTAATTCTCAATATTATATAGTATTCCTGTACCAACCAGAAATACAGTATATGTATTAATAAAAGTAATTCTCAATATTATATAGTATTCCTTGTCCAACCAGATCTCAGTATATGTATTTATACCAGTAATTCTCAATATTATTAGTATCCCTGTACTAACCGATCTACAGTATATTATTAATACCAGTAATTATCAGTATTATATAGTATCCCTTACCAACCAGAATACAGTATATGTATTAATACCAGTAATTCTCAATATTATATCGTATTCCTGTACAAACAGAAACTACTGTATATGTATTAATACCAGTAATTCTCAATATTATATAGTATCCCTGTACCAACCAGAACTACAGTATATGTATTAATAACAGTAATTCTCAATATTATATCGTTCCCTGTACCAACCAGAACTACTGTATATGTATTAATACCAGTAATTCTCATATTATATAGTATCCCTGAACCAACCAGAACTACAGTATATGTATTATACCAGTAATTCACAATATTATATAGTATCCCTGTACCAACCAGAACACAGTATATGTATTAATACCAGTAATTCTCAATATTATATAGTATCCCTGTACCAACCAGAACTACAGTATATGCATTAATACCAGTAATTCTAAACATTATATAGTATCCCTGTACAACAGAACAGTATAGGTATTAAACCAGTAATTCTCAATATTATATAGTATGCTGTACCAACCAGAACTACCGTATATGTATTAATACCAGTAATTCTCAATATGATATCATATCCCTGTACCAACCAGAACTACTGTATATGTATTAATACCAGTAATTCTCAATTTTATATAGATCCCTGTACCAAACAGAATTACAGTATATGTATTTATACAGTAATTCACAATATTATTATAGTCCCTGTACCAACCAGAATACAGTATATGTATTATACCAGTAATCTCAATATATATAGTATCCCTCTAACAACCAAAACTACAGTATATGTATTAATACCAGTAATTCTCAATATTATATAGTATCCCTGTACCAACCAGAACTACAGTATATGTTTAATACCAGTAATTCTCAATATTTTTTAGTTTTAGAAACTTATCCAGGCCTTTTTTAAAAGATCAGTGGGTTGTGAACGGAGGATTGTCTGTCATACTGAGGGGTTGTGAAACTGGAGGACTGGCTGTCACACTGAGTGGGTTGTGAACTGGAGGAATGGCTGTCACACTGAGTTGGTTGTGAACTGGAGGACTGGCTGTCACACTGAGTGGGTTGTGAACTGGAGGACTGGCTGTCACACTGAGTGGGTTGTGAACTGGAGGACTGGCTGTCACACTGAGTTGGTTGTGAACTGGAGGACTGGCTGTCACACTGAGTGGGTTGTGAACTGGAGGACTGGCTGTCACACTGAGTGGGTTGTGAACTGGAGGACTGGCTGTCACACTGAGTGGGTTGTGAACTGGAGGGTTGGCTGTCAGCAGGAGTCGCCCCTCCAGTTCAAAACCCACTCAGGGTCATATTTAAAAGTTTGCAATACCACTGGTTAATGTAGGAAAGTTTGTCCATAGAATACCATGTGGTAGTAAACTACTACCTCTCTACTACTCTATGACAGATCATAAATCTACAATTGCAGCCATAGATTTACCGTCGCTATCGTACATTTATGGCCACTATCATAGATTTATGGTAGCAGTTGTAAAATTACATCATTGGAACGATCGTAAATGTATTGCAGAAAGTGATACTGCGCCTTTATAAATATGGACGTCAGTGTGACCGCCAGCCTTCCAGAACACAAATCACCCAGTGTGACAGCCAGCCTTCCAGTACACAAATCACCCAGTGTGACAGACAGCCTTCCAGTTCACAAATCACCCAGTGTGACAGACAGCCTTCCAGTTCACAAATCCACCAGTGTGACAGACAGCCTTCCAGTTCACAAACATCCCGGTGACAGACAGCCTTCAGTTCACAAAACACCCAGTGTGACAGCCAGACTTCCAGTTCACAAATCACCAGTGTGACAGACAGCCTTCCATTCACAAATCCCATTGTGACAGCAGCCTTCCAGTACACAAATCCACCAGTGTGACAGACAGCCTTCCAGTTCACAAATCACCCAGTGTGACAGACAGCCTTCCAGTACACAAATCACCCAGTGTGACAGACAGCCTTCCAGTTCACAAATCATCCAGTGTGACAGACAGCCTTCCAGTTCACAAATCACCCAGTGTGACAGACAGCCTTCAGGTCACAAATCACCCAGTGTGACTAGTGTTACAGCCAGACTTCCAGTTCACAAATCACCCAGTGTGACAGACAGCCTTCCAGTTCAAAACTCACCCAGTGTGACACCCAGTCCTCCTGTTAACAAATCACCCAGTGTGACAGCCAGCACTTCAGTTCAAACATCTAGACATAGTAATTGAAGTTGAATAAGACATCAAGTCCATCAATTCCAACCTATTCACCCTCTTTTTTAAAAATTTTTTTAACCCTACCTAACAGTTGGTCCGAGGAAGGCAAAAAATAAAAAACAGCAAAAAGGGGGACAATAATATTCCTTCCTGACTCCAAATGGCAATCGGAAAGTATCCCTGGATCAACCAGAACTATATGTATTAATACCAGTAATTCTCAAATTATATAGTATCCCCGTACCAACCAGAACTACAGTATATGTATCAATACCAGTAATTCTCAATATTATATGTATTCTGTACCAACCAGAACTACATGTATATGTATTAATAACAGTATTCTCAATATTATATAGTATCCTCGTACCAACCAGATCTACAGTATATGTATTTATACCAGTAATTCTCAATATTATATAGTATCCCTGTACTAACCAGATCTACAGTATGTATTAATACCAGTAATTATCAGCATTATATAGATCCCTGTACCAACCAGAACTACAGTATATGTATTAATACCAGTAATTCTCAATATTATAGAGTATCCCTGTACCAACCAGAACTACAGTATATGTATTAATAGCAGTAATTCTCAATATTATATCGTATCCCTGTACCAACCAGAACTAATGTAAATGTATTAATACCAGTAATTCTCAATATTATATAGTATCCTGTACCAACCAGAACTACAGTATATGTATTAATACCAGTAATTCACAATTTATATAGTATCCTGTACCAACCAGAACTACAGTATATGTATTAATACCAGTAATTCACAATATTATATAGTATCCCTGTACCCAACCAGAACTACAGTATATGTATTAATACCAGTATATACAATATTATAAGTTATCCCTGTTACCAAAGAAGTATACAAGTATACACCAATGCCTTTATTAAGGGGAAATGCTCAATTTGGGGGTGTAAGGTAGAGCTTATTCAAACAGTATGTGTATCACAAAACACATCTGCACAAACCACCCAAGCGGTTCAGTAGCAGTTCTGTTCTGTCGCACAGCCACTGGTTAACCCTCATAAGGGAGATCTAACCAAAGCAGCTATTACTCAAATCCCCAAAACACCCCAATAAAGAGGTAAGCTACCCATACACAGGCTTTGATAAGATTCCAATCGATCTCAATGATAGGAAGTGTAATTGGAAGAACCATCAAAGTTCTCCACTTGTGACCTTTTCTCAGATTCCCCCTTGAAATCTGCGGGAGTTGGGGACTTGAAGAAGGGGGGTTGCAGAATTCTGTTTCGCCTGGTCAATTTTTCGATGATCTGATATATGGCTTACACATGTATCGAATTTGCTAAAAATGGCGATCCCGTGTATAGGGGGCTTGAGTTTTATAGTTTGATTGGCCTTTAATGAACAAATACATCACAGTCTACCCATGTGCGTATACCTTGTATTTAATGTGATGTGCCCGCTCTATTTATTTTACCTTAATATTTCTTTGTCCAGAAAGACAGTTTTTAATCCCCATCTCAGCAGCTTAATTCAAGTAACAATTTAGCATATTAAAACCAACCCTAAAACTGATAATGCCAGAGTGCTCCTGGTGTTAGAAATTGTACGAATTGTTCTGTGCTCGACCTCGGGTTCACGTGCTGTAAAGAGTTTGAGTTACTACCTTTCCTTAGTAATGTTAAATAAAGGCATATGGTGTTGCACTAAGCTCTGTCTCTTGGTTGACCCAAAGCAATCAAATCATTATTAACAATCCCTAAAAAGTAAGGAGTAATCTTTGCTTATTAACCAGTTCATCCAGCAAGATCTGCGTACCGTGGTGTCATTTTAGTGATCACATGGTAAAATGCCTTTTGTTCATTGGTTCCCCACGCACGTGTCCAAGTTTTAATTAAAAGTAGCATTTGCCTCCTATTGTATAAACAATATGGTAACAGATTCTGTGAACAGAAATTCCATCTTCATATTTACATGTTATGATGTCTGGTGGTCATCCATATTGCTCACGTTTTAGAATATATGTCAGCCCATGATAGGATCTTGATGGACATATGTTTTATTTAATCTTGAGAAATATGTTAAGTAACTAGAAAGGGAAGTTTAAGTATAAACTTTGGTTTCAATAAATTCACCATTTACTTGGAGTGCGGACTCTACATTGTATATTTGCAGTAGGTGGTGTACCTGTGTCAGGTTGGGGGTTAAAAAAAACTTTTTGATTATTAGTCAAAAAACTTTTTTGACTAAGTTACCTTTAAATAAGGCTGCCATGGAAATGGAAGAGTATGGAGTAGGTGTTGTGTACCTGATCAGGTTGGAAGGTTAAAAACAAACTTTTTTTGATTAGTCAAATTTTGTTTTTTGACTATATTACCCCTTTAAATAGGCTGCCATGGAAAATGGGAGGGTAGATCTCTGCAAGACTTTACACAGCTTTGTTTAAAGAACATTTTTTGGACTTATCTTTTACCTAGGTAATTCCTTTCTATCCTCTGGTATTAAGTCTACAGTAGTTAAAAGGGGTTGCATCCCAATCAATGAGTTGCAGTTCTGAAATCAATCCAGAAATATTGTGAGCAGCAGAGAGAAGCTCCAGCTTAGGATACTGGTGAACAGCATTGACAAGGGAGCCCTACTTATCGTCATTGGGTTCTGAGAGCTCCTTACTATCAGCCATACATACTATCAGTGTTGGCCTTGCTGGTGCACAATCGCTAAACAACCATAAAGTGTGGATCTCCTTCTGGCTTTTGGTTCATTTTGCCTCTCTTGAATCCGGGTGATTTACGTTTTTCCTGTTTAAAGATGCAACATCATCTGGATCATCAAAAGCTTTGGATTTTGGTTTTATTTCCTTGCTGAAAGAGAAAGTAATTCAATTTCCTCATTCATGAATAACGAACCAGCTACAGCCATCTTTTATGGGCAGCCGGCAGTCGGATTTTATATTACGTCTGTCTAATTAGATGCATTACTTTGCAAGCCCATGATATTCAGGGTGACACGTACCCAGAGAGCAGATTACAAAGCATTCAAACTTTGGAATTTATTTTTTGTCCTTTAAAGGGAAAGTTCAGTGGAAATATCAATATTTTTAAATTCTTGGTTTGAATATGCATATCTAGCTATTCTACATATTCTCTCCCATTTTGAAAATCAGTTGAATTTATACCCTTTGTGTTCCTGCTGTTGACATTCGTGAGCTGACATTTCAGGTTCTGTAACGGTCCTTCTTCTCCCAGGATGCACCACTCCCTTGGAATGTTCTTAACAGTAATTTCCCTGGTCCTTCACATGGCAGTGATGAATGGGTAATCCCTGAAGCCTTGCGTGACAGGACAATAGGATATAAAAAGAACTGGCTCACCCCCTCTCAGTCTTTTTTTCCTGTCCTCGCTGATCAGGAACAACATACAGAAGTGCTTATCCCCTATTCTTTCCGTGCGGGTTCTCCTCCTCTCTGCCGCAAGTAGACCGAACCAGGCGCTCGTGTAAGGGTTCGGGTGGGTCTCCAACACCCCACTGTTACTTCCGTGTTGCGTTCCAGGTTGCATCACGGTCAAGGGATTCAAAAACGTGCGGGTTTTTCACACGGATCGTTCGGAATCCTGCTGGCTTCCCTGCTGTGACACGCTGTCATCAGACCCTCAATCTGCTGCTGTGCTGTGAGTCACCATGTATTTACCAGCAGCAGTGTGTTTTAATCACTGGTTCACCAGATGACTTTAAAACATCTCTTCCTCTTGTCATTTTCAGTGCCTTATTACTAGGTCTTCCAGGAAGAGAGACAGGTCTGCATCTAGAGAGGTAAGATTGTTACCAGAGAGTGCAGTTGCGACCATGATATATATAAGATACTTGTATATATATAACTGGACTTTGCTATTAGTCAGACTTGTTCTGCTGTTTTTTCAGTGTCTACACATCATTGTGCTACCACGTTATGCTCCTCTGTTCTTTTATTTTAGATCCTTACAGAGAGGCAGAGAATGAACGTCACTCCAGATCACGGTCCAAAGAATGTGTACTTTGTTCCAATTATGCCATCCGTGGGAAGAAGCTCTGCGAGGAATTTGAAGCTTCCACGAAATCTTCCGGGAACCAGGCCTCAACCTTTGTAATCCGTAAAATCAGTAATGCAGGAATCTCTTGCATCTATGACCACCAAAGTCACCGAGTCAGTCCTGGCCTTCTTCACAAGGAGACCATATCCTTTCCTCCTCGTCGGGAACCACCGACGAACCCACTGACAATGATGGGAGCTCTCCAAATTACCCAAGATAACTTGGATCACCTCATTTCCAAATGAGAACAAAACTTAAAATCCCAATGAGCCAAATTCCCCTCCTCAGGGGACCTGATGTTCTCTAAATCAGCTCAGTCAGATCCGCCTTTCATATGCATGAACAAATCTCCGACCTAGTTCTTCACGAATGGCAAACACTGGATAAAAATTCAATGCATCTCAAAACTTTCGGAGAATTTATCCCTTTTCCTCAAGATGTAAACAATCAAAGAAGCTCCTAAAGTAGACACCGCCATACCCAAAATGGCTAGGAAAATAGCCTTAGCTACCCAAAGACTCTGTTTCCCTACGGATCCATGGATCGAAAGAGAATCTGCATTAAAGAAAGCTTCTCCTTATCCGGTTTTGCAATTGACCATCTTGCTATACGGAATTAGCTAGGGCTAATAAACGATGGCTTTCTGAACTTGAAGAAGCCATCTCCAATGCCTCACCCAGAGAACCAACTAGTAGGAATGTTACAGACATCAAAAATGGCTACAAATTACACGCTGAAGAATCTCTTGACATTATTAAACTTAATGCAAAAGTTATCAGTCAATCGTCATGGCAAGGCGCTCGCTATGGTTAAAAAAATGGCAAGCAGTTGCAATCCAAACAGGGTCTATCCTCACTCCCTTTGAAGTCGGCCTTGTTTGAACCCCAACTGAGGAAATGATCGAAGGAATTCTGTAAATAGAGTCTACCTACCCCTCATAGGCCTTTTCATCGGTTTTGGAATCCCTCATCATCATCTTATCCGATTCTACCCTCCTTTAAACAATCTAAACAGTATAGGCTCGGCAGACCATATTTTAAAAAGAAGATCTTGGCGGTCAGGAACCCCAACAGCAACAATAACAACGTTAACAAAACTTCTTTCGGGTTCAAGAGGTGGAAGATCTGGGCCTAAGTCACAATGACGGTTGTACCAGCCCCAACAGAAGTGGGGGGGGCGCCTCCAATTTTTTTTTCAAATCTGGGACTCAGACATTGGGACCCATGGTGGACCCAAACTATAAAACAGAGTTATCTATTGGAATTCGAAAATCTTCCATGATTTACCGGTCCTGACCTTCCAGATCTCCCGGGGTCAACTCCAAACCAGCTTAGCGTCAGATTTTAAAGGAATGAAATCAGAAAACTCCATTGAAGAAGTCCCACATTTTCAACAAAAGGAAGTATTTCTAGACTTAAAACTGTTGAATTCATTTCTAAGAAAAAACAAATCAAGATGGAGACTCTTGGATTGGATGGCGAAAATCGATCTCAAAAAAGCATACCTTCACATTCCCATCCACCCGGCGCACGGCAGTTTCTTCGGTTCATCATTCTGGACTTCACTATCAGTTCAAAGCCCTTCCATTTGGCCTAGCATCGGCTCCAAGGTTTTCTCAAAAATCCTCTCTCCAGTTTAGCAAACTTAAGACTTCAAGGGATTCAAATTTCTCATATCGACGATATTCCTCATCAAAGCAAACATAAAATCTACTCTATTACAACACATTCGGTTCACAATCAACTACCTGGAAGACCACGGCTGGCTGGTAAAACTATCAAAACTATGTTAATTCCATCTAAGAAATCCTCTTTCTAGGAGTCAAGATAAACTCTGTTCTTTTCAAATTTCTCTCCCTCAAGACAAACGGGACCAAACCATAATTAATTCAGAATCTGATATCTCTTGCAGCATCCGCAGCCCACCAATGTCAACAAATTCTGAGGAAACTGGTGTCACTCAAGGAATCTGTAAGATGGACCATGCCTCATCTAAGGCCTTTACAACTACACCTGCTAAAGAATTGGAAACTTGGGAGGACCCCTTACTCTCATTTGTCTCCCCTTTCACCTACGTCAAGACCTGAAGTGGTGGCTGAAGAAGAAGAGCTACATTTGTGTCTTTCTTCATCTCCCTTGGAAAACCATCGTAACAGATGCTTAGTCCGTCAGGTTGGGGTGCACACATGTCTAAACCAATAGCCCAGGGTCAGTGGTCTCACAATCTTCAAACAAGATCACAAAAATTTCAGGGAATTATATGCAGTCCTGTGTGCTCTGAATCTTTTCAGAACCTAATTCAGAACTCAACTGAACAAATTTTATCAGACAGCATGACCACTGTAGCTTATATCAACAAAGGGGGCGGTACTCACAGCCAACAACTGAATCACCTGACAAAGATAATCTTTGCTTGGGCAGAAGAGAACTTAGAAGACCTGAAAGCCATGCACAACCTGGGTCAGTCGCAATACACTCCTACCAGGGGAATGGACCTTCACCCCAACATATTTCGAATAATCACTTAAATTCTAGGTTATGCAACCATAGACTTGATGGCCACCAAATTCAACCACAAATTGATGACGTACTGTTCATGGGCTTCAGACGACAAAGCAATTGCGACCAATGCATTTCTAGAACATGGAAGGGACCTCTGAGTACATTTTCCCACCCTTCTCAATAATTCCACTAGTATTCAAGAAGATCCAACAAGACAGAGCTTAGTTATCATGAAATTGCCCTGGTGGCCGAGGAGGCTGGTTTCCTTGGATCCAATCCATGGCATTCGGGTTCCATTAGCCCTTCCAAAAATTCCATCCCTTCTACTTCAGGGGTCAATTCATCACCCTCAAATAGACAAACTCAACCTGGTGGCATGGTTATTGAAAGGAGGTGTTTCGCTAACAGGGGCCTTTCAGAGGGATCCATCTCTACTCTCATGGCAGCCAGGAAACCCTCCACTTCTAAATCCTATTACAGAACTTGGGACATATTCTCAGCTGGTGTGTAAAAAGAAAGATCTAGATCCAGAATGCATCTCAGTAGAAACACTCGTAGAATTTCTCCAAGATGGCTGGACAAGATTTAAGTCTTTCAACCCTAAATCCCAAAGCTCTGCTATTTCATCTATTCCCAATACCAAATGGTCTCTGGACCCTTGGTGTCAGATTCATTCAATGAGTTAAACATATCAAGCCCAGGTGAGATCTAAGGTTCCCCATGGGATTTACCTCTAGTCCTACAATTCTTCAACTCTCTAGATTCTCTGACTTAAACAACATAAGTTTAAAAGACTTAACCTTAAATCTCTTCTTAGTAGCTATCTCCTCAGCCAGGAGGGTTTCCGAACTAAATGCTCTTAGAGTTTCCGAGCCTTATCTAATATTTCTCCACAACAAAGTCATCCTGCGACCAGACGCTTCCTTTACTCCAAAGGTAGTTTCAAGCTTTCACCTAAATCAGGATATTATCTTGCCTACTTTTCAGACCCTGGCTCCCCAGGAAGTCAATCTTTGGCTCCAAGTAATATCTTTAAACTACAACGACAGACAAAGATTTTAGGAAATCAGACGCATTATTCATTTGTTCTCAGGACCCAAAAAAGGCCTTCAACCCTCTAAGCAGACTTGGCATCCTGGATCAAAACGTAATTAGGCAAGCTTATGACTCACAGTCATCTTCTCTTCCTAAACTGACAGCTCATTCCACTCAAGCCATGCCACCTCCTGGGCTATGTCGGGCCAAGGTGTCTCCAGAGGCTATATGCAGAGCAGCCACCTGGTCGTCTCTGGACACATTTATTAAGCATTATGAATTAGACACCTTTTCAAAGATCAACCAACCTTTGGGTCTTCAGTCCTTTCAGCGGCTGACACAATTAAACTATTATATACTTATCTGATTGTTTCCTTCCCTATATTCTTTACTGCTTGGGAATTCCATTCATCACTGCCGTGTGAAGGACTAGGGAAAAGCGAAAATTAACTTAAAATTATTGTAATTTTCTTTCCTGGTCTTGAACACGGCAGTGAGTATTCCCCCCCTTTATACTTTACTACAGCTTGGTCAGGAGGGGCAGAGACAAATTTTGCTCATACTAAAAAATATTGCAGGTTACTGGTATTGATACATAGGGCCATATTTATAAGACGCGCGGTATCGCTTCCAGTGGTAGGAAAGGTGCTAGAAACTTTGTTACGGGATCATATCCTTAACTTTGTCTCCAGAGCTCATCTATTAGTAGTAGTCAGCATGGATTTATGAGAAATAGATCTTTCAGACAAATTTAATTGTTTTTATGAAGAAGTGAGTAAGAAGGTAGATTCAGGCACAGCTGTGGATGTGGTATATTTGGATTCTGCGAAAGCTTTTGATACTGTGCCACATAGGCGACTAATGTATAAACTGAGGACTGTTGGCCTTGAGAAAACATTTGTTCATGGATAGAGAACTGGTTATTGGATCGCAAACAGAGAGGTGGTGGTCAATGGAGCTACATCTATGTGGGCAAAGTTCTAAGCGGAGTGCCTCAGGGTTCTGTTCTGGGGCCACTTCTGTTTAATCTGTTTATAAATGACTTAGAAGGGGCATTGAGAGCAAGGTCTCAGTGTTGCTGATGACACTAAACTATGCAGAGCTTTGGAAACTTCAAATGATGTGCAATTGCTGCAAGCAGACCTTGATAGATTATCAAAATGGGCAGCAGAATGGCAGATAAGATTCAATATTGATAAATATAAGGGGAAGCATTGGGATTTAATAATCCGTTGCCACACACCATAAAAACTGTGTTAAGTGCATCTGTAATGGAAAAAGATTGGGGGTTCTGGTAGATAACAGACTTAGCTATAGCAAACACATGCCAGGTAGCAACGGCTAGAGCTAGCAAGATATTGTCTTGTATAAAGAGGGGAATAGATTCAAAGAGAAAGATATTATCTCCTCTTTACAAGGCACTGGTAAGGCCTCATTTAGAATATGCAGTGCAGTTTAGGAATCCCATATACAAAAGGACATCTTGGAAATGGAAGCAGTTCAGAGAAGGGCAACTAAATAATAAGGGGAATGGAGGGGCTTGAATATGCGGCAGATTAGACAAGTTAGGACTGTTTACATTGGAGAAGTGAACATTTGCATGGGGACATGATAACCTTATATAAATATATAATGGGCCTACAATGAACTCTCTGGTGCATTGTTCACTAATAGGTCATATCAGAGGACGTGGACATCCTTTAAGGTTGGAAGAAAAGAAGTTCATTTTCTTCAGGTTGAAAGGTTTCTTTACAGCAAAATTGGTAATGGCAAATTCATTGATAGCTTTAAAAAAGGCCTGGAAAAGTTTCTAAAACATAAAAAATATGAGAATTACTGGTATTAAAGGGCATGTCCACCCCCAAAACTATATTCCCCCCCAGTAATGGCCCCATCATGTAGTGTAGTTTAATCCTTACCTCACATCCAGCTCCATATGGTTCTCCTGTAGTCCCCCCTCAAAGTCCCAAAAACGCCACCAGGAGGATATCAGAGTCCACTATGTTACTATGTAATTAATTTACGATTGCGGTCACTTACCTGCTTTAAGTTATGCGAACCAGGGGTGAGGACCTAGCAGTTCAGGTCCTCACCCTGGGTAAGGTACTGACCAAAGAAGAGGAGCGGAGGGAAGGTGAGTATAATTGCCCTATAAAGCATAATATTTATGGCAAAACATTAAGATAAGCACCCCGCACTTACCAATTAAATTTCAATTAGCTTTTTTAGGTTTCCAACTATTGTTATTGTTCCGTTTTCTGAAGACCAAATGTTCTAACTTTATACACCGTGGATTTCATGGGTAGACCTCACGATTGCACCTCACAGGAACAGATTTTAATGGCAGCTGTGTGGCTAGTGTTTGGCTTTTCAAAAAATAAAAAGAGGTTGTAATCACAATTTAATTGAAAACCCAGCATCCAATTAAAATCCCATCTTAAAGTTCTACTTACAATTAGTAAATTGGTTAGTATGACTTTAAAAGCTAGGCCACACTAGCGAATTTTTCCTGCGCTTTCAATGGCAATCTCTTACTGGTGGGGGCCATTTTTTTGTGAATTGCATGCGCTATGATAATATCGAAGGAATCATTGTGCGACGCACAACACTGCATTAGCGCATTTAAGTATACTGTTAGTATACTGCATACTAAGGCTCGCCGTAAGTGAGCCCACTAAAAGATACTGGTACAATACACAGTCCCTACTGGATTCTACTAAAATTAGCATTGCTGTCTCTCTTGCTCCTTTGAAAGCCACTTTAATACACACATCTGTCATTCAGTTAACTAATGCTTTATATGCATTAGCTATATTCCTTTTCACACTGTAACTGATAACAATGTGTGGCTGCTACTTTCTTTCCTAGTACTAGTGATCAGTCCCGGTTTTTGATTCTCGAAATTTTCAAAAGTTAAGATCAAAAAAATCGATTATTATTAAAAATTAGATTAAAAAATTGAGTTAGAGAAATCTGGAGAAAAAAAAACGGACTTGCCTGTGTTTAAAGCTTTAAAAACGTTTGCTGTAGAAGTTTTTATTTTTGAGTTTCAATCCTGGGTGATTCACGATCATAATAAGAATTTCACCCGTTTAAAAGTTTTGTTCCAAGCCTCCCATCGCGCCATCTAAATATGTACGAGCTTCGTAATTCCCCAGAAACCAAAGCAAACGCTTCCATAACTGAAATTACTACCCCACAAAAATGATTAATGAACCAAGACATCTCTAATCGTTACAAACTCACTATCCGTACAGAAAGAAGATATAACGTTCATTACAAAAAATAATCCTTGGAACAGTATATTAAAAGCAGAAAAGTTTTAGGTCTTTTTCAAGCATGTTCAACACATGTAAAACTTTGACGTGTATATTTGTATCTGGAACAAAACGCTCTTTCATATGGGAGCAATCTGTGCTTTAACTGTGGTGTTACGGTCTCCCTTCGGCCCATAAAACGCAGTATCAGAATGATCAGCAAACTCATAAAATATATCGACTCTGTAACCGGAGTCCGATTTGACACTGAATCCTGCCAAATGTGAACACGTTCCATCAGATCTGGCACCAAACATGCGTGCAAGGTTCTATTTGGGCGCATCTGTCGGAGTTGTAAAGAAATGAGAACACTTTATGAGCGTGTTGGCTTAGCGAAAAAAGCACAAATAAGCCTTATTTCTGCAAAACACCCTTTCATGGAGGTATGAAGATTTGTTGTTAATGCCTTTGGTCTGAAGGAGCTAAAGTGACACAGTGAGTAAAAAGAGAATCGGTTTGTATTTGTGGATGTAAAGCGTACCGTTTCATTTATAGTTTCGGTTGCACGGTAAAGGCAAGTGCACATATTATTAATTACCAAATAATAACATTGCACAAGAATTCCGAGATTGAAGGAAGGGCTTTATTCTTTATTGGAATATAACATAAAACACTTGTGTGAAATGGGGAGGGTGGGTGGAGAGCAAATCTCTGAGACCTTGCTACTGACTGCCAGCTTCACTCTTCCTTGGGATCGCTCAGGGAGTGTTCCTGCTGGCTATTCAGCTCCTCCGACATGCAGCTCTCGATAGGGTAAGCTCACAATTATAATAAATAATTAGATAATTCTGCCCGGTTTACATGATAAAGGCAAACCAAATAATTAACACAAGATTTGTGCGCCTCCCCCATCAGTGCCTAATGAACTACCTATGGGGCCTGCACCAATACTGAAATGCTCCCACCCCACATGAAGATTCAGGAGCTAAAAACATGACTCTCAGATTGTGCTATTGGCAGTGACACTGGGAAAAGGAGGATCCAATAATTCTGGATCTCCTTTCCCCCATTTAAAGAGTAGTTACCATTAAGCTAGAAACACTTGAGAATGTAGCGGTCATTTTCGATTATCCTCGAGTGTAGCGGTCGATTTCGGTATCCTCAAGTGTAGTGGTCGATTTCGGTTATCCTCGAATGTAGAGGTCGATTTCGGTTATCCTCGAATGTAGAGGTCGATTTCGGTTATCCTCGAGTGTAGTGGTCGATTTCGGTTATCCTCGAGTGTGTAGTGGTCGATTTCGGTTATCCTCTAGTGTAGCGGTCGATTTCGGTTATCCTCTAGTGTAGCGGTCGATTTCGGTTATCCTCGAGTGTTGTGGTCGATTGTTTGGTTATCCTCTAGTGTAGCGGTCGATTTTGGTTATCCTCGAGTGTAGCGGCGATTTTGGTATCCTCGAGTGTAGCGGTCGATTTCGGTTATCCTCGAGTGTAGTGGTCGATTTCGGTTATCCTCAAGTGTAGCGGTCAATTTCGGTTATCCTCGAGTGTAGCGGTCGATTTCAGTTATCCTGGAGTGTAGCGGTCGATTTCGGTTATCCTCGAGTGTAGCGTTCGATTTCGGTTATCCTCGAGTGTAGAGGTCGATTTCGGTTATCTCGAGTTAGAGGTCGATTTGGTTATCCTCGAGTGTAGAGGTTGATTTCGGTTATCCTCGAGTGTAGGTTCGATTTGTTATCCTCGAGTGTAGAGGTCGATTTCGGTTATCCTCGAGTGTAGTGGTCAATTTCGGTTATCCTCTAGTGTAGTTGTCGATTTCGGTTATCCTCGAGTGTAGCGGTCGATTTCGGTTATCCTCGAGTGTAGCGGTCGATTCCGTGTATCCTCGAGTATGTAGCAGTCAATCGTTGTTATCCTCGAGTGTAGCGTTCGATTTCGGTTATCCTCGAGGTGTAGAGGTCGATTTCGGTTATCCTCGAGTGTAGAGGTTGATTTTGTTATCCTCGAGTATAGCGTTCGATTTCGGTTATCCTCGAGTGTAGAGGTCGATTTAGGTTATCCTCGAGTGTAGCGGTCGATTTCGGTTATTCCAGTGTAGCGGTCTTCCGGTTATCCTCGAGTGTAGCGGTCGATTTCAGTTATCCTCGAGTGTAGCGTTCGATTTCGGTTATCCTCGAGTGTAGCGGTCGATTTCGGTTATCCTCGAGTGTAGCGGTCGATTTCGGTTATCCTTGAGTGTAGCGGTCGATTTCGGTATCCTGAAGTGTAGTGGTCGATTTCGGTTATCCTCGGTTAGCGGTTGATTTCGGTAATCCTTGAGTGTAGCGGGTCGATTTCGGTATCCTCGGTGTAGAGGTCGATTTCGGTTATCCTCAAGTGTAGCGGTCAATTTCGGTTATCCTCGAGTGTAGAGGTTGATTTCGGTAATCCTCGAGTGTGTAGAGGTCGATTCGGTTATCCTCGAGTGTAGCGGTCGATTTTGGTTATCCTCGAGTGTAGAGGTCGATTTCGGTATCCTGAGGTAGCGTCGATTTCGGTATCCTCGAGTGTAGCGGTCGATTTCGGTTATCCTCGGTGTAGCGGTCGATTTCGGTATCCTCGAGTGTAGCGGTCGATTCCGGTTATCCTCGAGTGTAGCGGTCGATGTTCGGTTATCCTCGAGTGTAGCGGTCGATTTCGGTTATCCTCGAGGTGTAGCGTCGATATATATATATATATGTTTAGGCGATAGTCACATGGTCCCCAGACCATTCCAGGCGCCACAGCCACACCATTACACACCATTACACTTATTTTATTTGTTATTTATCCAAACTTTTCGAACTATTATCTACCATTGACTTTTATGGGTTTGTTCCTGAACATTTACTGAAGTTCAAAAAACTACCACCAGGGTAAAGGTGTCATTACAGCTGGCTGGGTTGTGCCTAATGATGCAATGTCTAAGAGTTGCACAGGCTGGGCAAATTGTGGATCGTGTTGTGATGGCTGCATCCACAACATAGGCACTTCTGCAGATATCGGACCTTGTCCTCCAATTAGCAAAGCCTCTGTCGCTGTTGAAACTGAAAGTAACGCACAGTTGCTCAAGAAGAAAAACTGGACAAAATTTAGGACTAGCCGATGTAGATCCAGTAGTCCAAGCTTAGGTCCTGTTCTGATCACCCCCATGTTGCCTCATAGCTGAAGACACTTAAGCTGACATATATCCCGCAATAGGTAGGTAAACACAGTACCGATAAAGCCTCATTACCATCGGATCAGACGGTATTGGGGCTTCTGCACTGTGAATGGTTGCTTTCGAACGAGCACATGGCTGCTGAAACGTAAATTTCTCTCAGCCAAGGCAAACTCCTATAGAGGAGTAGACCATGGTCGAGGGAAACCACTGTCCCAAACGTTCTCTCTATGCTGTATATATTCTGTGTATATGCTGTTATATTGTGAACTCCTCACACACCCACACTCCTTTCAATCTTCCAAGTGCTGCTTCCCTCAACTGCTCAACCTAAGCAGTACAATCGTAATATTAATTAGCAGCAGGGAGGCGCACTCAGACAAGATATATATCAATATTTATTGTGATAAAGCGGTGCACAACGTTTCGGGGCTTCCCCCTTCCTCAGGTGCATAAAACAACATACCATGTGATCCCTTAAATACCAACAGGTCCCTCCTACTAGGGGCAGGGCCATTTCATTAAACATACTATACAAAACACATTATTACCAGTAAAAACATTTTGTTATTGTGATACACTTTAAGTGAAACATTATATACATCATCTTATAATTTTAAATTTATTAGATACTAAAAAAACATTAAATCATGTTAGTTTTAAAAGTTACTCTAAAACTATACAATTCTCTAATATCTTAAAAGGTGAAATATATATACTAAAACTTGTGCATAAGGTTCTTATGCCTTTTCAACAAAAGTGCTTGTGCCAGTGTGAACTGTGTATATTGTTCTTCCCTTATTTCTTGTCAGCTTGGTAACCTGTCAAACGAAGACCATGGTAAGTATTGTACAATCTAATTCTTTTAATATTACTGTACTTTGTTACTCTATATATTATCTATAAAAAGCATCTCAAGTTCATCTCTTCATTAAGCCTTTAGGGTTAAGGTGTTGAGGTGGTGTATTATGAAAAGGTGGGGATTATGAAAAAAATTATTACAAAGAGAGGTATATTGGATACACCACCTCAACACCTTATACCCTAAGGGTTTAATGAAGGGATGAACTTGAGATGCTTTTTATATATAATATATTAAAATTATAAGATGATGTATATAAAGTTTTTACAATGCATCACAATAACAAAATGTTTTTACATGTAATAATGTTTTTATGCATAGTATGTTAGATGAAATGGCCCTGCCCCTAGTAGGGGGACTGTTGGTATTTAAGGGATCACATGGTATGTTGTTTATGCACCTGAGGAAGGTGGAAGCCCCGAAACGTTGTGCCACAGCTTAATCACAATAAATATTGATATATATCTTGTCTGAGTATATGCTGTGTATATAATGTGTATAGGAAGAAGGTTCGGGACTGTGCATATCCAGATCTTTCAAAAAATCTATACTGTGTGTACCCACCATAAGGGGGAGTAAAGCTCATAAGGCTAATCGATTAATTCTCCCCAGCTGATTAAGAACTGGGGGGCTGACTGTCACAACTGGTAAGGCCTCATTTGGAATATGCGGTGCAGTTTTGGAATCCCTATACAAAAGGGACATCTTGGAAATGGAAGCAGTTCAGAGAAGGGCAAATAAATTAATAAGGGAAATGGAGGGGCTTGAATATGCAAGCAGATTAGACAAGTTAGGGCTGTTTACATTGGAGAAGTGATGTTTGCGTGGGGACATGATAACCTTATACAAATATATTAATGGGCTATACAATGAACTTTCTGGTGCACTGTTCACTAATAGGTCATGTCAGAGGACTCGTGGACATCCTTTAAGGTTGGAAGAAACAAAGTTTCATTTTCAGGTTAGGAAAGGTTTCTTTACAGTGAGAACGGGTGAAACTGTGGAACTGTCTTCCCGCAGATGTGGTAATGGCAAGTTCATTGAATAGCTTTAAAAAAGGCCTGGATAAGTTTCTAAAACTAAAAAATATTAAGAATTACTGGTATAATACATATAGATCTGGTTGATCCAGGGATACTATATAATATTGAGAATTACTGGTATTAATACATTAACCGTATATACTCGAGTATAAGTCGACCCGAGTATAAGTCGAGGTACCTATTTTTACCTGAAAAATTTGTAAAAACTGATTGACTCGAGTATAAGTCGAGGGTGGAAATTATCATCACTGCTGCCTTCTGATTCTGTGTTGTTTTTAGGCTTTAGTTGCCCTTTAAATGGACAGCAGAATTCCCATACATGAATCCCATACAGTAATAGCCACATCCAGTACCAGTAACCTCCAATCCTTGGCACTCCAGATGTTTGGAAACTACAACTCCCAGCATGCTTTGTTGCTGGAGTTGAGTTTCTAAACATGTGGTGTGGCATGGTTCAGTAAAACATTAATTAAGCTTACCATCATTTACAATTCCCTGGCCCCCATATAGTAAAGGGCACTCTGACCCCCATATAGTAAAGGACTCTCTGACCCCAATAGATAAAATGTCACCTGAGAGTTGTAGTTTCAAGCTGTCATTTGCACTGAACTAGCAGCCATTTTTTGCCAAAAGAGGAGACCCATCAGATTACAGCATCCAGAGGAGCTGTGACAGTGCTGAGTGAGTCCAGCAGCCAGACTACAGGAAGTGTAAAGGCAGATCAGCTCCTGTAACTTTCTATGCAGGTTAGCACAGCGCCCCCTAGGTTACTATCTGCAATTGCAGAATTGGATCTAAATTAGGACTTGACCGAGTATAAGTCGAGGTTAGGTTTTCGGCTAATTTTAAAGCCTGAAAAATTCAACTTATACTCGAGTATATACGGTACTGTAGTTCTGGTTGTTAGAGGGATACTATATAATATTGAGAATTACTGGTATTAATACATATACTGTAATTCTGTTGGTACAGGGATACTATATAATATTGTGAATTACTGGTATTAATACATATACTGTAGTTCTGGTTGGTACAGGGATACTATATAATGTTTAGAAATATGGTATTAATGCATATACTGTAGTTCTGGTTGGTACAGGGATACTATATAATATTGTGAATTACTGGTATTAATACATAACAGTAGTCTGGTTGGTACGGGATACGATATAATATTGAGAATTACTGGTATTAACATATACTGTAGTTCTGGTTGGTACAGGGATACTATATAATATTGTGAATTACTGGTATTAATACATATACTGTAGTTTTGGTTGGTACAAGGGATATTATAATATTGTGAATTACTGGTATAATACATATACTGTAGTTCTGGTTGGTACAGGGATACTATATAATATTGTGAATTACTGGTATTAATACTATACTGTAGTTCTGGTTGGTACAGGGATACATATAATATTGAGAATTACTGGTATTAATACATTTACAGTAGTTCTGGTTGGTACAGGGATACGATATAATATTGAGAATTACTGCTATTAATACATATACTGTAGTTCTGGTTGGTACAGGGATACTCTATAATATTGAGAATTACTGGTATTAATACATATACTGTAGTTCTGGTTGGTACAGGGATACTATATAATGCTGATAATTACTGGTATTAATACATATACTGTAGATCTGGTTAGTACAGGGATACTATATAATATTGAGAATTACTGGTATAAATACATATACTGTAGATCTGGTTGGTACGAGGATACTATATAATATTGAGAATTACTGTTATTAATACATACTGTAGTTCTGGTTGGTACAGGAATACTATATAATATTGAGAATTACGGTATTGATACATATACTGTAGTTCTGGTTGGTACGGGGATACTATATAATCTTGAGAATTACTGGTATTAATCATATAGTTCTGGTTGATCCAGGGATACTTTCCGATTGCCATTTGGAGTCAGGAAGGAATTATTTCCCCTTTTTGCTGTTTTTTATTTTTGCCTTCTCTGGACCAACTGTTAGGTAGGGTTAAAAAAAATTTTTAAAAAAAGAGGGTGAATAGGTTGGAATTGATGGACTTGATGTCTTTATTCAACTTCAATTACTATGTTACTATGATTTTTGAACTGAAGTGCTGGCTGTCACACTGGGTGATTTGTTAACAGGAGGACTGGGTGTCACACTGGGTGAGTTTGAACTGGAAGGCTGTCTGTCACACTGGGTGATTTGTGAACTGGAAGTTCTGGCTGTAACACTAGTCACACTGGGTGATTTGTGACCTGGAAGGCTGTCTGTCACACTGGGTGATTTGTGAACTGGAAGGCGTCTGTCACACTGGATGATTTGTGAACTGGAAGGCTGTCTGTCACACTGGGTGATTTGTGTACTGGAAGGCTGTCTGTCACACGTGGTGATTTGTGAACTGGAAGGCGTCCTGTCACACTGGGTGATTTGTGTACTGGAAGGCTGGCTGTCACAATGGGTGATTTGTGAATGGAAGTGTCTGTCACACTGGTGATTGTGAACTGGAAGTCTGGCTGTCACACTGGGTGATTTGGAACTGGAAGGCGTCTGTCACACTGGGTGATTTGTGAACTGGAAGGCTGTCTGTCACACTGGGTGATTTGTGAACTGGAAGGCTGTCTGTCACACTGGGTGATTTGGAACTGGAAGGCTGTCTGTCACACTGGGTGATTTGTGTACTGGAAGGCTGGCTGTCACACTGGGTGATTTGTGTTCTGGAAGGCTGGCTGTCACACTGACGTCCATATTTTAAAGGCGCAGTATCACTTTCTAGCAATACATTTAACGATCGTTCCAATGATAGTAATTTTACAACTGCTACCATAAATCTATGATAGTGGCCATAAATGTCGATAGCGAGGTAAATCTATGGCTGCAATTGTAGATTTAGATCTGTCATAGAGTAGTAGAGGTAGTAGTTTACTACCACATGGTATTCTATGGACAAACTTTCACATTAACCAGTGGTATTGCAAACTTTTAAATATGACCCTGAGTGGGTTTTGAACTGGAGGGGCGACTCCTGCTGACAGCCAACCTCCAGTTCACAACCCACTCAGTGTGACAGCCAGTCCTCCAGTTCACAACCCACTCAGTGTGACAGCCAGTCCTCCAGTTCACAACCCACTCAGTGTGACAGCCAGTCCTCCAGTTCACAACCAACTCAGTGTGACAGCCAGTCCTCCAGTTCACAACCCACTCAGTGTGACAGCCAGTCCTCCAGTTCACAAACCCACTCAGGTGAAGCCAGTCCTCCAGTTCACAACCAACTCAGTGTGACAGCCAGTCCTCCAGTTCACAACCCACTCAGTGTGACAGCCAGTCCTCCAGTTCACAACCCACTCAGTATGACAGACAATCCTCCAGTTCACAACCCACTGAATAGCTTTAAAAAAGGCCTGGATAAGTTTCTAAAACTAAAAAATATTGAGAATTACTGGTATTAATACATATACTGTAGTTCTGGTTGGTACAGGGATACTATATAATATTGAGAATTACTGGTATTAATACATATACTGTAGTTCTGGTTGTTAGAGGGATACTATATAATATTGAGAATTACTGGTATTAATACATATACTGTAGTTCTGGTTGGTACAGGGATACTATATAATATTGTGAATTACTGGTATAAATACATATACTGTAATTCTGTTTGGTACAGGGATACTATATAAAATTGAGAATTACTGGTATTAATACATATACAGTAGTTCTGGTTGGTACAGGGATATGATATCATATTGAGAATTACTGGTATTAATACATATACGGTAGTTCTGGTTGGTACAGGCATACTATATAATATTGAGAATTACTGGTATTAATACCTATACTGTAGTTCTGGTTGGTACAGGGATACTATATAATGTTTAGAATTACTGGTATTAATGCATATACTGTAGTTCTGGTTGGTACAGGGATACTATATAATATTGAGAATTACTGGTATTAATACATATACTGTAGTTCTGGTTGGTACAGGGATACTATATAATATTGTGAATTACTGGTATTAATACATATACTGTAGTTCTGGTTGGTTCAGGGATACTATATAATATTGAGAATTACTGGTATTAATACATATACAGTAGTTCTGGTTGGTACAGGGATACGATATAATATTGAGAATTACTGTTATTAATACATATACTGTAGTTCTGGTTGGTACAGGGATACTATATAATATTGAGAATTACTGGTATTAATACATATACAGTAGTTCTGTTTGGTACAGGAATACGATATAATATTGAGAATTACTGGTATTAATACATATACTGTAGTTCTGGTTGGTAAAGGGATACTATATAATACTGATAATTACTGGTATTAATACATATACTGTAGATCTGGTTAGTACAGGGATACTATATAATATTGAGAATTACTGGTATAAATACATATACTGTAGATCTGGTTGGTACAAGGATACTATATAATATTGAGAATTACTTTTATTAATACATATACTGTAGTTCTGGTTGGTACAGGAATACTATATAATATTGAGAATTACTGGTATTGATACATATACTGTAGTTCTGGTTGGTACGGGGATACTATATAATCTTGAGAATTACTGGTATTAATACATATAGTTCTGGTTGATCCAGGGATACTTTCCGATTGCCATTTGGAGTCAGGAAGGAATTATTTCCCCCTTTTTGCTGTTTTTTTTTTTTTTGCCTTCCTCTGGACCAACTGTTAGGTAGGGTTAAAAAAAAAATTTTTTAAATTTTTTAAAAAAAGAGGGTGAATAGGTTGGAATTGATAGACTTGATGTCTTTATTCAACTTCAATTACTATGTTGCTATGATTTTTGAACTGAAGTGCTGGCTGTCACACTGGGTGATTTGTTAACAGGAGGGCTGGGTGTCACACTGGGTGAGTTTTGAACTGGAAGGCTGTCAGTCACACTGGGTGATTTGTGAACTGGAAGTCTGGCTGTCACACTAGGTGATTTGTGAACTGGACGGCTGTCTGTCACACTATGTGATTTGTGAACTGGAAGGCTGGCTGTCACACTGGGTGATTTGTGAACTGGAAGGCTATCTGTCACACTGGGTGATTTGTGAACTGGAAGGCTGTCTGTCACACTGGGTGATTTGTGTACTGGAAGGCTGGCTGTCACACTGACGTCCATATTTATAAAGGCGCGGTATCACTTTCTAGCAATACCTTTAACGATCGTTCCAATGATGGTAATTTTACAACTGCTACCATAAATCTATGATAGTGGCCATAAATGAACGATAGTGACGGTAAATCTATGGCTGCAATTGTAGATTTATGATCTGTCATAGAGTAGTAGAGAGGTAGTAATTTACTACCACATGGTATTCTATGGACAAACTTTCCTACATTAACCAGCGGTATTGCAACCCTGAGTGGGTTTTGAACTGGAGGGGCGACTCCCGCTGACAGCCAACCCTCCAGTTCACAACCCACTCAGTGTGACGGCCAGTCCTCCAGTTCAAATTAAATTTCAACACACCAGACCCAAAAAGAGCAACCCAGGCGACCAGCTTATAAAACTTACATCCAACCTGCCCTGAACAAAACAACTCGCCTCTAGCTGGTAAAGTAATTACACCCGATATAAGGGGATATACGATGAATGAGTATCACCTCTCACTTCATTCCTCTCACATTTGTCCGTCTATTACAGTGCGGCAGGGGGAGTGTCTGGCAGCGAGGCAGCAGGATTCACCAATCTAAACTGGCACTGGGCACTGCGGGTAGAGTGAACATTGTACAAGGAATTCTGTATTAGTAAATCCAGGGTTGGTCAGTGATAAATGGATATTGTATGTTGAGGAGATCCGGGCTGGGTAACTGATTTCTGTTTAGTCGCGATACAGATAGCGCCACTTGTCGGGATGTGTGTCTGATATTGCTGATAATCGTGATGGAGGAACCAACCAGAGGGGGCCAAGAGAGTGACAACGACGAACCAGTTGCCAGAACAGAACTCCATATTTTGGATTTCAAGACTTGCTGACAAAGTGAGTGTCTCTGAGCCCAAAGAAGTGGGGACTTTAGTAATATCCCTGTAGAACCATTTACCATTTACAGTGTATCATATACTGTATTATTAGCCAAGTTACAGAGACAGTAATGTAAAATATCATGAATATATATAATTAACTGTCCCATGGACGTAACGTATCTGGCTCGACCTTACAAGACAATGGCGATGTCTCCAATTAAGGTGACGATGAGTAAAAACTGAACTAACTGCTTTAAAAACTTATTAAACACCATCTCTTCGCTAACAGTCCCATCGTTCTGCTCATCATCGCGGAAGATCAATTACGCCATTATTTCCAACATGTTGGATGAAAGGCTCCCAAATACATGAAGAATGCCAGGATACAGATATACGGCAAGGACACATGTGTGACTACCAAACTGTCGGCACAATGACTTGTAAGTCCCAGTTGTACTTTGTCTTTTAAACTGATGTTACTATAGTAGAGAATGGGCCGTGGGAGGGTTGGATATTATCCCCTTCCAATGAAGGGGAGGTTGGAAGTTCCCATTATAAATTGATATAAAAGAACTAATTCTGATCTCTCATATTATTTCTAGCTTGATCTTTGGGATTGTTTATGTGTCAGCGCTGCTCTGGGGCCCTACAGTCGGTGCAGGACTCAGCTGGCTTTTCAACAAGATCATTCCCAGCAGATCTGTGGGTGTGCGGCGCTGGACTCATCGTATCAGGCTGGTCCCTTCTTTTGTTCCTGTGGCTCGCATACCTTATCGCTGCCTAGTAAGTATCAAACTAATTTCCCACCGTAATCATTTAAACTCAATGTGTTCATGTGTGGGTTCATTGTATTAATGAGCCTGAACAGGATAAAACACAAATCTAACATACTAAATACAAAGAGACGGTTTGTTTGTCTGAACACTTTCTCCCTCTTCCTTATTTCAGGTTTAATCTATCATTGCCAGCATGTTTATGAATCTAGGGGATGCCATTGAAGAAGACATGATGATGGTAATGTATCAGAACATATACCGGACCTATTATTTCATTGTTTTCTATTGTGGGGTCACTGGCCAGAATCCTCCCTCCTGATTTCTTTCTTTCTTTCCCAGAGTGTCGTGAGCCCATCCAGACATAATTTAGCTGAGGGAATTCAGTCCTTTGTAGCGGAGGTTATTGGCGTGTTTGTAGTTAGTGGTTACTATGCTGGTGCGGTAAGTAGATCCCATTGGTTCCATGTTTATTGGTTATTATCTAACGGACAGCTCTGCTGTGTGTGTCACAGTTCATATCTTTAATTTCTGAATTTTTACTGTCTGGCAGGTTTTGATAAGATAAGAGGAGGGCAAAGCAGACACAACCGTCCTAGATGATGGAACATACAGTATGGAATATACATTTTTATGTTGTCCATGCTTAGCCATGGTGGAGGAATCTCTTCCTCGTTGTACATTACAGAACAAGCCTTCCTGCTGCTGTGCACGCTGTAACCAGGGTGAAACTGCAGCAGAGGAGGTTGTGGGATGGAGGATCGTGGTTTTGTAAGTAGAATATCTCTGCCTGGGAGATCTTGAAACAAAAACAGGGTTTGTTGGGGTGAGTTTCTAATGTAATCCAAATATAAGTATTAGAGGAGGTAACATGCAGGACCAGCAGGTTAAACTGAACTGGAATCTTTATCCATACGCAACGCGGCGGCTCAAAACATGTTGTGTATGGAATAAAGTTGCCTGTTTGTTACTACTTTTAAATACTATATTTGGATTATACTTGCACAATTGGACCAATGTATAAAAGAGGAAACTACTGGCTTGTACCTGGGTTTTTACAATTTTTACAAGCTGAGATATAAGAAATGGGGGATCTGCTATACTGATTAGATGCAAGCTCTTCGGGACAGGGCTTGCAGTGCACTTATTATAATAGAATAACTTGTACAGAATAACCAATGTATCTTTATAATGAAATAAAAAACCTTTTTACTGCATATCCCTTTCTGTGTGTGTATATTTATAATAAAGCAATGTGGACCACCCGCCTGATGGTGGTTAAAATACACCGATATAGAAGTCTATTGGTGTGAACATGGGGGGCTGCAGCAGATGCCTTGTACGTGGCGCCACCTTAGAATTGCCCCTGCATGTATTGTAGGGAACATTATTACAGGGACAACACAAGCAGTTTGATAAATCACCCACCTACGTCTTGCTCTGCCAGTCACCATGATGTGACCAGCCATCACTATAAAGACATTACACATCTGAGCAATTTCATGTTACAGATTCAGGGGCCTCACTTCGTCTGATCACTATCGGATCCCTGTAAAACATCCACCAATGAACATAAACATTCAAATACAAGAACCGCCTTAGTGACACCACCATGTATCAATGATTAAAGGGAAAGTTCAATGGAAATATCAATATTTTAAAAATTCTTGGTTTGTATTATATATACTTAGTTATTCTACATATTCTCTCCCATTTTGAGATACCAGTTGATTTCATGCCCTTTGCTGTTCCCTGCTGTTGATTAATGAGCTGACATTTCAGGTTCTGTAACGGTCCTTCTTCTTCCCAGAATGTAACAGTAATTTCTACTGATTGGCAGTTGGATGGGTCAAACATGCTCAGATCTCTACTGAGCAACTGAATCAACCAGGCGCTGGGTCAAGGGAAAGACCATAACGGTCTCTACTAGGGGTCCTACAAACAGGAAGTCAGTATTTCGGTTTGCATTTATTATACACAGACAAATGCTGAATTGGCAGGTTAAGGTCATTGGGATGAAAAATTACTGCTTTTTTTTCCCAAAAGCATATGTATTTGCACTGAACTTCCCCTTTAAACTGAAAGTAATTGTGTAATTTTGTGCATTCCAAAAAAACTTTAGGACCTGGAAAAAAACATAGACTAATTACAACTTTTACACATAGCCCACATTATTATAATAAAACCCTAAAGGTGCGTCCGTAAGTCCATGTGTGTGGTCTCTTGGTTTTGCGCATGTGCGTGTGCAAATGGGATATGATACTTCAGATAACGGCTCCCTGACGTTTACCTCCCCCCAAGTGGCCGAACTGGAATGTTACCTTAGAGGTGCCGACATGGCACATTGAGAAATGCAAAGATGCGTCTGAAAGGGGGAGTTCCTTGGCTTCTGTGCATGCCCGGACCTATGCACATGTACACATGGGACCCGACACTGCCAGCAGCAATTCCTCCAGCTCCCTGACAAACTGCCCGAACCGGACACCTTTGCGTACAGTGCTGGGTGACAACTGAGGGAAGGGGGGGGGGGAAGAGAGGTGTTTGGTGCTCAGTTTGTCTGCATTCATGTGCTTATGAGTTTGTATGAATGTATGTGTGTACTTGTAGTGTGGATGTGTCTGAATGTGTGTGTGGCTGCATGCATGTGTGTCTGTGTGAGTGCATGCATATATGTGTCTCTGCATAGATGTGTGTATAGGATGCATGTGTGTGTCTGAATGTGAGTGGTGTGTATGCAGTGTGTCGTCTGTCTGTGTGGAGTGCATGCATATATGTGTCTCTCTGCATAGATGTGTGTATATGGATGCATGTGTGTGTCTGCATACACAGGATAATCTTGCAGTCTTAATGTCTAGCGCCCGTTTATATAACGGGCTTAACTGTCTAGTTGCTATATAAACTTTGAATTTGGCTTGAAGGGCTGCATTTTGGAAGGGAATATGTGTGTTTGCTGCAGATTTTAAAACTCAATAATGGGAATGATGAGATTGTAGTGAACACTTGTTTGGGACAAAAAAAACTTGTGTGTACCCAGCCCAAAGTGGTGCTAATTTTGATCCAATCAACCAGAAAGCTAACATCTGATTAGCACCATTTTCAATGATAAGAACTTTTATTGAATCTCTCTATATATTTTTGATGATTGGTCAAAATTTGCTTCTAGTTACCCTTTGAGTATGGCTGCCACAGAATGGATAAGTAGATCAGTAGGTGTGTGTACCTGGGTCGGGTTGGGGGTTTAAAAAAACAAACTTTTTTATTAAATTGGTCAAAAAAATTTTGTACTTTAGTACCCTTTGGTATGGCTGCAACAATAATGGAGGGGTAGGTCAGTAGGTGCATGTAACTGCACATGGGGTTTAAAAAAACAAGTCTTTTTATTATAATCAAAATAAATTTTTGACTTAGTTACCCTTTAAGTATGGTGCACAGTTATGGATAAGTAGATTAGTAGTTTGTGTGTACCGGGTCTGGTTGAGGGGGTATGTCTTTTGTGTTTATAACCATAAAACTATCTTTTATTGAGGATAAATCTAAATTGTTTTTTGACTTTAGACCCTTTAATATGGCTTCCATGGGAATGGAAAGGTAGGTCAGTAGGTGGGTGTACCCGGGTCTGTGTGGGGGTGGGGGTATCACCATTTGTATTTATGACCATGAAAAAAACTGTTTTGAAATATCCACATTTGAGGATTGTTACCATTTAGTCATGGGAAAAAATGTCCGGAATTCGCCAAGCTTCGAATTAAAACGCATAGACTGCCCCACACGATCACGGTCCACCAAAAAAAAAGCAAGGAAAAACGAAATAAAAAGGAAAGAAGAAAAAAGAAGAAGAAATAGAAAACAACAAAAAAACAGTAAAATTATGGCAATTTAAAGACACCAAATGAATGTAACCCTTACTCCGACTGTACGTCCCATACATAAGTGAGGTAAAGGTTCCCATACAGTGAGAACAGACAGTAAAGGTCCCATAAGCAGACAGACTGATACAAAGTCATACAGTGGAACAACAGTAAAAGACTACCATACTAGTGAGAACAGACAATAAAGGTCCCATAAAGAGGAAACACGAGAACAGACAGTAAGGTCCCATACAGGAGCCAACACAGACTGTAAAGGTCCCATACAGTGAGAACAGACAGTAAAGGTCCCATACAGTGAGAAACAAGGACAGTAAAGGTCCCATACAGCGAGAACAGACTGTAAAGGTCCCATACAGTGAGAACAGAAGTAAAGGTCCCATACAGTGAGAACAGACAGTAAAGGTCCCATACAGTGAGAACAGCTGTAAAGGTCCCATACAGTGAGAACAACTGTAAAGTCCACAGTGAGACAGCAGTAAAAGACCCACACAAAGTCCCACACAGTGAGAACAGACTGTAAAAGTCCCACACAGTGAGAACGACTGTAATGGTCCCATACAGTGAGAACAGACTGTAAAAGTCCATACAGTGAGCACAGACTGTAAAAGTCCGATACAGTGAGCACAGACTGTAAAAGTCCGATACAGTGAGAACAGACAGTAAAGATTCCTATAGTGAGAACAGACAGTAGTTTTTTTGACTTTAGTTACCCTTTAAATATGGCTTCCATGGGAATGGAAAGGTAGGTCAGTAGGTGGGTGTTCCAGGGTCTGGTGGGGGGTTGAGGATATCACCATGTGTATTTATGACCATGAAAAAAACTGTTTTGAAATATTACATTTGAGGATTGTTACCATTTTAGTCTATGGGAAAAAATGTCGGAAATTCGCCGTAATGCTTCTGCAGTTTCTTAGCTAGAAGATAGACGACTTCCTATATGCCCCGCACGTGTTTCATGTTGCTAGCTCAAAAATTGTGGAGGAGATAGGTCCAAAAAAGCGGAAGAAGAAAAAAAGAAAAAGAAGAAATAGAAAAACAGTAATTTGGCTTTTTCAAGCCAAATTAATTAATACTTCCCAAATGGTTCATACAGTGAGAACAGACTGTAAAAGTCCCATACAGTGAGAACAGACAGTAAAGATTCCATATAGTGAGACCAGACAGTAAAGGTCCCATACAGTGAGAACAGACAGTAAAGGTCCTATACAGTGAGAAACAGACAGTAAAGGTCCCATACAGTGAGACACACGTAAAGGTCCCATACAGTGAAAAAAGACTGTAAAGGTCCATACAGTGAAAACAGACTGTAAAAGTCCATACAGTGAGAACAGACTGTTAAAAGTCCCATACAGTGAGAACAGACTGTAAAAGTCCCCTAACAGTGAGAACAGACTGTAAAAGTCCATACAGTGAGAACAGGACAGTAAAGGTCCTATACAGTGAGACAGACAGTAAAGGTCCCATACAGTGAGAACACACTGTAAAGGTCCCATAAAGTGAAAACAGACTGTAAAGGTCCCATACAGTGAAAACAGACTGTAAAAGTCCCATACAGTGAGAACAGACTGTAAAAGTCCCATACAGTGAGAACAGACTGTAAAAGTCCCATACAGTGAGAACAGACAGTAAAGATTCCATACAGTGAGAACAGACAGTAAAATTCCCATACAGTGCGAACAGACAGTAAAGGTCACATACAGTGAGAACAGACAGTAAAGGTCCCATACAGTGAGAATAGACTTAAAGGTCCCATACAGTGAGAACAGACTGTAAATTCCCAACAGTGGGAGACCATGCAGAGACGTGTGGTACCGCACATAGAGGGCAGCTGAGGGAGGAGAAGGAAGTAAGTGTCGACTGACTCAGACTCGTGTGTGCAACTAGCGCAACTTACTTTTCTTGATCCAGCTCCAAGAAGATATCATTTGTCAGGCACTGTTCTGGTTTGCCCAGATCTCGGGACTTTTCCCGGGACTTTAGAATAGCAGGACTGCTACCTAAAATCTGGGAATGTCCCGCAAATCCGGGACTATTGGCAACTATGATTCAACGCCTCCCTTACATCTAGTATAGTATAGTATTTGAGGGTGAATAAAGACATACGCCATCCAGTCCAACCCATCTAGCATATCCTCATTTCCTGCCTAACTGTTGATCCAGAGGAAGGCAAAAAAAACCCCACCAAATTTATGAAGGGGGAAAAAATTCCTTCCTGAATCCAAGTGGCAATTGGAAATTTCCCTGGATCAACTCTACTTTATGTATCAATACCAGTAACTTGCAAAATTCCTTGTTTGCAGAAACTCATCCAGCTTTTTTTTGAAACTGACCAATGAACCTGCCATTACAACGTCACTGGAAGACAGTTCCATAGCTTTACCGTTCTCACAGTGAAAAACCCTTTCCGAGCTTGAAGCCTAAACCTTTTTCTTCAAGTCTTAAGGGATGTCCTCGTGTCCTTGACATGTTTATTGGTGAACAATGCCCCAGATAGTTTATTGTATGGCCCGTTAATGTATTTATACACAGTAATCATATCCCCACGCACAAGCGCCTTTTCTCCAGCGTACATAATTGTAACCTTTCCAGTCTCTCTTATATTCAAGCTCCCCCAATCCCCTATTAATTTAGTGCCCTTCTCTGAACCCTTTCCATTTTCTGGAATTTTCCCTTCTGTCTTTAAGCATGCCCATGGTAAGCCCATACTAAAAAAGCCCCCACTAGACTATCTTGTTTAGGCAATTACTGCCCGGTCTCTATCATACCAATAGCCGATAAACTGCTAGAACGATTAGTCTTCCCGTATCACTAAATACCTTCATGCTCACAACCTATTGGATCCTTTGCAATATGGATTCTGTCCTGGCATTTTGCAGGTTGCAAAGGCCAATGGTACTTTTCTATTCTTATCCTCCTTGACCTCTCCTCTGCTTTGGACACAGTTGAGTGTGGGGGTCCCACAGGGGTCTGTTCTTAGACCCTTATTGTTCTCCTTCTACACTATCTCCTTGGGAGATGACATCAGCTCTTTGGCTTCAAGTATCATTTAAATGCAGATGATACACAATTCTAATTGTCCACATCTATGCTAACTCCTGACATCCAATCACGTGTCTCCGACTGCCTCCTTGCCATCTCCCTGGATGTCTCAACCCTACCTCAAATTAAATATTTCTAAATCTGAACTAATAATTTTCCCACAAACCTGGTCTGTCCCATCTCTCTCCGTCTCGTTGACAATCCCCCATTTTCCCTATCCAATCGACCCGCTGCCTAGGGATAATTACTGACCCCTCTCTCTAATTTTCTAACCACATTAACTATGTTGCGAAAACCTGCCATTTTTTTTCTTCGCATACAGCCAAAGTTTGCAAGTTCCTTTCTCTCCCGACCACCACTATGCTTATCCATGCTCTCATCTCACTATCGCGCCTGGACTATTGCAACCTATTCTTACTGGTCTTCCTGCTTCCCACCTCTCTCCCCTTCGGTCTATACTTAACTCTGCCACAGGTATTGTTTTGCTCTCTAATTAACCGGATCCCAAATTCCTCTGTACTGCTTCTTCTCGCCTTAAACCTCTCTCTCTCTCTTGTAGCTCCCATCCTCTGGAATTCATTCCCCTTCTCTACGGCAACAAACCTCAATTAGCAGGTTTAAAATCTAACCTTACATCCTGCCTATCTGGTAACCAGACAGTATATGATATCTATATATCATATATGATAAATCTACCCTTACATCCTGCCTATCTGGTAACCAGCACAGTATATGATATCTATATATCTATATATGATAAATCTACCCTTACATCCTACCTATCTGAAACCAGCACAGTATATGGTATCTATATATATCTATATATGATAAATCTAACCTTACATCCTACCTATCTGGTAACAGCACAGTATATGGTATCTCATATATCTATATATGATAAATCTAACCTTATATCCTACCTATCTGGTAACCAGCACAGTATATGATATCTATATATGATAAATCTACCCTTACATCCTACCTATCTGGTAACCAGCACAGTATATGATATTCATATGATAAAATCTACCCTTACATCCTACCTATCTGGTAACCAGCACAGTATATGGTATCTATATATCTATATATGATAAATCAACCCTTACACCCACCTATCTGGTAACCAGCACAGTATATGATATCTATATATCTATATATGATAAATTTACCCTTACATCCTACCTATCTGGTAACCAGCACAGTATATGATATCTATATATCTATATATGATAAATTACCCTTACCCTACCTATCTGGTAACCAGCACAGTATATGGTATCTATATATCTATATATGATAAATCTACCCTTACATCCTACCTATCTGGTAACCAGCACAGTATATGGTATCTATATATCTATATATGATAAATCTACCTACATCCTACCTATCTGGTAACCAGCACAGTATATGGTATCTATATATGATAAATCTACCCTTACATCCTACCTATCTGGTAACCAGCACAGTATATGGTATCTATATATCTATATATGATAATCTACCCTACATCCTACCTATCTGGTAACCGCACAGTATATGAATCTATATATCTAAACATAGAACAAGGTGGACTGCACTCCAGTAGAACGTGTTTATTCAAAGCCAAACATCAAACAGCAAAATACGACGTTTCGAGGGATACACCCCCTTCATCGACCTGATGAAGGGGGTGTATCCCTCGAAACGTCGATTTTTGGCTGTTTGATGTTTGGCTTTGAATAAACACGTTTACTTTGGAGTGCAGTCCACCTTGTATCATGTTACTGATCTATTTCCTGTGGAGTAAGGGAATTGGACATTTTTGCACCCCACCTGGGGATAGTGTGCATATGGGACACTCATATATACTTGGTATCTATATATCTATAATGATAAATTTACCCTTACATCCTACCTATCTGGTAACCAGCACAGATATGGTATATATATCTATATATGATAAATCTACCCTACATCCTACTATCTGGTAACAGCTCAGTATATGGTATCTATATATCTATAAATGATAAATCTACCTACATCCTACCTATCTGGTAACCAGCAAGTATTGGTATCTATATATCTATATATGATAAATCTAGCCTTACATCCTACCTATCTGGTAACCAGCACAAGTATATGATATCTATAATCTTATATATGATAAATCTGCCTTACATCCTACCTATCCGGTAACCAGCACAGTATATGATATCATATATCTATATATGATAAATCTATCCTTACATCCTACCTATCTGGTAACCAGCACAGTATATGGTATCTATATATCTATATAGATAAATCTACCCTTTCATCCTACCTATCTGGTAACAGCCCACAGTATATGGTATCTATATATCTATATATGATAAATCTACCCTTATATCTCACCTATCTGGTAACAGCACAGTAGTATGGATCTATATATCTATATATGATAAATCTACCCTTACATCCTACCTATCTGGTAACCAGCACAGTATATGGTATCTATTACTATATATGATAAATCTAGCCTATATACTACCTATCTGGTAACCAGCACAGTATATGATATCTATATATCTATATATGATAAATCTACCCTTACATCCTACCTATCTGGTAACCAGCACAGTATATGGTATCTAATATCTATATATGATAATCTACCCTTACATCCTACCTATCTGGTAACCAGCACAGTATATGGTATCTATATATGATAAATCTACCCTTTCATCCTACCTATCTGGTAACCAGCACAGTATATGGTATCTATATATCTATATATGATAAATCTAGCCTTACATCCTCCTATCTGGTAACCAGCACAGTATTTAATTGTTTTATTGCACTGCATACGTCTCACTCCAAAACTTATACATATCCATTGTATCTATATGTTACCCACCTAACTATATAGTAAGCTTACGGGGCAGGGACCTCCTAGCACTTCTATTTATATAAGTTATATATTTATGTACTGAACTATCTATGTATTTATCCCCCTTGTATGACTTTATGTGATTTTATTACTGTACAGCGCTGCGTCCCCAAGTGGTGATTTATAAATAAACATATACATACATACATTCAACCTTACTGAGGTACGCAAACAAACTATGCAGCCAGCAAATCACAGAGCAGATTGCATTGAACGGCAGTGCAAATGGCCAATCAGATGCCCATTTCCAGCCAATGAACAGGATTAAGCAACGCCTGAACAGCCCTAGACAGAGGCAGAGACTGATCACTTGAGAGAAGCTCCAAGTCTGTCTATGCCGCACAGTCAACTCATGGTTGATTTGTTAAACTGGAGAACTGACGTCACACTGAGTGGGTTGTGAAATGGAGGACTGGCTGTCACACTGAGTGGGTTGTTAACTGGAGGACTGGCCGTCACACTGAGTGGGTTGTGAACTGGAGGACTGGCCGTCACAATGAGTGGGTGTGAACTGGAGGATTGGCCGTCACACTGAGTGGTTGTGAACTGGAGGATGGCCGTCACACTGAGTTGGTTGTGAACTGGGGATTGGCCATCACACTGAGTGGGTTGTGAACTGGAGGATTGGCTGTCACACTGAGTGGGTTGTGAAATGGAGGATTGCGTCACAATGGTTGATTTGTAAACTGGAGGACTGGCTGGTCACCTGAGTGGGTTGTGAACTGGAGGACTGGCTGTCACAGTGAGTGGGTTGTTAACTGGAGGACTGGCCTTCACACTGAGTGGGTTGTAAACTGGAGGACTGGCTGTCACACTGGGGGGGTGTGAACTGGAGGACTGGCAGTCACACTGAGTGGGTTGTGAACTAGAGGATTGGCTGTCACACTGAGTGGGTTGTGAACTGAGGACTGGCCGTCACACTAGTGTGTTTGAACTGGAGGACTGGCCATCACACTGAGTGGGTTGTGAACTGGAGGATTGGCCTCACACTGAGGGGTTGTGAACTGGAGGACTGGCCGTCACACTGAGTGGGTTGTGAACTGGAGGATTGGCTCGTCACACTGAGTGGGTTGATGAACTGGAGGATGGGCTGTCACACTGAGTGGGTTGTGAACAGGAGGACTGGCTGTCACAATGAGTGGGTTGTGAACTGGAGGACGGCCATCACACTGAGTGGGTTGTGATGGTCGTGAAATGGAGGATGTCCGTCACACTGAGTGGGCTGTGAAATGGAGGATTGTCGTCACACTGAGTGGTTTGGAATGGAGGATTGTCTGTCACACGGAGTGGGTTTGTGAACTGGAGGACTGGCCTGTCACACTGAGTGGGTTGTGAACTGGAGGACTGGCATGTCACACTGAGTTGTGTTGAACTGAGGACTGGCTGTCACACTGAGTGGGTGAAGAAGTATACAAGTATACACCAATGCCTTTATTTAAGGGGAAATGCTCAATTTGGGGGTGTAAGGTAGAGCTTATTCAAACAGTATGTGTATCACAAAACACATCTGCACAAACCACCCAAGCGGTTCAGTAGCAGTTCTGTTCTGTCGCACAGCCACTGGTTAACCTCATAAGGGAGATCTAACCAAAGCAGCTATTACTCAAATCCCCAAATACACCCCAATAAAGAGGTAAGCTACCCATACACAGGCATTTGATAAGATTTCCAATCGATCTCAATGATAGGAAGTGTAATTGGAAGAACCATCAAAGTTCTCCACTTGTGACCTTTTCTCAGATTCCCCTTGAAATCTGCGGGAGTTGGGGACTTGAAGAGGGGGGAATTGCAGAATTCTGTTTACGCCTAGCTCAATTTCTCGATGATTGATATATGGCTTACCAGTTGTATCGAATTTGCTAAAAAATGCGATCCCGTGTATAGGGGGCTTGAGTTTTATAGTTTGATTGGCCTTTAATGAACAAATACATCACAGTCCTAACCCATGTGCTGTATACCGTGTATTTAATGTGACTGTGCCCGCTCTATTTATTTTACCTTTATATATTTCTTGTCCAGAAAGACAGTTTGAATCCCCACTCAGCAGCTTAATTCAAGTAACAATTTAGTCATATTTAAAACCAACCCTAAATGATAATGCCAGAGTTGCTCCTGGTGTTAGAAATTGTACGAATTGTTCTGTGCTCGACCTCGGTTCACGTGCTGTAAAAGAGTTTGAGTTACTACCCTTTCCTTAGTAATGTTAAATAAAGGCATATGGTGTTGCACTAAGCTCTGTCTCTTGGTTGACCCAAAGCAATCAAATCATTATTAAACAATCCCTAAAAAGTAAGGAGTAATCTTTGCTTATTAAACCATTTCATCCAGCAATGATCTGCGTACCGTGGTGTCATTTAGTGATCACATGGTAAAATGCCTTTTGTTTCATTGGTTCCCCACGCACGTGTCCAAGTTTTAATTAAAAGTAGCATTTGCCTCCTGATTGTATAAACAATATGTAACAGATTCTGTGAACAGAAATTCCATCTTCATATTTACATGTTATGATGTTGGTGGTCATTTCCATATTGCTCACGTTTAGAATATATGTCAGCCCATGATAGGATCTTGATGGACATATGTTTTATTTAATCTTGAGAAATATGTTAAGTAACTAGAAAAGGGAAGTTTAAGTATAAACTTTGGTTTCAATAAATCACCATTTACTTGGAGTGCGACTCTACATTGTTGTATATTTGCAGTAGGTGGTGTACCTGTGTCAGGTTGGGGGTTAAAAAAAAACTTTTTGATTATTAGTCAAAAAACTTTTTTGACTAGTTACCCTTTAAATAAGGCTGCCATGGAAATGGAAGAGTATGAGTAGGTGTTGTGTACCTGATCAGGTTGGAAGGTTAAAAACAAACTTTTTTTGATTAGTCAAATTTTGTTTTTTGACTATATTTACCCCTTTAAATAGGCTGCCATGGAAATGGGAGGGTAGATCTCTGCAAGCTTTACACTAGCTTTGTTTTTAAAGAACATTTTTTGGACTTATCTTTTACCTAGGTAATTCCTTTCTATCCTCTGGTATTAAGTCTACAGTAGTTAAAAGGGGTTGCATCCCAATCAATGAGTTGCAGTTCTGAAATCAATCCAGAAATATTGTGAGCAGCAGAGAGAAGCTCCAGCTTAGTGATACTGGTGAACAGCATTGACCAAGGGAGCCCTACTTATCGTCATTGGGTTCTGAGAGCTCCTTACTATCAGCCATACATCTATCGTGTTGGCCTTGCTGGTGCACAATCGCTAAACAAACCATAAAGTGTGGATCTCCTTCTGGCTTTTGGTTCATTTTGCCTCTCTTGAATCCGGTGTGATTTACGTTTTTCCTGTTTTAAAGATTCAACATCATCTGGATCATCACAAAGCTTTGGATTTTGGTTTTATTTCCTTGCTGAAAGAGAAAGTAATTCAATTTCCTCATTCATGAATAACGACACAGCTACAGCCATCTTTTTATGGGCAGCCGGCAGTCGGATTTTATATTACGTCTTGCTAATTAGATGCATTACTTTGCAAGCCCATGATTTCAGGGTGACACTACCCCAGAGCAGCAGATTACAAAGCATTCAAACTTTGGAATTTATTTTTGTCCTTTAAAGGGAAAGTTCAGTGGAAATATCATATTTTAAATTCTTGGTTTGAATTATGCATATCTAGCTATTCTACATATTCTCTCCCATTTTGAAAATCAGTTGAATTTATACCCTTTGGTTCCTGCTGTTGACATTCGTGAGCTGACATTTCAGGTTCTGTAACGGTCCTTCTTCTTCCCAGGATGCACCACTCCCTTGGAATGTTCTTAACAGTAATTTCCCTGGTCCTTCACATGGCAGGATGAATGGGTTAATCCCTGAAGCCTTGCGTGACAGGACCAATAGGATATAAAAAGAACTGGCTCACCCCCTCCTCAGTCTTTTTTTCCTGTCCTCGCCTGATCAGGAACAACATACAGAAGTGCTTATCCCCTATTCTTCTCCGTGCGGGTCTCTCCTCCTCTCTGCCGCAAGTAGACCGAACCAGGCGCTCGTGTAAGGGTTCGGGTTGGGTCTTCCAACACCCACTGTACTTCCGTGTTGCGTTCCCAGGTTGCATCACGGTCAAGGGATTCAAAAACGTGCGGGTTTTTTCACACGGATCGTTCGGAATCCTGCTGCTTCCCTGCTGTGACACGCTGTCATCAGACCCTCAATCTGCTGCTGTGCTGTGAGTCACCATGTATTTACCAGCAGCAGTGTGTTTTAATCACTGGTTCACCAGATGACTTTAAAACATCTCTTCCTCTTGTCATTTTTCAGTGCCTTATTACTATGGCTTCCAGGAAGAGAGACAGGTCTGCATCTAGAGAGGTAAGATTGTTACCAGAGAGTGCAGTTGCGATCCATGTATATATAAATACTTGTATATATATAACTGGACTTTGCTATTAGTCAGACTTGTCTGCTGTTTTTTCAGTGTCTACACATCATTGTGCTACCACGTTATGCTCCTCTGTTCTTTTATTTAGATCCTCCTACAGAGAGGCAGAGAATGAAGTTCCACTCAGATCACGGTCCAAAGAATGTGTACTTTGTTCCAATTATGCCATCCGTGGGAAGAAGCTCTGCGAGGAATTTGAAGTTCCACGAATCTTCCGGGAACCAGGCCTCAACTTTTGTAATCCGTAAAATCAGTAATGCAGGAATCTCTTGCATCTATGACCACCAAAGTCACCGAGTCAGTCCTGGCCTTCTTCACAAGGAGACCATACTCCTTTCGTCTCCTCGTCGGGAACCACCGACGAACCCTACTGACAATGATGGGAGCTCTCCAAATTACCCAAGATAACTTGGATCACCCTCATTTCCAAATGAGAACAAAACTTAAAATCCCAACTGAGCCAAATTCCCCTCCTCAGGGGACCTGATGTTCTCTAAATCAGCTCAGTCAGATCCGCCTTTCATATGCATGAACAAATCTCCGGACCCTAGTTCTTCACGAATGGCAAACCACTGGATAAAAATTCAATGCATCTCAAACTTTCGGAGAATTTTATCCCTTTTCCTCAAGATGTAAACAATCAAAGAAGCTCCTAAAGTAGACACCGCCATACCCAAAATGGAGGAAAATAGCCTTAGCTACCAAAGACTCTGTTTCCCTACGGATCCTGGATCGACAAAGAAGAATCTGCATTAAAGAAAGCTTTTCTCCTTATCCGGTTTTGCAATTGACCATCTTGCTATACGGAATTAGCTAGGGCTAATAAACGATGGCTTTCTGAACTTGAAGAAGCCATCTCCAATGCCTCACCCATAGAACCAACTAGTAGGAATGTTACAAGACATCAAAAATGGCTACAAATTACACGCTGAAGATCTCTTGACATTATTAAACTTAATGCAAAAGTTATCAGTCATCGTCATGGCAAGGCGCTCGCTATGGTTAAAAAAATGGCAAGCAGATTTGCAATCCAAACAGGGTCTATCCTCACTCCCCTTTGAAGTCGGCCTTGTTTGAACCCCAACTGAGGAAATGATCGAAGGAATTCTGTAAATAGAGTCTACCTACCCTCATAGCCTTTTCATCGGTTTTGGAATCCCTCATCATCATCCTTATCCGATTCTACCCTCCTTTAAAACAATCTAAACAGATAGGCTCGGCAGACCCATATTTTAAAAGAAGATCTTGGCGGTCAGACCCCAACAGCAACAATAACAACGTTAACAAAACTTCTTTCGGGTTCAAGAGTGGAAGATCTGGGCCTAAGTCACAATGACGGTGTACCAGCCCCAACAGAAGTGGGGGGGGCGCCTCCAATTTTTTTTTCAAATCTGGGACTCAGACATTGGGACCCATGGTGGACCCAAACTATAAAACAGAGTTATCTATTGGAATTCGAAAATCTTCCATGATTTACCGGTCCTGACCTTCCAGATCTCCCGGGGTCAACTCCAAACCACTTAGCGTCAGATTTTAAAGGAATGAAATCAGAAAACTCCATTGAAGAAGTCCCACATTTTCAACAAAAGGAAGGTATTTCTAGACTTAAAACTGTTGAATTCATTTCTAAGAAAAAAACAAATCAAGATGGAGACTCTGGATTGGATGGCGAAAATCGATCTCAAAAAAGCATACCTTCACATTCCCATCCACCCGCGCACGGCAGTTTCTTCGGTTCATCATTCTGGACTTCACTATCAGTTCAAAGCCCTTCCATTTGGCCTAGCATCGGCTCCAAGGTTTTCTCAAAAATCCTCTCTCCAGTTATAGCAAACTTAAGACTCAAGGGATTCAAATCTTCTCATATCGACGATATTCCTCATCAAAGCAAACATAAAATCTACTCTATTACAACACATTCGGTTCACAATCAACTACCTGGAAGACCACGGCTGGCTGGTAAAACTATCAAAACTATGTTAATTCCATCTCAAGAAATCCTCTTTCTAGGAGTCAAGATAAACTCTGTTCTTTTCAAATTTCTCTCCCTCAAGACAAACGGGACCAAACCATAATTAATTCAGAATCTGATATCTCTTGCAGCATCCGCAGCCCACCAATGTCAACAAATTCTGAGGAAATGGTGTCACTCAAGGAATCTGTAAGATGGACCATGCCTCATCTAAGGCCTTTACAAACTACACCTGCTAAAGAATTGGAAACTTGGGAGGACCCCTTACTCTCATTTGTCTCCCCTTTCACCTACGTCAAGACCTGAAGTGGTGGCTGAAGAAGAAGAGGCTACATTATGTTGTCTTTCTTCATCTCCCTTGGAAACCATCGTAACAGATGCTATAGTCCGTCAGGTTGGGGTGCATCACTGTCTAAACCAAATAGCCCAGGGTCAGTGGTCTCACAATCTTCAAACAAGATCACAAAATTTCAGGGAATTATATGCAGTCCTGTGTGCTCTGAATCTTTTCAGAACCTAATTCAGAACTCAACTGAACAAATTTTATCAGACAGCATGACCACTGTAGCTTATATCAACAAAGGGGGCGGTACTCACAGCCAACAACTGAATCACCTGACAAAGATATCTTTGCTTGGCAGAAGAGAACTTAGAAGACCTGAAAGCCATGCACAACCTGGGTCAGTCGCAATACACTCCTACCAGGGGAATGGACCTTCACCCCAACATATTTCGAATAATCACTTAAATTCTAGGTTATGCAACCATAGACTTGATGGCCACCAAATTCAACCACAAATTGATGACGTACTGTTCATGGGCTTCAGACGACAAAGCAATTGCGACCAATGCATTTCTAGAACATGGAAGGGACCTCTGAGGACATTTTCCCACCCTTCTCAATAATTCCACTAGTATTCAAGAAGATCCAACAAGAAGAAGCTTATGTTATCATGAAATTGCCCTGGTGGCCGAGGAGGCTGGTTTCCTTGGATCCAATCCATGGCTATTCGGGTTCCATTAGCCCTTCCAAAAATTCCATCCCTTCTACTTCAGGGGTCAATTCATCACCCTCAAATAGACAAACTCAACCTGGTGGCATGGTTATTGAAAGGAGGTGTTTCGTAACAGGGGCCTTTCAGAGGGATCCATCTCTACTCTCATGGCAGCCAGGAAACCCTCCACTTCTAAATCCTATTACAGAACTTGGGACATATTCTCAAGCTGTGTGTAAAAAGAAAGATCTAGATCCAGAATGCATCTCAGTAGAAACACTCGTAGAATTTCTCCAAGATGGCTGGACAAGATTTAAGTCTTTCAACCCTAAATCCCAAAGCTCTGCTATTTCATCTATTCCCAATACCAAATGGTCTCTGGACCCTCTGGTGTCAGATTCATTCAATGAGTTAAACATATCAAGCCCCAGGTGAGATCTAAGGTTCCCCCATGGGATTTACCTCTAGTCCTACAATTCTTCAACTCTCTAGATTCTCTGACTTAAACAACATAGTTTAAAAGACTCTAACCTTAAACTCTCTTCTTAGTAGCTATCTCCTCAGCCAGGAGGGTTTCCGAACTAAATGCTCTTAGAGTTTCCGAGCCTTATCAATATTTCTCCACAACAAAGTCATCCTGCGACCAGACGCTTCCTTTACTCCAAAGGTAGTTTCAAGCTTTCACCTAAATCAGGATATTATCTTGCCTACTTTTCAGACCCTGGCTCCCCAGGAAGTCAATCTTTGGCTCCAAGTAATATCTTTAAACTACAACGACAGACAAAGATTTTAGGAAATCAGACGCATTATTCATTTGTTCTCAGGACCCAAAAAAGGCCTTCAACCCTCTAAGCAGACTTGGCATCCTGGATCAAAACGTAATTAGGCAAGCTTATGACTCACAGTCATCTTCTCTTCCTAAACTGACAGCTCATTCCACTCAAGCCATGCCACCCCTGGGCCTATGTCGGGCCAAGGTGTCTCCAGAGGCTATATGCAGAGCAGCCACCTGGTCGTCTCTGGACACATTTATTAAGCATTATGAATTAGACACCTTTTCCAAAGATCAACCAACCTTTGGGTCTTCAGTCCTTTCAGCGGCTGACACAATTAAACTATTATATACTTATCTGATTGTTTCCTTCCCTATATTCTTTACTGCTTGGGAATTCCATTCATCACTGCCGTGTGAAGGACTAGGGAAAAGCGAAAATTAACTTAAAATTATTGTAATTTTCTTTCCTGGTCTTGAACACGGCAGTGAGTATTCCCCCCCTTTATACTTTACTACAGCTTGGTCAGGAGGGGCAGAGACAAATTTTGCTCATACTAAAAAATATTGCAGGTTACTGGTATTGATACATAGGGCCATATTTATAAGACGCGCGGTATCGCTTCCAGTGGTAGGAAAGGTGCTAGAAACTTTGTTACGGGATCATATCCTTAACTTTGTCTCCAGAGCTCATCTATTAGTAGTAGCAGCATGGATTTATGAGAAATAGATCTTTCAGACAAATTTAATTGTTTTTTATGAAGAAGTGAGTAAGAAGGTTAGATTCAGGCACAGCTGTGGATGTGGTATATTTGGATTCTGCGAAAGCTTTTGATACTGTGCCACATAGGCGACTAATGTATAAACTGAGGACTGTTGGCCTTGAGAAAACATTTGTTCATGGATAGAGAACTGGTTATTGGATCGCAAACAGAGAGTGGTGGTCAATGGAGCTACATCTATGTGGGCAAAGTTCTAAGCGGAGTGCCTCAGGGTTCTGTCTGGGGCCACTTCTGTTTAATCTGTTATAAATGACTTAGAAGGGGCATTGAGAGCAAGGTCTCAGTGTTTGCTGATGACACTAAACTATGCAGAGCTTTGGAAACTTCAAATGATGTGCAATTGCTGCAAGCAGACCTTGATAGATTATCAAAATGGGCAGCAGAATGGCAGATAAGATTCAATATTGATAAATATAAGGGGAAGCATTTGGGATTTAATAATCCGTTGCCACACACCATAAATAACTGTGTTAAGTGCATCTGTAATGGAAAAAGATTGGGGGTTCTGGTAGATAAGACTTAGCTATAGCAAACAATGCCAGGTAGCAACGGCTAGAGCTAGCAAGATATTGTCTTGTTATAAAGAGGGGAATAGATTCAAAGAGAAAGATATTATCTCCTCTTTACAAGGCACTGGTAAGGCCTCATTTAGAATATGCAGTGCAGTTTAGGAATCCCATATACAAAAGGACATCTTGGAAATGGAAGCAGTTCAGAGAAGGGCAACTAAATTAATAAGGGGAATGGAGGGGCTTGAATATGCCGGCAGATTAGACAAGTTAGGACTGTTTACATTGGAGAAGTGAACATTTGCATGGGGACATGATAACCTTATATAAATATATAATGGGCCATACAATGACTCTCTGGTGCATTGTTCACTAATAGGTCATATCAGAGGACTCGTGGACATCCTTTAAGGTTGGAAGAAAAGAAGTTCTTTTCTTCAGGTTGAAAGGTTTCTTTACAGCAAAATTGGTAATGGCAAATTCATTGATAGCTTTAAAAAAGGCCTGGAAAAGTTTCTAAAACATAAAAAATATTGAGAATTACTGGTATTAAAGGGCATGTCCACCCCCAAAACTATATTCCCCCCCAGTAAGGCCCCATCATGTAGTGTAGTTTAATCCTTACCTCACACCAGCTCCATATGGTTCTCCTGTAGTCCCCCCTCAAAGTCCCAAAAAACTGCCACCAGGAGGATATCAGAGTCCACTATGTTACTATGTAATTAATTTACGATTGCGGTCACTTACCTGCTTTAAGTTATGCGAACCCAGGGGTGAGGACCTAGCAGTTCAGGTCCTCACCCTGGGTAAGGTACTGACCAAAGAAGAGGAGCGGAGGGAAGGTGAGTATAATTGCCCTATAAAGCATAATATTTATGGCAAAACATTAAGATAAGCACCCCAGCACTTACCAATTAAATTTCAATTAGCTTTTTTAGGTTTCCAACTATTGTTATTGTTCCTTTTTCTGAAGACCAAATGTTCTAACTTTATACACCGTGGATTTCATGGGTAGACCTCACGATTGCACCTCACAGGAACAGATTTTAATGGCAGCTGTGTGGCTAGTGTTTGGCTTTTCAAAAATAAAAAGAGGTTGTAATCACAATTTAATTGAAAACCCAGCATCCAATTAAAATCCCATCTTAAAGTTCTATTACAATTAGTAAATTGGTTAGTATGACTTTAAAAGCTAGGCCACACTAGCGAATTTTCCTGCGCTTTCAATGGCAATCTCTTACTGGGTGGGGGCCATTTTTTGTGAATTGCATGCGCTATGATAATATCGAAGGAATCATTGTGCGACGCACAACACTGCATTAGCGCATTTAAGTATACTGTTAGTATACTGCATACTAAGGCTCGCCGTAAGTGAGCCCACTAAAAGATACTGGTACAATACACAGTCCCTACTGGATTCTACTAAAATTAGCATTGTGTCTCTCTTGCTCCTTTGAAAGCCACTTTAATACACACATCTGTCATTCAGTTAACTAATGCTTTATATGCATTAGCTATATTCCTTTTCACACTGTAACTGATAACAATGTGTGGCTGCTACTTTCTTTCCTAGTACTAGTGATCAGTCCCGCGTTTTTGATTCTCGAAATTTTCAAAAGTTAAGATCAAAAAAATCGATTATTATTAAAAATTAGATTAAAAAATTGAGTTAGAGAAATCTGGAGAAAAAAAAACGGACTTGCCTGTGTTTAAAGCTTTAAAAACGTTTGCTGTAGAAGTTTTTATTTTTGAGTTTCAATCCTGGGTGATTCCGATCATAATAAGAATTTCACCCGTTTAAAAGTTTTGTTCCAAGCCTCCCATCGCGCCATCTAAATATGTACGAGCTTCCGTAATTCCCCAGAAACCAAAGCAAACGCTTCCATAACTGAATTACTACCCCACAAAAATGATTAATGAACCAAGACATCTCTAATCGTTACAAACCACTATCCGTACAGAAAGAAGATATAACGTTCATTACAAAAAATAATCCTTGGAACAGTATATTAAAAGCAGAAAAGTTTTAGGTCTTTTCAAGCATGTTCAACACATGTAAAACTTTGAGTGTATATTTGTATCTGGAACAAAACGCTCTTTCATATGGGAGCAATCTGTGCTTTAACTGTGGGTGTTACGGTCTCCCTTCGGCCATAAAACGCAGTATCAGAATGATCAGCAAACTCATAAAAATATCGACTCTGTAACCGGAGTCCGATTTACACTGAATCCTGCCAAATGTGAACACGTTCCATCAGATCTGGCACCAAACATGCGTGCAAGGTTCTATTTGGGCGCATCTGTCGGAGTTGTAAAGAAATGAGAACACTTTATGAGCGTGTTGGCTTAGCGAAAAAGCACAAATAAGCCTTATTTCTGCAAAACACCCTTTCATGGAGGTATGAAGATTTGTTGTTAATGCCTTTGGTCTGAAGGAGCTAAAGTGACACAGTGAGTAAAAAAGAGAATCGGTTTGTATTTGTGGATGTAAAGCGTACCGTTGTCATTTATAGTTTCGGTTGCACGGTAAAGGCAAGTGCACATATTATTAATTACCAAATAATAACATTGCACAAGAAATTCCGAGATTGAAGGAAGGGCTTTATTCTTTATTGGAATATAACATAAAACACTTGTGTGAAATGGGGAGGGTGGGTGGAAGCAAATCTCTGAGACCTTGCTACTGACTGCCACTTCACTCTTCTTGGGATCGCTCAGGGAGTGTTCCTGCTGGCTATTCAGCTCCTCCGACATGCAGCTCTCGATAGGGTAAGCTCACAATTATAATAAATAATTAGATAATTCTGCCCGGTTTACATGATAAAGGCAAACCAAATAATTAACACAAGATTTGTGCGCCTCCCCCATCAGTGCCTAATGAACTACCTATGGGGCCCTGCACCAATACTGAAATGCTCCCACCCCCACATGAAGATTCAGGAGCTAAAACATGACTCTCAGATTGTGCTATTGGCAGTGACACTGGGATAAAAGGAGGATCCAATAATTTGGATCTCCTTTCCCCCATTTAAAGAGTAGTTACCATTAAGCTAGAAACACTTGAGAATGTAGCGGTCATTTTCGATTATCCTCGAGTGTAGCGGTCGATTTCGGTATCCTCAAGTGTAGTGGTCGATTTCGGTTATCCTCGAATGTAGAGGTCGATTTCGTTATCCTCGAATGTAGAGGTCGATTTCGGTTACCTCGAGTGTAGTGGTCGATTTCGGTTATCCTCGAGGTGTAGTGGTCGATTTCGGTTATCCTCTAGTGTAGCGGTCGATTTCGGTTATCCTCTAGTGTGAGCGTCGATTTCGGTGTATCCTCGAGTGTTGTGGTCGATTGTTGGTTATCCTCTAGTGTAGCGGTCGATTTTGGTTATCCTCGAGTGTAGCGGTCGATTTTGGTATCCTCGAGTGTAGCGGTCGATTTCGGTTATCCTCGAGTGTAGTGGTCGATTTCGGTTATCCTCAAGTGTAGCGGTCAATTTCGGTTATCCTCGAGTGTAGCGGTCGATTTCAGTTATCCTGGAGTGTAGCGGTCGATTTCGGTTATCCTCGGTGTAGCGTTCGATTTCGGTTATCCTCGAGTGTAGAGGTCGATTACGGTTATCTCGAGTAGAGGTCGATTTGGTTATCCTCGAGTGTAGAGGTTGATTTCGGTTATCCTCGAGTGTAGAGTTCGATTTGTTATCCTCGAGTGTAGAGGTCGATTTCGGTTATCCTCGAGTGTAGTGGTCAATTTCGGTTATCCTCTAGTGTAGTTGTCGATTTCGGTTATCCTCGAGGTGTAGCGGTCGATTTCGGTTATCCTCGAGTGTAGCGGTCGATTCCGGTTCCTCGAGATGTAGCAGTCAATGTTCGTTATCCTCGAGTGTAGCGTTCGATTTCGGTTATCCTCGAGGTGTAGAGGTCGATTTCGGTTATCCTCGAGTGTAGAGGTTGATTTGTTATCCTCGAGTATAGCGTTCGATTTTCGGTTATCCTCGAGTGTAGAGGTCGATTTAGGTTATCCTCGAGTGTAGCGGTCGATTTCGGTTATTCCAGTGTAGCGGTCTTCCGGTTATCCTCGAGTGTAGCGGTCGATTTCAGTTATCCTCGAGTGTAGCGTTCGATTTCGGTTATCCTCGAGTGTAGCGGTCGATTTCGGTTATCTCGAGTGTAGCGGTCGATTTCGGTTATCCTTGAGTGTAGCGGTCGATTTCGGTTATCCTGAAGTGTAGTGGTCGATTTCGGTTATCCTCGTTAGCGGTTGATTTCGGTAATCCTTGAGTGTAGCGGTCGATTTCGGGTATCCTCGAGTGTAGAGGTCGATTTCGGTTATCCTCAAGTGTAGCGGTCAATTTCGGTTATCCTCGAGTGTAGAGGTTGATTTCGGTAATCCTCGAGGTGTAGAGGTCGATTCCGGTTATCCTCGAGTGTAGCGGTCGATTTTGGTTATCCTCGAGTGTAGAGGTCGATTTCGGTTATCCTGAGTGTAGCGTCGATTTCGGTTATCCTCGAGTGTAGCGGTCGATTTCGGTTATCCTCGGTGTTGCGGTCGATTTCGGTTATCCCGAGTGTAGCGGTCGATTCCGGTTATCCTCGAGTGTAGCGGTCGATTTCGGTTATCCTCGAGTTGTAGCGGTCGATTTCGGTTATCCTCGAGGTGTAGCGTCGATATATATATATATGTTTAGGCGATAGTCACATGGTCCCCAGACCATTCCAGGCGCCACAGCCACACCATTACACACCATTACACTTATTTTATTTGTTATTTATCCAACTTTTCGAACTATTATCTACCCATTGACTTTTATGGGTTTGTTCCTGAACATTTACTGAAGTTCAAAAAACTACCACCAGGGTAAAGGTGTCATTACAGCTGGCTGGGTTGTGCCTAATGATGCAATGTCTAAGAGTTGCACAGGCTGGGCAAATTGTGGATCGTGTTGTGATGGCTGCATCCACAACATAGGCACTTCTGCAGATATCGGACCTTGTCCTCAATTAGCAAAGCCTCTGTCGCTGTTGAAACTGAAAGTAACGCACAGTTGCTCAAGAAGAAAAAACTGGACAAAATTTAGGACTAGCCGATGTAGATCCAGTAGTCCAAGCTTAGGTCCTGTTCTGATCACCACCCCATGTTGCCTCATAGCTGAAGACACTTAAGCTGACATATATCCCGCAATAGGTAGGTAAACACAGTACCGATAAAGCCTCATTACCATCGGATCAGACGGTATTGGGGCTTCTGCACTGTGAATGGTTGCTTTCGAACGAGCACATGGCTGCTGAAACGTAAATTTCTCTCAGCCAAGGCAAACTCCTATAGAGGAGTAGACCATGGTCGAGGGAACACCACTGTCCCAAACGTTCTCTCTATGCTGTATATATTCGTGTATATGCTGTTATATTGTAACTCCTCACACACCCACACTCCTTTCAATCTTCCAAGTGCTGCTTCCCTCAACTGCTCAACCTAAGCAGTACAATCGTAATATTAATTAGCAGCAGGGAGGCGCACTCAGACAAGATATATATCAATATTTATTGTGATAAAGCGGTGCACAACGTTTCGGGGCTTCCCCCTTCCTCAGGTGCATAAAACAACATACCATGTGATCCCTTAAATACCAACAGGTCCCTCCTACTAGGGGAGGGCCATTTCATTAAACATACTATACAAAACACATTATTACCCGTAAAAACATTTTGTTATTGTGATACACTTTAAGTGAAACATTTATACATCATCTTATAATTTTAAATTTATTAGATACTAAAAAAACATTAAATCATGTTAGTTTTAAAAGTTACTCTAAAACTATACAATTCTCTAATATCTTAAAAGGTGAAATATATATACTAAAACTTGTGCATAAGGTTCTATGCCTTTTCAACAAAAGTGCTTGTGCCAGTGTGAACTGTGTTATTGTTCTTCCCTTATTTCTTGTCAGCTTGGTAACCTGTCAAACGAGAGACCATGGTAAGTATTGTACAATCTAATTCTTTTAATATTACTGTACTTTGTTACTCTATATATTATCTATAAAAAGCATCTCAAGTTCATCTCTTCATTAAGCCTTTAGGGTATAAGGTGTTGAGGTGGTGTATTATGAAAAGGTGGGGATTATGAAAAAAATTATTACAAAGAGAGGTATATTGGATACACCACCTCAACACCTTATACCCTAAGGGTTTAATGAAGGGATGAACTTGAATGCTTTTTATATATAATATATTAAAATTATAAGATGATGTATATAAAGTTTTTACAATGCATCACAATAACAAAATGTTTTTACATGTAATAATGTTTTTATGCATAGTATGTTAGATGAAATGGCCCTGCCCCTAGTAGGGGGACTGTTGGTATTTAAGGGATCACATGGTATGTTGTTTATGCCCTGAGGAAGGGTGGAAGCCCCGAAACGTTGTGCCACAGCTTAATCACAATAAATATTGATATATATCTTGTCTGAGTATATGCTGTGTATATAATGTGTATAGGAAGAAGGTTCGGGACTGTGCATATCCAGATCTTTCAAAAAATCTATACTGTGTGTACCCACCATAAGGGGGAGTAAAGCTCATAAGGCTAATCGATTAATTCTCCCCAGCTGATTAAGAACTGGGGGGCTGACTGTCACAACTGGTAAGGCCTCATTTGGAATATGCGGTGCAGTTTTGGAATCCCTATACAAAAGGGACATCTTGGAAATGGAAGCAGTTCAGAGAGGGCAAATAAATTAATAAGGGAAATGGAGGGGCTTGAATATGCAAGCAGATTAGACAAGTTAGGGCTGTTTACATTGGAGAAGTGATGTTTGCGTGGGGACATGATAACCTTATACAAATATATTAATGGGCTATACAATGAACTTTCTGGTGCACTGTTCACTAATAGGTCATGTCAGAGGACTCGTGGACATCCTTTAGGTTGGAAGAAACAAAGTTTCATTTTCAGGTTAGGAAAGGTTTCTTTACAGTGAGAACGGTGAAACTGTGGAACTGTCTTCCCGCAGATGTGGTAATGGCAAGTTCATTGAATAGCTTTAAAAAAGGCCTGGATAAGTTTCTAAAACTAAAAAATATTAAGAATTACTGGTATTAATACATATAGATCTGGTTGATCCAGGGATACTATATAATATTGAGAATTACTGGTATTAATACATTAACCGTATATACTCGAGTATAAGTCGACCCGAGTATAAGTCGAGGTACCTATTTTTACCTGAAAAATTGTAAAAACTGATTGACTCGAGTATAAGTCGAGGGTGGAAATTTCATCACTGCTGCCTTCTGATTCTGTGTTGTTTTTAGGCTTTAGTTGCCCTTTAAATGGACAGCAGAATTCCATACATGAATCCCATACAGTAATAGCCACATCCAGTACCAGTAACCTCCAATCCTTGGCACTCCAGATGTTGGAAACTACAACTCCCAGCATGCTTTGTTTGCTGGGAGTTTGAGTTTCTAAACATGTGGTGTGGCATGGTTCAGTAAAACATTTAATTAAGCTTACCATCATTTACATTCTCCTGGCCCCCATATAGTAAAGGGCACTCTGACCCCCATATAGTAAAGGACTCTCTGACCCCAATAGATAAAAATGTCACCTGAGAGTTGTAGTTTCAAGCTGTCATTTGCACTGAACTAGCAGCCATTTTTTGCCAAATGAGGAGACCCATCAGATACAGCATCCAGAGGAGCTGTGACAGTGCTGAGTGAGTCCAGCAGCCAGACTACAGGAAGTGTAAAGGCAGATCAGCTCCTGTAACTTTCTATGCAGGTTAGCACAGCGCCACCCTAGGTTACTATCTGCAATTGCAGAATTGGATCTAAATTAGGACTTGACCGAGTATAAGTCGAGGTTAGGTTTTCGGCTAATTTTAAAGCCTGAAAAATTCAACTTATACTCGAGTATAACGGTACTGTAGTTCTGGTGTGTTAGAGGGATACTATATAATATTGAGAATTACTGGTATTAATACATATACTGTAATTCTGTTGGTACAGGGATACTATATAATATTGTGAATTACTGGTATTAATACATATACTGTAGTTCTGGTTGGTACAGGGATACTATATAATGTTTAGAAATATGGTATTAATGCATATACTGTAGTTCTGGTTGGTACAGGGATACTATAAATATTGTGAATTACTGGTATTAATACATAACAGTAGTCTGGTTGGTACGGGATACGATATAATATTGAGAATTACTGGTATTAAACATATACTGTAGTTCTGGTGGTACAGGGATACTATATAATATTGTGAATTACTGGTATTAATACATATACTGTAGTTTGGTTGGTACAGGGATATTATAATATTGTGAATTACTGGTATTAATACATATACTGTAGTTCTGGTTGGTACAGGGATACTATATAATATTGTGAATTACTGGTATTAATACATATACTGTAGTTCTGGTTGGTACAGGGATACTATATAATATTGAGAATTACTGGTATTAATACATTTACAGTAGTTCTGGTTGGTACAGGGATACGATATAATATTGAGAATTACTGCTATTAATACATATACTGTAGTTCTGGTTGGTACAGGGATACTCTATAATATTGAGAATTACTGGTATTAATACATATACTGTAGTTCTGGTTGGTACAGGGATACTATATAATGCTGATAATTACTGGTATTAATACATATACTGTAGATCTGGTTAGTACAGGGATACTATATAATATTGAGAATTACTGGTATAAATACATATACTGTAGATCTGGTTGGTACGAGGATACTATATAATATTGAGAATTACTGTTATTAATACATACTGTAGTTCTGGTTGGTACAGGAATACTATATAATATTGAGAATTACGGTATTGATACATATACTGTAGTTCTGGTTGGTACGGGGATACTATATAATCTTGAGAATTACTGGTATTAATACATATAGTTTCTGGTTGATCCAGGGATACTTTCCGATTGCCATTTGGAGTCAGGAAGGAATTATTTCCCCTTTTTTGCTGTTTTTTATTTTTGCCTTCTCTGGACCAACTGTTAGGTAGGGTTAAAAAAAATTTTTAAAAAAAGAGGGTGAATAGGTTGGAATTGATGGACTTGATGTCTTTATTCAACTTCAATTACTATGTTACTATGATTTTTGAACTGAAGTGCTGGCTGTCACACTGGGTGATTTGTTAACAGGAGGACTGGGTGTCACACTGGGTGAGTTTGAACTGGAAGGCTGTCTGTCACACTGGGTGATTTGTGAACTGGAAGTCTGGCTGTAACACTAGTCACACTGGGTGATTTGTGACCTGGAAGGCTGTCTGTCACACTGGGTGATTTGTGAACTGGAAGGCTGTCTGTCACACTGGATGATTTGTGAACTGGAAGGCTGTCTGTCACACTGGGTGATTTGTGTACTGGAAGGCTGTCTGTCACACTGGTGATTTGTGAACTGGAAGGCTGTCTGTCACACTGGGTGATTTGTGTACTGGAAGGCTGGCTGTCACAATGGGTGATTTGTGAACTGGAAGGCTGTCTGTCACACTGGGTGATTTGTGAACTGGAAGTCTGGCTGTCACACTGGGTGATTTGTGAACTGGAAGGCTGTCTGTCACACTGGGTGATTTGTGAACTGGAAGGCTGTCTGTCACACTGGGTGATTTGTGAACTGGAAGGCTGTCTGTCACACTGGGTGATTTGTGAACTGGAAGGCTGTCTGTCACACTGGGTGATTTGTGTACTGGAAGGCTGGCTGTCACACTGGGTGATTTGTGTTCTGGAAGGCTGGCTGTCACACTGACGTCCATATTTATAAAGGCGCAGTATCACTTTCTAGCAATACATTTAACGATCGTTCCAATGATAGTAATTTTACAACTGCTACCATAAATCTATGATAGTGGCCATAAATGTCGATAGCGAGGTAAATCTATGGCTGCAATTGTAGATTTATGATCTGTCATAGAGTAGTAGAGGTAGTAGTTTACTACCACATGGTATTCTATGGACAAACTTTCCTACATTAACCAGTGGTATTGCAAACTTTAAATATGACCCTGAGTGGGTTTTGAACTGGAGGGGCGACTCCTGCTGACAGCCAACCTCCAGTTCACAACCCACTCAGTGTGACAGCCAGTCCTCCAGTTCACAACCCACTCAGTGGACAGCCAGTCCTCCAGTTCACAACCCACTCAGTGTGACAGCCAGTCCTCCAGTTCACAACCAACTCAGTGTGACAGCCAGTCCTCCAGTTCACAACCCACTCAGTGTGACAGCCAGTCCTCCAGTTCACAACCCACTCAGTGTGACAGACAATCCTCCAGTTCACAACCAACTCAGGTGACAGCCAGTCCCCAGTTCACAACCCACTCAGTGTGACAGCCAGTCCTCCAGTTCACAACCCACTCAGTATGACAGACAATCCTCCAGTTCACAACCCACTGAATAGCTTTAAAAAAGGCCTGGATAAGTTTCTAAAACTAAAAAATATTGAGAATTACTGGTATTAATACATATACTGTAGTTCTGGTTGGTACAGGGATACTATATATATTGAGAATTACTGGTATTAATACATATACTGTAGTTCTGGTTGTTAGAGGGATACTATATAATATTGAGGATTACTGGTATTAATACATATACTGTAGTTCTGGTTGGTACAGGGATACTATTAATATTGTGAATTACTGGTATAAATACATATACTGTAATTCTGTTTGGTACAGGGATACTATATAAAATTGAGATACTGGTATTAATACATATACAGTAGTTCTGGTTGGTACAGGGATTGATATCATATTGAGAATACTGGTATTAATACATATACGGTAGTTCTGGTTTGGTACAGGCATACTATATAATATTGAGAATTACTGGTATTAATACCTATACTGTAGTTCTGGTTGGTACAGGGATACTATATAATGTTTAGAATTACTGGTATTAATGATATACTGTAGTTCTGGTTGGTACAGGATACTATATAATATTGAGAATTACTGGTATTAATAACATATACTGTAGTTGGTTGGTACAGGGATACTATATAATATTGTGAATTACTGTATTAATACATATACTGTAGTTCTGGTTGGTTCAGGGATACTATATAATATTGAGAATTACTGGTATAATACATATACAGTAGTTTCTGTTGGTACAGGGATACGATATAATATGAGAATTACTGTTATTAATACATTACTGTAGTTCTGGTTGGTACAGGGATACTAATATATTGAGAATTACTGGTATTAATACATATACAGTAGTTCTGTTTGGTACAGGAATACGATATAATATTGAGAATTACTGGTTTAATACATATACTGTAGTTCTGTTGGTAAGGGATACTATATAATACTGATAATTACTGGTATTAATACATACTGTAGATCTGGTTAGTACAGGGATACATATAATATTGAGAATTACTGGTATAAATACATATACTGTAGATCTGGTTGGTACAAGGATACTATATAATATTGAGAATTACTTTTATTAATACATATACTGTAGTTCTGGTTGGTACAGGAATACTATATAATATTGAGAATTACTGGTATTGATACATATACTGTAGTTCTGGTTGGTACGGGAGTACTATATAATCTTGAGAATTACTGGTATTAATACATATAGTTCTGGTTGATCCAGGGATACTTTCCGATTCCATTTGGAGTCAGGAAGGAATTATTTCCCCTTTTTGCTGTTTTTTTTTTTTTTTGCCTTCCTCTGGACCAACTGTTAGGTAGGGTTAAAAAAAAATTTTTTAAATTTTTTAAAAAAGAGGGGTGAATAGGTTGGAATTGTAGACTTGAGTCTTTATTCAACTTCAATTATACTATGTTGCTATGATTTTTGAACTGAAGTGCTGGCTGTCACACTGGGTGATTTGTTAACAGGAGGGCTGGTGTCACACTGGGTGAGTTTTGAACTGGAAGGCTGTCAGTCACACTGGTGTGTGATTGTGAACTGGAAGTCTGGCTGTCAACTAGGTGATTTGTGAAACTGGACGGCTGTCTGTCACACTAGTGATTTGTGAACTGGAAGGCTGGCTGTCACACTGGGTGATTTGTGAACTGGAAGGCTATCTGTCACACTGGGTGATTTGTGAACTGGAGGCTGTCTGTCACACTGGGTGATTTGTGTACTGGAAGGCTGGCTGTCACACTGACGTCCATATTATAAAGGCGCGGGTATCACTTTCTAGCAATACCTTTAACGATCGTTCCAATGATGGTAATTTTACACACTGCTACCATAAATCTATGATAGTGGCCATAAATGAACGATAGTGACGGTAAATCTATGGCTGCAATTGTAGATTTATGATCTGTCATAGAGTAGTAGAGAGGTAGTAATTTACTACCACATGGTATTCTATGGACAAAACTTTCCTACATTAACCAGCGGTATTGCAACCCTGAGTGGGTTTTGAACTGGAGGGGCGACTCCGCTGACAGCCAACCCTCCAGTTCACAACCCACTCATGTGAGGCCAGTCCTCCAGTTCACAACCCACTCAGTGTGACAGCCAGTCCTCCAGTACAAACCAACTCAGTGTGACAGCCAGTCCTCCAGTTCACAACCCACTCAGTGTGACAGCCAGTCTCCAGTTCACAACCCACTCGTGTGACAGACAATCCTCCAGTTCACAACCCACTCAGTGTGACAGACAATCCTCCATTTCACAGCCCACTCAGTGTGACGGACAATCCTCCATTTCACAACCCACTCAGTGTGATGGCCAGTCCTCCAGTTCACAACCCACTCATTGTGACAGCCAGTCCTCCTGTTCACACCCACTCAGTGTGACAGCCCATCCTCCAGTTCACAAACCCACTCAGTGTGACAGCCAATCCTCCAGTTCACAACCCACTCAGTGTGACGGCCAGTCCTCCAGTTCACAACCACTCAGTGTGACGGCCAATCCTCCAGTTCACAACCCATCAGTGTGATGGCCAGTCCTCCAGTTCAAAACCCACTAGTGTGACGGCCATCCTCCAGTTCACAAACCCACTCAGTGTGACAGCCAATCCTCTAGTTCACAACCCACTCAGTGTGACTGCCAGTCCTCCAGTTCACAACCCACCCAGTGTGACAGCAGTCCTCCAGTTTCAACCCACTCAGTGTGAAGCCAGTCCTCCAGTTAACAACCCTCCACTGTGACAGCCAGTCCTCCAGTTCACAACCCACTCAGTGTGACAGCCAGTCCTCCAGTTTACAAATCAACCAGTGTGACAGCCAATCCTCCAGTTCACAACCCACTCAGTGTGACAGCCAATCCTCCAGTTCACAACCCACTCAGTGTGATGGCCAATCCTCCAGTTCACAACCAACTCAGTGTGACGGCCAGTCCTCCAGTTCACAACCCACTCAGTGTGACGGCCAATCCTCCAGTTCACAACCCACTCAGTGTGACGGCCAGTCCTCCAGTTCACAACCCACTCAGTGTGACGGCCAGTCCTCCAGTTAACAACCCACTCAGTGTGACAGCCAGTCCTCCAGTTCACAACCCACTCAGTGTGACAGTCAGTTCTCCAGTTTACAAATCAACCAGTGAGTTGACTGTGCAGCATAGACAGACTTGGAGCTTCTCTCAAGTGATCAGTCTCTGCCTCTGTCTAGGGCTGTTCAGGCGTTGCTTAATCCTGTTCAATTGGCTGGAAATGGGCATCTGATTGGCCATTTGCACTGCCGTTCAATGCAATCTGCTCTGTGATTTGCTGGCCATAGTTTGTTTGCGTACCTCAGGTAAGGTTGAATGTATGTATGTATATGTTTATTTTATAATCACCACTTGGGGACGCAGCGCTGTACAGTAATAAAATACAATAAAGTCATACAAGGGGGATAAATACATAGATAGTTCAGTACATAAATATATAACTTATATAAATAGAAGTGCTAGGAGGTCCCTGCCCCGTAGAGCTTACTATATAGTTAGGTGGGTAACATATAGATACATGATGGAATAGGTATAAGTGTTGGAGTGAGACGTATGCAGTGCAAATAAAACAATTAAATACTGTGCTGGTTACCAGATAGGAAGGATGTAAGGCTAGATTTATCATATATAGATATATAGATACCATATACTGTGCTGGTTACCAGATAGGTAGGATGAAAGGGTAGATTTATCATATATAGATACCATAACTGTGCTGGTTACCAGATAGGTAGGATGTAAGGTAGATTTATCTATATAGATATATAGATACCATATACTGTGCTGGTTACCAGATAGGTAGGATGTAAGGGTAGATTTATCATATATAGATATCATATACTGTGCTGGTTACCAGATAGGTAGGATATAAGGCTAGATTTATCATATATAGATATATAGATACCATATACTGTGCTGGTTACCAGATAGGTAGGATGTAAGGGTAGATTTATCATATATAGATATATAGATACCATATACTGTGCTGGTTACCAGATAGGTGAGATATAAGGGTAGATTTATCATATATAGATATATAGATACCATATACTGTGCTGGTTACCAGATAGGTAGGATGAAAGGGTAGATTTATCATATATAGATATATAGATACCATATACTGTGCTGGTTACCAGATAGGTAGGATGTAAGGATAGATTTATCATATATAGATATATAGATATCATATACTGTGCTGGTTACCGGATAGGTAGGATGTAAGGCAGATTTATCATATATAGATATATAGATATCATATACTGTGCTGGTTACCAGATAGGTAGGATGTAAGGCTAGATTTATCATATATAGATATATAGATACCATACTGTGCTGGTTACCAGATAGGTAGGATGTAAGGTGTAGATTTATCATTATAGATATAGTACCATATACTGAGGGTTACCAGATAGGTAGGATGTAAGGGTAGATTTATCATATATAGATATATAGATACCATATACTGTGCTGGTTACCAGATAGGTAGGATGTAAGGGTAAATTTATCATATATAGATATATAGATACCAAGTATATATGAGTGTCCCATATGCACACTAATCCCCAGGTGGGTGCAAAAATGTCCAAATTCCCTTACTCCACAGGGAAATAGATCAGTAACATAGATACAAGGTGGACTGCACTCCAAAGTAGAACGTGTTTATTCAAAGCCAAACATCAAACAGCAAAATACGACGTTTCGAGGATACACCCCTTCATCAGGTCGATGAAGGGGGTGTATCCCTCGAAACGTCGTATTTTGCTGTTTGATGTTGGCTTTGAATAAACAGGTTCTACTTTGGAGTGCAGTCCACTGTATCTATGTTTAGATATATAGATATCATATACTGTGCGGTTACACAGATAGGTAGTGATGTAAGGGTAGATTATTCATATATAGATATATAATACCATATACTGTGCTGGTTACCAGATAGGTAGGATGTAAGGGTAGATTTATCATATATAGATACATATACTGTGCTGGTACCAGATAGGTAGGATGTAAGGTTGATAGATTTATCATATATAGATATATAGATACCATATACTGTGCTGGTTACCAGATAGGTAGGATGTAGGGTAGATTTATCATAATAGATATATAGATACCAATACTGTGCTGGTTACCAGATAGGTAGGATGTAAGGGTAGTAATTTATCATATAGATATATAGATATCATATATGCTGGTTACCAGTAGGTAGGATTGAAGGGTAATTTATCATATATAGATATATAGATATACATATACTGTGCTGGTTACCAGATAGGTAGGGTGTAAGGGTTGATTATCATATATAGTATATAGATACCATATACGTGTGCTGGTTACCAGATAGGTAGGATGTAAGGTAGATTTATCATATATAGATATCATAACTGTGCTGGTACCAGATAGGTGGTGTAAGGGTGAGTTATCATATATAGAGATCATATACTGTGCTGGTTACCAGATAGGTAGGATTAAGGTTAGATTTATCATATATAGATTATATAGATACCATATACTGTGCTGGTTACCAGATAGGTAGGATGTAAGGGTAGATTTATCAATATAGATATATATAGATACCTTACTGTGCTGGTACTCAGATAGGTAGGATGTAAGGGTAGATTTATCATATATAGATATATAGATATCATATACTGTGCTGGTTACCAGATAGGCAGGATGTAAGGTTAGATTTAAACCTGCTAATTGAGGTTTGTTGGCGTAGAGAGAGGGGAATAGAATTCCAGAGGATGGGAGCTACAAGAGAGAGAGAGAGGTTTAAGGCGAGAAGAAGCAGTACAGAGGAGATTTGGGATCCGGTTAATTAGAGAGCAAAACAATACCTGTGGCAGAGTTAAGTATAGACCGAAGGGGAGAGAGGTGGGAAGCAGGAAGACCAGTAAGAAGTAGGTTGCAATAGTCCAGGCGCGATAGGTGAGATGAGAGCATGGATAAGCATAGTGGTGGTCGGGAGAGAAAGGAACTTGCAAACTTTGGCTGTATTGCGAAGAAAAAAAATGGCAGGTTTTCGCAACATAGTTAATGTGGTTAGAAAATTAGAGAGAGGGGTCAGTAATTATCCCTAGGCAGCGGGTCGATTGGATAGGGAAAATGGGGGGATTGTCAACAGAGACGGAGAGAGATGGGACAGGACCAGGTTTAGGTGGGAAAATTATTAGTTCAGATTTAGAAATATTTAATTTGAGGTAGGGTTGAGACATCCAGGAGGAGATGGCAAGGAGGCAGTCGGAGACACGTGATTGGATGTCAGGAGTTAGCATAGATGTGGACAATTAGAATTGTGTATCATCTGCATTTAAATGATACTTGAAGCCAAAAGAGCTGATGTCATCTCCCAAGGAGATAGTGTAGAAGGAGAACAATAAGGGTCTAAGAACAGACCCCTGTGGGACCCCCACACTCAACTGTGTCCAAAGCAGAGGAGAGGTCAAGGAGGATAAGAATAGAAAAGTGACCATTGGCCTTTGCAACCTGCAAAATGCGCAGGACAGAATCCATATTGCAAAGGATCCAATAGGTTGTGAGCATGAAGGTAGTTAGTGATACGGGAAGACTAATCGTTCTAGCAGTTTATCGGCTATTGGTATGATAGAGACCGGGCAGTAATTGGCTAAACAAGATGAGTCTAGTGGGGGCTTTTTTAGTATGGGCTTACCATGGGCATGCTTAAAGACAGAAGGGAAAATTCCAGAAAATGGAAAGGGTTCAGAGAAGGGCAACTAAATTAATAAGGGGATTGGGGGAGCTTGAATATGAAGAGAGACTGGAAAGGTTACAATTATGTACGCTGGAGAAAAGGCGCTTGCGTGGGGATATGATTACTGTGTATAAATACATTAACGGGCCATACAATAAACTATCTGGGGCATTGTTCACCAATAGAACATGTCAAAGGACACGAGGACATCCCTTAAGACTTGAAGAAAAAAGGTTTAGGCTTCAAGCTCGGAAAGGGTTTTTCACTGTGAGAACGGTAAAGCTATGGAACTGTCTTCCAGTGGACGTTGTAATGGCAGGTTCATTGGTCAGTTTCAAAAAAAAGCTGGATGAGTTTCTGCAAACAAGGAATGTTGCAAGTTACTGGTATTGATACATAAAGTAGAGTTGATCCAGGGAAATTTCCAATTGCCACTTGGAGTCAGGAAGGAATTTTTTCCCCCTTCATAAATTTGGTGGGGTTTTTTTGCCTTCCTCTGGATCAACAGTTAGGCAGGAAATGAGGATATTGCTAGATGGGTTGGACTGGATGGACGTATGTCTTTATTCAACCTCAAATACTATACTATACTAGATGTAAGGGAGGCGTTGAATCATAGTTGCCAATAGTCCCGGATTTAGCGGGACATTCCCAGATTTTAGGTAGCAGTCCTGCTATTCTAAAGTCCCGGGAAAAGTCCCGAGATCTGGGCAAACCAGAACAGTGCCTGACAAATGATATCTTCTGTGGAGCTGGATCAAGAAAAGTAAGTTGCGCTAGTTGCACACACAGAGTCTGAGTCAGTCGACACTTACTTCCTTCTCCTCCCTCAGCTGCCCTCTATGTGCGGTACCACGTCTCTGCATGGTCTCCCCACTGTATGGGAACTTTACAGTCTGTTCTCACTGTATGGGACCTTTACAGTCTATTCTCACTGTATGGGACCTTTACTGTCTGTTCTCACTGTATGTGACCTTTACTGTCTGTTCGCACTGTATGGGAATTTTACTGTCTGTTCTCACTGTATGGAATCTTTACTGTCTGTTCTCACTGTATGGGACTTTTACAGTCTGTTCTCACTGTATGGGACTTTTACAGTCTGTTTTCACTGTATGGGACCTTTACAGTCTGTTTTCACTGTATGGGACCTTTACAGTGTGTTCTCACTGTATGGGACCTTTACTGTCTGTTCTCACTGTATAGGACCTTTACTGTCTGTTCTCACTGTATGGGACTTTTACAGTCTGTTCTCACTGTATGGGACTTTTACAGTCTGTTCTCACTGTATGGGACTTTTACAGTCTGTTCTCACTGTATGGGACTTTTAAAGTCTTTCTGCACTGTATGGGACTTTACAGTCTGTTCTCACTGTATGGGACCTTTACAGTCTGTTTCACTGTATGGGACTTTACCAGTGGTTCACTGTATAGGACCTTTACTGTCTGTTCTCACTGTATGGGACCTTTACTGTCTGGTCTCACTATATGGAATCTTTACTGTCTGTTCTCACTGTATGGGACTTTTACAGTCTGTTCTCACTGTATGGAACCATTTGGGAAGTATTAATTAATTTGGCTTGAAAAAGCCAAATTACTGTTTTTCTATTTCTTCTTTTTCTTTTTCTTCTTCCGCTTTTTTGGACCGTATCTCCTCCCACAATTTTTGAGCTAGCAACATGAAACACGTGCGGGGCATATAGGAGAAGTCTGCTATCTTCTAGCTAAGGAAACTGCAGAAGCATTACGGCGAATTTCCGGACATTTTTTCCCATAGACTAAAATGGTAACAATCCTCAAATGTGAATATTTCAAAACAGTTTTTTTCATGGTCATAAATACACATGGTGATATCCTCAACCCCCCACACAGACCCTGGTACACCCACCTACTGACCTACCTTTCCATTCCCATGGAAGCCATATTTAAAGGGTAACTAAAGTCAAAAAAACTACTGTCTGTTCTCACTATATGGAATCTTTACTGTCTGTTCTCACTGTATCGGACTTTTACAGTCTGTGCTCACTGTATCGGACTTTTACAGTCTGTGCTCACTGTATGGGACTTTTACAGTCTGTTCTCACTGTATGGGACCATTACAGTCTGTTCTCACTGTGTGGGACTTTTACAGTCTGTTCTCACTGTGTGGGACTTTGTGTGGGTCTTTTACTCGTGTTCTCACTGTATGGGACCTTTACTGTCTGTTCTCACTGTATGGGACGTTTACTGTCTGTTCTCACTGTATGGGACCTTTACAGTCTGTTCTCACTGTATGGGACCTTTACTGTCTGTTCTCACTGTATGGGACCTTTACTGTCTGTTCTCACTGTATAGGACCTTTATTGTCTGTTCTCACTGTATGGGACCTTTACTGTCTGTTCTCACTATATGGAATCTTTACTGTCTGTTCTCACTGTATGGGACTTTTACAGTCTGTTCTGACTGTATGGGACCTTTACTGTCTGTTCTCACTGTATGGAACCTTTACTCACTGTATGGGACGACAGTCGGGAAGTATTAATTAATTTGGCTTGAAAAAGCCAAATTACTGTTTTTCTATTTCTTCTTCTTTTTCTTCTTCCGTTTTATTCTTCCGCTTTTTTGGACCGTATCTCCTCCCACAATTTTTGAGCTAGCAACATGAAACACGTGTGGGGCATATAGGAGAAGTCTGCTATCTTCTAGCTAAGGAATCCGCAGAAGCGTTACGGCGAATTTCCGGACATTTTTTCCCATAGACTATAATGGTAACAATCCTCAAATGTGGATATTTCAAAACAGTTTTTTTCATGGTCATAAATACACATGGTGATACCCCCAACCCCCCACACAGACCCTGGTACACCCACCTACTGACCTACCTTTCCATTCCCATGGAAGCCATATTTAAAGGGTAACTAAAGTCAAAAAAACTAATTTAGATTTATCCTCAATAAAAGATAGTTTTATGGTTATAAACACAAAAAAGACATACCCCCTCAACCAGACCCAGGTACACACAACTACTAATCTACTTATCCATTACTGTGGCAGCCATACTTAAAGGGTAACTAAAGTCAAAAAAATTTATTTTGATTAATAATAAAAAGACTTGTTTTTTTAAACCCCATGTGGCAGTTACATGCACCTACTGACCTACCCCTCCATTATTGTTGCAGCCATACCTAAAGGGTAACTAAAGTACAAAATTTTTTTTGACCAATTTAATAAAAAAGTTTGTTTTTTTAACCCCCAACCCGACCCAGGTACACACACCTACTGATCTACTTATCCATTACTGTGGCAGCCATACTCAAAGGGTAACTAGAAGCAAATTTTGACCAATCATCAAAAATATATAGAGAGATTCAATAAAAGTTCTTATCATTGAAAATGGTGCTAATCAGATGTTAGCTTTCTGGTTGATTGGATCAAAATTAGCACCACTTTGGGCTGGGTACACACAAGTTTTTTTTGTCCCAAACAAGTGTTCACTACAATCTCATCATTCCCATTATTGAGTTTTAAAATCTGCAGCAAACACACATATTCCCTTCCAAAATGCAGCCCTTCAAGCCAAATTCAAAGTTTATATAGCAACTAGACAGTTAAGCCCGTTATATAAACGGGCGCTAGACATTAAGACTGCAAGATTATCCTGTGTATGCAGACACACACATGCATCCATATACACACATCTATGCAGAGAGACACATATATGCATGCACTCACACAGACAGACAGACACACATGCATACACACACTCACATTCAGACACACACATGCATCCATATACACACATCTATGCAGAGACACATATATGCATGCACTCACACAGACACACATGCATGCAGCCACACACACATTCAGACACATCCACACATACAAAGTACACACATACATTCATACAAACTCATAAGCACATGAATGCAGACAAACTGAGCACCAAACACCTCTCTTCCCCCCCCCTTCCCTCAGTTGTCACCCAGCACTGTACGCAAAGGTGTCCGGTTCGGGCCAGTTTGTCAGGGAGCTGGAGGAATTGCTGCTGGCAGTGTCGGGTCCCATGTGTACATGTGCATAGGTCCGGGCATGCACAGAAGCCAAGGAACTCCCCCTTTCAGACGCATCTTTGCATTTCTTCAATGTGCCATGTCGGCACCTCTAAGGTAACATTCCAGTTCGGGCCACTTGGGGGGAGGTAAACGTCAGGGAGCCGTTATCTGAAGTATCATATCCCATTTGCACACGCACATGCGCAAAAGCCAAGAGACGCACACACATGGACTTACGGACGCACCTTTAGGGTTTTATTATAATAGATGTGGGCTATGTGTAAAAGTTGTAAATTAGTCTATGTTTTTTTCCAGGTCCTAAAGTTTTTCTGGAATGCACAAAATTACACAATTACTTCAGTTTAAAGGGGAAGTTCAGTGCAAATACATATGCTTTTGGGAAAAAAAAGCAGTAATTTTTCATCCCAATGACCTTAACCTGCCAATTCAGCATTTTGTCTGTGTATAAATAAATGCAACCGAAATACTGACTTCCTGTTTGTAGGACCCCTAGTAGAGACCGTTATGGTCTTTCCCTTGACCCAGCGCCTGGGTTGATTCAGTTGCTCAGTAGAGATCTGAGCATGTTTGACCCATCCAACTGCCAATCAGTAGAAATTACTGTTACATTCTGGGAAGAAGAAGGACCGTTACAGAACCTGAAATGTCAGCTCATTAATGTCAACAGCAGGGAACAGCAAAGGGCATGAAATCAACTGGTATCTCAAAATGGGAGAGAATATGTAGAATAACTAAGTATATATAATACAAACCAAGAATTTTTAAAATATTGATATTTTCCATTGAACTTTCCCTTTAATCATTGATACATGGTGGTGTCACTAAGGCGGTTCTTGTATTTGAATGTTTATGTTCATTGGTGGATGTTTTACAGGGATCCGATAGTGATCAGGACATGTGAGGCCCCTGAATGATCTGTAACAATGAAATTGCTCAGATGTGTAATGTCTTTATAGTGATGGCTGGTCACATCATGGTGACTGGCAGAGCAAGACGTGATAGTGGGTGATTTATCAAACTGCTTGTGTTGTCCCTGTAATAATGTTCCTCTCACAATTACATGCAGGGGCAATTCTAAGGGTGGCGCCACGTGACAAGGCATCTGCTGCAGCCCCCCATGTTCACACCAATAGACTTCTATATCGGTGTATTTTACCACCATCAGGCGGGTGGTCCACATTGCTTTATTATAAATATACACACACAGAAAGGGATATGCAGTAAAAAGGTTTTTTATTTCATTATAAAAGATACATTGGTTATTCTGTACAAGTTATTCTATTATAATAAGTGCACTGCAAGCCCTGTCCCGAAGAGCTTGCAATCTAATCAGTATAGCAGATCCCCCATTTCTTATATCTCAGCTTGTAAAAATTGTAAAAACCCAGGTACAAGGCCAGTAGGTTTCCTCTTTTTATACATTGGTCCAATTGTGCAAGTATAATCCAAATATAAGTATTAAAAGTAGTAACAAACAGGCAACTTTATTCCATACACAACATGTTTTGAGCCGCCGCGTTGCGTATGGAATAAAGATTCCAGTTGCAGTTTAACCTGCTGTGTCCTGCATGTTACCTCCTCTAATACTTATATTTGGATTACATTAGAACTCACCCCAACAAACCCTGTTTTTGTTTCAAAGATTCTCCCAGGCAGAGATATTCTACTTACAAAACCACGATCCTCCATCCCACACCTCCTCTGCTGCAGTTTCAACCTGGTTACGAGCGTGCACAGCAGCAGAGAAGGCTTGTTCTGTAATGTACAACGAGGAAGAGGATTCCTCCAACCATGGCTAAGCATGGACACACTAACAATGTATATTCCATACTGTATGTTCCATCATCTAGGACAGGTTGGTGTCTGCTTTGCCCTCCTCTATCTTATCAAAAACCTGCCAGACAGAGTAAAAATTCAGAAATTAAAGATATGAACTGTGACACACACAGCAGAGCTGTCCGTTAGAATAATAACCAATAAACATTGGAACCAATGGGATCTACTTACCGCACCAGCATAGTAACCACTAACTACACCGCCAATAACCTCCGCTACAAAGGACTGAATTCCCTCAGCTAAATTATGTCTGGATGGGCTCACGACACTCTGGGAAAGAGAAGAAAGAAATCAGGAGGGGAGGATTCTGGCCAGTGACCCACACAATAGAAAACAATGAAATAATAGGTCCGGTATATGTTCTGATACATTACCATCATCATGTCTTCTTCAATGGCATCCCCTAGATTCATAAACATGCTGGCAATGAAGATTAAAACCTGAAAATAAGGAAGAGGGAGAAAGTGTTCAGACAAACAAACCGTCTCATTTGTATTTAGTATGTTAGATTTGTGTTTATCCCTGTTCAGGCTCATTAATACAATGAACCTCACACATGAACACATTGAGTTTAAATGATTACGGTGGGAAATTAGTGTGATACTTACATAGGCAGCGATAAGGTATGCGAGCCACAGGAACAAAAGAAGGGACCAGCCTGATACGATGAGTCCAGCGCCGCACACCCACAGATCTGGCTGGGGAATGATCTTGTTGAAAAGCCAGCTGAGTCCTGCACCGACTGTAGGCCCCAGAGCAGCGCTGACACATATAACAATCCCAAAGATCAAGCTAGAAATAATATGAGAGATCAGAATTAGTTCTTTTATATCAATTTATAATGGGAACTTCCAACCTCCCCTTCATTGGAAGGTGGGATAATATCCAACCCTCCCACGGCCCATTCTCTACTATAGTAACATCAGTTAAAAGACAAAAGTACAAACTGGGACTTACAAGTCATTGTGCCGACAGTTGGTAGTCACACATGTGTCCTTGCCGTATATCTGTATCCTGGCATTCTTCATGTATTTGGGAGCCTCTTCATCCAACATGTTGGAAATAAATGGCGTAATTGATCTTCCAGCGATGATGAGCAGAACGATGGGACTGTTAGCGAAGAGATGGTGTTAATAAAGTTTTTAAAGCAGTTAGTTCAGTTTTTACTCATCGTCACCTTAATTGGAGACATCGCCATTGTCTTGTAAGGTCAGAGCCAGATACGTTACGTCCATGGGACAGTTAATTATATATATTCATGATATTTTACATTACTGTCTCTGTAACTTGGCTAATAATACAGTATATGATACACTGTAAATGGTAAATGGTTCTACAGGGATAGTTACTAAAGTCCCCACTTCTTTGGGCTCAGAGACACTCACTTTGTCAGCAAAGTCTTGAAATCCAAAAATATGGAGGTTCTGGCAACTGGTTCGTCGTTGTCACTCTCTTGGCCCCCTCTGGTTGGTTCCTCCATCACGATTATCAGCAATATCAGACACACTATCCCGACAAGTGGCGCTATCTGTATCGCGACATAAACAGAAATCAGTTACCCAGCCCAGGATCTCCTCAAACATACAATATCCATTTATCACTGACCAACCCTGGATTTACTAATACAGAATTCCTTGTACAATGTTCACTTACCCGCAGTGCCCAGTGCCAGTTTAGATTGGTGAATCCTGCTGCCTTCGCTGCCAGGACACTCCCTGCCGCACTGTAATAGACGGACAGAAGTGAGAGGAATGAAGGTGAGAGGTGATACTCAATCATCGTATATCCCCTTATATCAGGGTAATTACTTACCAGCTAGCGATATTGAGCAGGAAGTGTAAGTAAAAGATGCGCCGTCTTTGGTCTGGGTGGAAGAAATCTGCAAACAGTCCGGGAATCGGGCCAAAGAAAGTGTCTTCTGCTATTCCCAGAAAGCACCGCATCAGGGGGAAGAGCCAGGAATGCTAAAGGATCAGAGACACCCAGAACATTATATCCCATAATAACACTCCGATTAAATGAATGAAATAGAATGTAAGATATAGACTATAGGCTAAGACTTTCTTTACATTGATATCACAACTAACAGACTTGCGATAAGCAAGGCATTTCTATTCCCCCATGGGGAGATGCTATAAGGCAGGGTTGTCCAACCTACAGCCCTCTAGATATTTGAAAACTACAACTCACACCAGTCCTTTGTTACGAATGCTGGGAGTTGTAGTTTTTAAAGGGTATCTCCACTCATATTTTCAAGGTTTGGTAATAACAGTTCTATTGAAGAACGGGAGGTAAAGGAGCTGTGCCTTACCTTCCGTTCTTCAAAAGAGCAAACAGGAGACTGGTGAGAAGTTAAGAAACTTACCCGCTCCCTCGCTTCCTCGACGGACCTTGTCTTCTATGCGCATGTGCGATCCCTACCCAAGGGTTTGAATATGCACATATTTGAAAACTACAGCTCCCAGCATTCTGTTAGCAGTAAGTTTCTTTTTTATTCCCACTTTCTGTCTAGCAAACAGAAACGGGATTGTCTCATTTCATTCTATGGAGAGGGGAGGGGAGAGTAAATGTGAGAGTCTGAAGAATTTTCTAATTGGCTAAGACACATGTCACATGTTTTAAAAACAGCACATAACTGGGTGTAATACAGGAAACTCCTTACACTTCCTGTCTTGTCATGTACAATGCCTAAGAGAATTTTTTGATTTGCTAACAGTGGAAGATCAGAACCTCATTGGTTGTTAGTAAAATTCCACTTCCTTTTAGTGTCCCAAATCCACTTCCTTTTAGAGACCCTGTAGAAATCCTTGAGGTGTGGCTAAACCTACCATTTTGAGTTTTCCATTCAAACCTAGGGGTGTCAAGTAAAGTAAGTATACTTTATTAATTTTATATCACTTGTTTTGTAATTCAGTAGTAGGTAGTAGTACTATACTTTGTATAGTGTTATTCCTTATGTTTATTTTGATTAAATAGTGATAATTACACACATACATATGGACCTTTCCTATGTGTAATACAGTTATATACCCCCACCTAATTGGTTGCTCCTAAAAACTCAATGCAATCTCCGTAAAATCCTAAATTTATTTATATAAGGGATATGTAGTCTGAGTCACTTGGCCTATATACTCTAGTGTAGATTGGCTACAGAGTATTCATGGAGAGCAGAGAATAAACAGTCTCAGTCTCTGGCCTAATAATAGTCCTTATGAGATCCATGAGGAAACACTTCAAAGTCTGTGTGCATACATACAACAGAAATATATCACAGCTGATTGTGGGCAGTAATTATTTATACGTCACCGCTCCTTGGGAAAAAGTGTTTCGAAGTTTTATCGGCAGTCATCCGGTCCCCCGGACGATATACTCTGCAGTTTTCTGTGGCTTTGCGCACTTGGGATCCGTAGTGAGTATTAAATGAGCAGCAGAATCAATTGGGGCCGGTGTTTCCTACCCCTTAGCGGTGCATCCACAATGCCCTCACGCTGTTCACAATACAGGACTTCCTCCTTACGGTTACGTCACTAAAACACGTTTCACTCATTGGAGCTTCGTCAGGATTTATAATTACAATAGTAACACACAATTTCATTATAACCAGGTCCCCATAATACCATACTCTTAAATTACCTCCATGGCTATAGGACTCTCCGTATTGACTGATAACACACCAATTAGAATTGGCATCTGACAAGAAATGGCCATAAACCAGGATTTCAAAATTTGGAGATCTAGGATTAAAGCTTGCCCTGAAGTATTTGCCATGGGCCCCTCTTCCCACCTTCTTTTTACATTTCCCTATTTAAAGGGCAAATCCAGCCTAAAAAAAAGTAACTTTAAAATGATTATTACCCCCCAAAACCTCACTTTCACAAGGTTCCTGAAGATCAAAGATGCCCCAGAGCTTACTTACCTGACCCTCGCCGGATATTTCACACCCCCTGCTCCTGTTTCGAGCTTGTTGCAAGCAAAAAGAGGAGCAGGGGACTTCTGTCCTGATAGCCGCTTCTCTTCCTGGTCGCGGCTGTCAGTCGATTGGGTGTGACGTCACGTCGCGCCCTGACAGCCGCAACCAGGAATTGGAGCATCTGTCAGCACCAGCCGCCGGAGTAGAAGCGGAGAGGGTCCGGGTCAGGTAAGTAAGTTCTGGGGGATCTTTGAAGTTTAGGAACCTCGCAAAAGTGAGGTTTTGGGGGTAATAATCATTTTAAAAGCTACTTATTTTTAGGCTGGACTTGCCCTTTAAACCAAAATAAAAAGAAATTGTAAGATTGCAGAAAAGTCTAATTAAATACTTGCAGCTTTACAGTGCGATGCTTATAAAATGCTAAGTATCTTGGAAGATAAATGAAGCAGAACATCTCTGCACATGTAGAACTTTTTTGGCCTTGTTTAAACAGAAGAGTTTATTTTAATCAATGGTTCTTAAAACTTGCATGGTACTGTGAACACTTTCCCTAACCCACACGCAAACGGATCACAACACTATCCTAAGTGCATGAGAAACGCGCTACTGGGGCCTAGACCGAAAAATAAATGTCCATCAGTCTCTGGGTTGATTCAGTTGCACATTTTTGGGGTTAAGCCTAAAATTTATTTTTCCTTAACCGGTCAAGAAAAAAAAAAGAATTTTCCCTAGTAACAGATACCATGTCATTAAAATCATTTTAAATGGTTAGGTTAGCTTTAGTTAGTTTGTTAGGTTTGGTTAGACTAGTTAGGTTAGTAACAAAAACCTGAAAGGAGCGATACGGTAGTGGTAACACAAGCTGTTTGAGAAAGGGACATAATATCTGTTTCTAGTAATTTACATTATTGCTAATTGACTGTCTATGGAACTGTTTAAATACCTGTGTGATAGGAAGTTGAAAATTGTAAAATTTTAGCCACACCCATCAACAAAGCCACACCCAAATTAATGCAGCAGCGGAAATAATCAAGGGAGGCGTTCTAAACTTTAAGCTCAGGCAGCAAAAACCCTAGAAGTGCAACCTTGTCTACAACCTACTTGTTCAAATTATTTCTGTTGCTGTTGTGCTTTCATCACTGCTGCTAAGGAACGACCACAGGGTAGGTTAAAGGGCATTTCCACCCCCAAAACTAAAATTTAAATCCCAAACTGGCCCCCACTGTGTAGTGTAAAAAAATCCTTACCTTACATCTCTGCTCCTTATGGTTCTCCTGTAATGTCTTTCAAAGTCCAGGGAAGTGAAGAGAAGGAGCTGTCAGTGAGTCATCCGGTCTTTGCAATTTCCTTAACCTTAACAAGGCAGGGGACATGCACAGGGGAGCCCTTCCCCCCCCCCTCCCTCCCACCATCCAGATCCATCCTTTGCAGCAGTGGCACCTAATGTGAATCCCTTTAGCCATCTTTCTACCTTATTTTTAGACCATGTCCAGTATGGACTGTGGCAAACTATCGGCCGTGGCCACTATTGCCGGGACTGACAATTATTCGTCCCAGCGCTTCCAACTGGTTGTTCAGGAGGAAGGATTGCACCATTATTTACTCCCCTGTTCACCTCCCCTATACCTGCCCCCAACTGAGATTCAGCACTTTATCAGAAGTATTAACCAGATATTTAAAGGATAAGTGCACTCTAAAAGTTTAGTTTAATAGTAAGATGCCACTTTAAAAAAAACTCCCCCCCCCCCCCTTTTATTTCCCCCTAGGTCCCTCCTGAGCCTACCTGTGTGGCTGTAAAGTTGGTGACATCTTGGATGTGAAGGATAAGGCTGGTGAGCTCCTCCCTTTGTGAGTTGTTTGCTTCCCCTTTTCCCTTAGCCTCCAAATCCGTGTTTGTGATGTCATGGTGCACATGACGCGGCGTCAAATTCGGGTGCGATGTCATCGTGCTTGCACAGCACAATGACGTCATGCGCCCGACGCTGCGTGCGCCGTGAGGGGAAGCAAAGAACTCACAGAGGGAGGAGCTCACCAGCCTTATCCTTCACATCCAAGATGTCACCAACTTTACAGCCACACAGGTAGGCTCAGGATTTTATCCTTTAAGTATAATGCCACCATTCTGGCACAGTAAGCTGGCTCCTCCCTCCATGCAGTCAATCAAGGCTTTGACTGTTGACATCAAAATCAATGACTGACTGCTGTTTTACCTGCTGCCCTTAAGCTTAAAGGGACAGTTTAGTGGAAATTATCAATATTTGTTAAATTGTTAGTTTGTGTAATGCCTTCTTAGTTATTCTACATATTCTCTCCCATTTTGAAAAATCAGTTGATTTCATTCCCTTTGCTGTTCCCTGCTGTTGACATTAGTGAGCTGACATTTCAGGTTCTAATGGTCCTTCTTCCCAGGATGCACCACTTCCTTGGAATGTTCCTAACAGTAATTTCTACTGATTGGCTGTTGGATGGGTCAAAGATGTTCAGATCTCTACTGAGCAACTGAATCAACCCAGGCGCTGGGTCAAGGGAAAGACCATAACGGTCTCTACTAGGGGTCCTGCAAACAGGAAGTCAGTATTTCAGTTGCATTTATTTATACACAGACACAATGCTGTATTGGCAGATTAAGGCCATTGGGATGAAAAAATACTGCTCTTTTTTCTGAAAAGTACATGTATTTGCACTGAACTTCCCCTTTAAGAAAAGTTTGAGCAGAGAAAAGAGAACTTCTCAATTATTTGGTTACAAATGCATGTAATAAACTGGTAAAATGGGATTGCGGTTAGTTGCTGCTACATTGCAGTTTTTTGTTGCAAAACAATTTAGGTAAAAGACAACAAAAGATTCCAGTTTCAAACAATGGGAAGCGAAATAAGGGCCATATTTATAAAGGAAAACTACCATGAGTTATTGTAAAAGTCCAACCTCTGCCTTAAATAAACAGCCACGGTCGTACATTTATGAATGTTCATTCGTACTGTAATAAGTGATAGTAAACTACCGCACTGGCATTTATTGGTGATTGTGCATTGCTTCTGCTGTTACAATCATTAAAGGTGTGGTATCACAAAGTAGCAATACTTGTAAATACAGCCAACCTGAATGTGTAAAAACTAAGGCACAGATGGGGGAGGGATGTCCAATAATCAGGAGACTCCCTCACTGGACTATGAATACACTATGGTAGGTGTATGCAAGACCTCTGAAAAGATTCAAATTTGCCAATCGAACTGCAACCCTATCTAATATCTTACTAGTGTTTATCCAGCATTTGTGTGGGTATCAAAATCCAGGTTTGCTTTAAAGATCTTATTCAGTGCAGTGTTGAAGTTTCACCTGCAGCCTGGGCTTCATCCTACATTGAACTTATCCTAGTGCAATGATATCAAACCTTGGCACCGCATTGCGCAAACTAGGCGTTTTGGTGTAATTTTCTCAAAATCTAGTGTGCTAATGTTCGACATCACTGTCCTAGCGCAACCGAACTCAATGTGGCCGAACACCAAACCTGTATTTTAGAGAGCAGAAGTTAACTGCAGTCTTGACCAAATTAGAAATACTGTATACCAAATTCTAAAGCTGGACTGCAGCAGTGGTAACAAAATCAGAAGTGTGCACTTCCCCACCCCGTCCAAGAGGAATAATAATATACAGTAATTCAGATGGCCAAGGCACACTCTGTTTACTGCAAATGCAAACATTAAATGTAAGCCGACAACCTGACAATGTTCCCAGGACATGCCTCAAGGACTGGGTTGTCTCTGTTCTCTCTGTTTGTATTTGAACTGAACCGAGTGTGCCCTCACCATCTGAATAATTGAAACCTACATACCAGACTGCCACAAAGACATTTTTTTTTTGATTATTTCCTTTTATGAAGAAAACACTCAGGAAGTCCATGGTTGTGTTATTTTAGCTTTAATAGTTCTCACTTTGATGGCGGATGTATAAAACAGGTAAATTTCATCTCTTCGGTGTTAGATAAACTTTCTTTTGGAAATAGTTCATGTATTTGTAAGGTTGGACACTTTGATCTATATATATATAATCAATACTAATGGGAAACAAAAAGCCAGTGAGAATCTGCTGCACAGTGTGAACCAAGTTGGGTAAAAAGATGGCAACACTAACTATCCAAAAATGAGCCACTGAGTTAGGACATTTTACAGCAAAATTATTTATAAATGGAATCTAAGGAGATGGTTTAGGACAGAGATCTGGAAAAATTACAAAATGTTTTTTATTTAGCTGCCTATTTAGAATTCTTATTGTACAGTTTGAACACAGATTGGAACCCTATAGTTTTGATATTCTAAAAGATTGTAATCACTATAAACATCTATATTATATGTAAATAGTTCTAGTGAACAAATGACCTTCAGGAAATACATTTTCTTCATTATTAACCCAACAGGCAGTTGGACTACTAAATGCTGTGCTTTCTGCCTTCTCACACAGTTCTCAAACTGCTGAAATAATAAATATTAATAGCTGTGGTCCTTCATATTAATTGAAAGATAGCTACAAGTTATAATGAGGTACACTCATACCTACCCACTATTGTACTGGAGAAAGTAACTCACAAACAGTAATGAAGATATAGTATTAGCAGACTTCATTCTGCATGGTACACTATACAACCTATTACATGCTATGGAGAAGCCATCAAGCACTGCAATAAAATCAAAAATATTTCTACCTATTGCTAAGTCATCTACATCTTCAAAGACACAAACTGTTCACTTGGTAGGGCTGCATTCCTCCTGCTTTAAATATGATTAATATGGGAAGGGGTAGGGACTAACACTGACTCAGTTCCCTCTGAAACATTTTCTTGTATTTACTAGCAGTAGCATTCATGATTAAGAGCCAAAGGACTTTCGTGGAAACAGATTTTATCACCTGGTCTTGGGTTTAAACCTTCTAAGACATGTGCAAATTATATTAAGTATCATTTTAGGGAGTTACACTCTTCCCACGATTTCTAGGGGACAATATGGAGACCACCCAATTTCAAATTGTTAGAGGGATTTAAATATGAGATGTGTAAGATTGCCTGTACTGATTAACAAGAACCTCTATTAAAAAAACCTCAGATCTACCTGAAATGAAAGCCAAGACATTTTCTGTAGAAAAAAAAAACAGAATCATGGTTTTCCAAGCTTTTGTACTAAGAGGTCAACACTTGAAGGGCAACCAAACTCCAGAATAGTTTTCTTCTAAAAATTAAGAGATTCTTTTTGGTTTGCTTCCTACCAGTATCAGTTCACTCGATTTTATTGGTGTATTTAGAATTTTTGGCACTTTTAGGCCTGTATGCATACATATATAGTACTTTATGCTCTAATGGACAACACGTGTGCCTCCCCCTGTTCTTGTTCTCAGCAACTTGGTAAAATACTTGTTGCGGTATTTCTTTACATGAAGCAAAGATAAGAATTTTCTAAATAGCTGCTTTGCAGAAAGGGTCAATTTGGCTGTTGGAAATATTTAGGTATTTAAAGAAATGCTACGGACCAAGATCATGCCTGCTTGCACATATGGCTCATTGGTGCAAATCCAATTATCTGCTGTATTTCCATGCCCCAGAGCTCAAGTTAAGTTCTATTATAAAAATATGTGTTATAAAAACGGTTAACACTGGCCAGTTAAATAGCTTGTAGAAAACCAAGAGTGGAATCTAGTTCTGGTAGGACTCTCGAACTTTTGACTGCAAAGAATCGCAGGTTTTCTTAGCATCTCCCAAAAGCATTGCAGTATTGGGCTTGTAAAAGATTGGATTGTCCACAGCTGCATAACCAACACCAAGAGATCTCTTCATTACGATTACCTGTGAACAGAAGGTAAATTATCTTATTACTTTGGGTATTCTTAAACCCAAATGTGCAAGAACCTATTAAAAGCATTATGAAGAACACCCAAAGAGCAATGAGCTGGAACTGGAATTGAGAGTCTGGAAAATTTACATTGATTTCATACATTGCAATCCTGTTCAGAATCACGGCTGGAAATTTTTCCACCAAGAACACTAGTGGTCAAAGCATCTTGAGCCAATTTCTAGGGTTAGAGTTGTACTTACCCACCTTTGTTCCCTTGGTCACTGCCTCTTCTGCTACTTCCGGGAACAAAAAAGCAAAAGGGGCTGGCCGTGTCTGCAATTGGCAGAGTGTCATCCAATCGCCACTGCTGCAGCGGCAGCTGAGGGAACGAGGTCAGGTAAGTACATTTCAGTGCTGATTTTAAAAAGGTGGGAGAGCTCCACTGAGTATGTAAGCGTCCTCTAAGAGGAGCAGGAAATAGCAGGCACCTGATTACACACAGAGAGGCTCCTGCAGGACAACCATAAGAAGCAGAGGAGAAAGGGAAGGATTTTTTTAACACTACACAGGGTAACTTATTTTGAGGGGGGGGGGGGGGGGATGGGGAGTTGGGGGGTGGACATGCCTTTATGTATTTAATTCCCAATTTAGGATAATTTTTGTTTGCGGTACAATGAATACAACCTCCCACCCCCAAAAAATCCATAATAAAAATTACCTAGTAAGGAGTTCCCCATTATGATTTAACTCCATTACCTCCAGGCAATCCTTATCTGTAACAAGGATAGTAATGGATCTGAATTCTCTGTCATGGGGTTATGTTTGTCATTCAGCCAATCACAATAAGGGGCAGAGACTGATGTGGAGAAAGTTTAACTTGGAAGTGACTGGAGGGGTAGAGGGAAAGTGGAAGTGCTGGAAGAGCCTAGGAGGCTCAGGGTTCTCTGGTCCTGCGTCCCATAAAGTAGGTTTAACCCAGTGATATTGGTATCATTGTGAGTAACACAGACTGTTCTTGTCTCTCTAACAGAGGAGTTTACATTACCAACACCCAGTGGATTATTGACTATGGCACCCTGGTATGTATGGGATTGAATCTCATAGGACATTATGTGTGTTATCAGGGAGAAGTTACATGTAGCTGTAAATGTGAATTACAACCGTCATTTGCCTTATTTGTGGGTACACTGTGAGCCCTGTATGGAACATGTGCTGCTGATTCAGCCCCTAGTGGCTGAAAATCAGTGCAAGAAAGTTAACCCATGAAAAGAAGCATGGTTTACTGTTAATGTTCATTACTATTGACATTTTGTTGCGACACTTACAAGCTCCAGAATCATAAGCGACCCTACAATTAATAAAGTGTTTTCCGGTTAATCTGAAGATGGTCTGTTGATGGGTTCCATATAAAGTCTACATATCCATGAAGACTTAAAGGACATGTCAAACCTCCAAATAAAACTGATATTTATGTGTAGAACACCCCCAACTACGAGAACTCAATACTTACCTTCCCGAATCCCCGTTACAGTTTGATACCTCTTCATAAAGCAGCATAAGCTTGTTAGGAGCTTACACAGCTGCGGAGGAGGTGGCACGGCAGGCAGCCACGATGGATGCTTGCTACCAGGAAGGGCCCAAAAGTGTGCCAGTGGAGATAGGGAGGAATATTTTTTTTAGGTATTGTGGTCTCTATGTTTTGTTGGGTCCTCTACATAAATATTCATTGCACTTGGGAAGCAGACATGTCATTTAAAGCTAATGTGCCATATACATTACAATTCCAGATCTCCTGTTGGATTTAATAGGTTACCAGTATGTCAAGACGGGTATTTTATTTTTGCTGAAAGGATTCAGATTACTCTCTAAAAACAATCATGATGTTTAGGGGTATCAGAATTACTCAGACATGGCCAGGCAGGGTTTTCTACCAATTTACAGAAGGTTTTAACATTAAAAAAGAATTCGACTTCCAGGAAAATACAACATTGTATTAGCATTAGGTCATTAATCTTTATATAACAGCAGTTTTAGTGATTTCTCACCTGTTTGGATTTCCAAACTTCCAGGACCGGCATTCCAGCAATAATAGAGTTGGGGTCTTCTTGTGCAGCAGAGTTGACTGTGTCATTGGCACCAATCACCAACACAAGGTCAGTTTCTAAGAACAAACAAAGAAAGTTCTCGATGTTTTAAAACCAAACCTTGATTGTTCTAGTATAAATTGTCTGTGCCTTTACCTCGGACTGCTCCACCCACGCCAAGCCCATCTTGGTAAAATAACAAGCTCCATCTACAGTCATTTATCCCCAACAAGACTTCTCCATAAGGACCATGTGCCGGGGTCAATGACGCTGTGTCTCATTAGCATGATAAAGGGGCTGTGAATGTTCTAGTGAGACAATGTGGGCAATGAGAATATTGTGTCTGTCCTAACATTTTAGATTGCAGGAGAGACTGTATTAATTAAATGAAATGGGCTTACGCCTTATTTATTATGAATGATTGCATGAGATCAATTTATACATGTTATTGTAAAGCGCTACGGAAGACGCTATATAAATCCACAATAACAATATTAATATAGCCACAGTCCAGAGATTTCCTGCTGCCCTTCCTAGATTCCCCCTACAATGATTGTTCCATGTTATGGAGACCTAGCAACAGTTACGTTGGGAAGAACTTTTTTTGTTAATAAATTGGAAGTATAAAGATCCAGGAAGCGGCCACATAATGTATCATACAATGCTGAATTATAATGAGTACATTTTAATACGGGGGAATTTAAATCTACTTCATATTCAACAAACTTACCAGGGAAATCTTCATTTATTTCGTCCATTTCCAACACAATATCATAAGGTACACCAGCTTCAGCCAAAAGTACATTCAACTGCCCAGGCATACGACCTGCTACTGGATGGATACCAAACCTGGAACACAGCAGAAAGAAAATGGGACATCTTACTCACATGCTGGTGATACAGAGAGGCACCGATAAACATTTCACTTTTCTACAGCTACGCCTGCATTAACGATCTCTGTACATTCTAGGATTTTAGTTCTGCAAGATCTGCAATTGGCCTTCTATGTTTTGAATCAATTACACAATATAAAAGGCATTTTTGTAACGGTGTGTGAAGCAGATGTCTCATCTGAAACAATATTAGACCCTCAAAAAGGGTTCACAAAAGATCTGATTGACACAATGGTCTCATGGACTAACGAATAAACCACGAAAACCTATTGAAAGGCAGTTCAAATATCATTGACATCTAAGTGTTATCATCACTCTAACCATATGCAATAGGCCATACAACAAATGAACAGGAAATAACTAGCAGCACCTAATTATTTTTTTTAAACAGCTACAGATCTGTTACTAAGGATCCAAACATTTAAATGCACTGGATAACTGCGTGTGTGTGTATACCTCCCGACAGTGCAGTAAACGTCCAGGCGATTAGTTTGCAACAGATGATTACAGTTAGATATTTGGAAAGCATTTTACATCCAGGAATGTTGCAAGGTAAGAAACAGCTTCCTGGCCCAACATTATAAATTGTTTTGTAGTTTGTGTTGGAATGAATGTCAGATCGATGGAATATCGGCCAGTGTACAGCCAGCATCTCAGCTTCCCTGCTGGGCATCCGGCTGTGTTCATGATTTAGGCTGAGATACATCAGCTACACAGACCAATAAGCATTCTGACAGATTTCTACAACTTACAAGAATTCACAAAAGAAAAAGACCGCTCTCCAGGGAGCCAGATTGCTGCCTTTTCTTTAGGTATTTCATATTGTTTTTCCCATCAAATCTACTTCTGCAATGTTAGCAAACTTGGATCATTATTTTATGTAACTCTAGACTTTGCAAGCACGCATTTTCCTCCAATGTTTAATTAATATTAAACAAGATTGTTAAAGATGCACGATTGGGGAAAAAAAACAGAAAAAAATGATTAATTAAAACTTAAAAATACCATTTATGGCTAGAATACGATTTATGGCTAGAATTCTATTTATGGCTGGAATACTATTTATGGCTGGAATACTATTTATGGCTGGAATACTATTTATGGCTGGAATACTATTTATGGCTGGAATACTATTTATGGCTAGAATACTATTTATGGCTAGAATACTATTTATGGCTGGAATACTATTTATGGCTGGAATACTATTTATGGCTGGAATACTATTTATGGCTAGAATACTATTTATGGCTAGAATACTATTTATGGCTAGAATACTATTTATGGCTAGAATACTATTTATAGCTAGAATACTATTTATGGCTAGAATACTATTTATGGCTAGAATACTATTTATAGCTAGAATACTATTTATGGCTAGAATACTATTTATGGCTAGAATACTATTTATGGCTAGAATACTATTTATGGCTAGAATACCATTTATGGCTGGAGAATACTATTTATGGCTGGAATACTATTTATGGCTGGAATACTATTTATGGCTGGAATACTATTTATGGCTAGAATACTATTTATGGCTAGAATACTATTATGGCTAGAATACTATTTATGGCTAGAATACTATTAGGCTAGAATAATATTTATAGCTAGAATACTATTTAGGCTAGAATACTATTATAGCTAGAATACTATTTATAGCTAGAATACTATTTATGGCTAGAATACAATTTATGGCTAGAATACTATTTATGGCTGGAATACTATTTATGGCTGGAATACTATTTATGGCTGGAATACTATTTATGGCTGGAATATCTGAAAAATATTTTGGAATAAAAATCAGGCCCTGAGCTTCAAAGTGTTTTGCTACCAACAAATCACAGTGTTATTATTTTAGCCAAAAAAAAAAAAATGTCTCATGTTGGGCAAGGAACAGCAGACTTTAAACAAAAAGATAAGATTCCTGACACATTTAATTTCCCAAAAACTGATTCAATAGTAAAGGCCTCAAAGTAGCAGATATGGTGAGAGCAAAAATGAATGGAGCTTCTGTAAGAAATGTGTGATCTGTACAACAAAGGGAGTTTAATACTATGTGGCGGTTCCCCCACTTCCGTTCATAAATAGAAACGAGCAAAGAAGAAACACTCTCTGGTTGGTTCTTTGTAAGGATCCTTTACTGTTATTTTCAGGCATAATAATAGGAACATACACCTACCAAGAAATATACATTTTATCTTCAAACAAATTCAGAAAAGGGGAGCTGGTAAATAAAGAGCGGAGAGAAACAATGCAAAGCAAACTTATTTCAATAAATATTCTTATATTCTTCTTTTATGAAGACAAACCGCAAAGTTAGTATCACAAACTGGATCTTGCATGTGTTACACTGGATCTAGACTTATCAAAGGCCGAATGGTCTGGCATGGCATAGCTTGTTATGGCTATAGCCAAAAGCAAAACAAAATAATCGCGTGTCGGAATCTGTCAAATATCACACTGGCAGATGAAAACTCTTTCTTGGCATAAGAGTGGCATGGGTAATTGATGACAGACGTATGTCTACACTGGCAGGAATCCGAGGGAGTGTGTGTGTGTACGTCTGGAAACTAAGCAAAGAGTGGTCCCGAGGCAGCAAAATATACTAAAATCAAAAGGGCAAGCACCATCTGCAGTCAATGAACACCAAGAGAGTTTAGTAAACATGATGAAAGTCCCTGATTAAACAAGAGGTTCCCGTTTCCCTTTACATTGTAATTGGATGAAGCAAATCTGCATTTACAGTTTGTGGTAATCAGACTGAGCATTTACAATGGTAAAGTTAAGACATATCTACTGTAGGATCTGACAGGACAGGACTCTCATCACATTTTTTACTGCTTTAGAGATCAAAGGTGAAAGAAATTTATCTCCCAGTTTTTCTTAGCTGCTTAGAGCCAGGAAGCTAAAGCAAACTGACAGACATGTCAGAATCAAACACGCATCCCTCGTCATCATTGCAAGCAAGGTCTGAGGTCTCTCCTAAAACAACCGTGCATCTGCTATGCTGTAAAAACTACAATCTAGTAATATGTCCTAAGGGATCAAGAAGTCCAAATTACAAGAGATGTATCTCGTGATGCACTGCACTGTGAAGATGATTGCCTTAGGCACGTAAAGCATGCCACTAGTCAAATGGTTCAACCCTTAAAAGGCACAGTGAAAAGATCTCTCCAGCCAGCCAGAAACCAGAGCCAACATTTTTTAGCGCTATCAGCTGGTGATGAAAGCACCTCATCATTAACTGCTCTTCTGTAGATCCGCCAATATAATTGTACGGAAAACGGCGCCATTAACCCCGGCATGCACCCAGTTTCTGAAAAGCATGTTTTAAAGAACAGCACCTTTCACATATCTATACAATCTTTATATAGACTCTACTTCTTAATTATTAATACAACTTTAATTTTATTTAGTATTTAATTAGTTGCACATATTCCTGTATTCGTAAAACATGCAGTAAATTTAAATGGCCCTAAACATACAAAAGAAAGGCATGAATAATGTTCACAAACATTCCACTTCTTAAGGGGAAGCTGAGGCTAAGAACTACTTTTTTTGTACAATGACTGTTTGGCCAGATCAAGAGATAAATTATTAAAATCAAAGCCTGTAAAAAAAAAAAAAAAAAAAAAAAAAAAAAAAAACTAATTCCTATAAGAAACACCTGTCATCAATATAAATTTCCCTTCTTAGGTAACAATTTTTCATCCACGATTTGTAATGAAGAAGAAAAAAAAAAAAACAAATAAAATCTGTAACCGGATATAAAAATTAACCCTCTACAAGGTGCTTTGTGGTTGATAAATTGCAAGAATGTCTCCATGTCTCAACTTTCCTGTAACTGAGAAGGGAAGGTTACTTATTGTAGACAGAGGTTACAGCAACCAAATAGATTTTATTTCATTTATTTTTTTTAAATGTTATATTATCAGTACGCAGTAACATTCCACCGGGGAAGCTGTAACCGGTTGCAATAAACAGATGCAGATCTAACTGCTAGTGCGTCCTCTTCCTTCCATTTCTTGTATGCACTATAATACTGGTAGACTAGTGGAAGAGAGACCCAACAAGACATGGAATACGGCTCTGCACATACTTTAAGCTATAACCATATCCCCTTCTACTCACCTGACATGTTTGCCTTGGTCTTGGAGCATTTTCACCAGATCAGCAATAGGGTACTGGGCTTTGGCAGCACATAATCCATAACCTGCATAGAGTTTAGGAAAAGGACACGGACCTGGTTAGATAGGGTATACACATTATATACACACACATTCTACTCACAAGCACACTTTGTATGTAATGTGTGTAATATTTGTGTTTATATAATGTCTGTGTATAAAGTGTGTTTATAAGTGTGGATATATACACATACAATTTTTAAAGCAGATTTCAGATCACAATATCCCTCCACTCTACTGCACCTCCCTGCTTATCTTCTCTCTTGGCCACACGTGTACCTGGCTGTGCCCTCAGTTCCTCACAAGTCAATCTTTCCCACAACCCCCCAACGAACATTGCCTCCTCCCACCTTTATAAATAAAATTATACATACCATACCATAGCGCGGCCTACATCAGGGATGTCCAACCTGCAGCCCTTGTAGTCTTCAAACATCTGGAGGTTGGACATCCCTGGTCTACATCATTCTACAATGTATTTATTACAATTTACCTTTGTGTAGGGACTGGTTTACTGTAGGTCTTATCTCTGTAAATCACATACAAACTGTGCAAGATAATTTAACATGTGAATATAATAACACACACAGTTTTAATCTGTATAACCAGTCAGGACTTTCCTAATTGCACAGCCAAGGACCTACCTGGGGTTATGATAATGTTATTTGCTTCTCTTATCATTTCCACAGCATTCTCCAGATTGATTTCTGTATGAGTTCCAGTGATTTCCATTGGTTTTCCACCAGCAGTGGATGTTGTTCCGTAGCCCCCTAGGATCACGTTTGCAAGGGATCTGTTCATTGCCTGCAGAAAGTAAACCCAGTCATCCGCTTTTTGGTTAGACATAGTTCGAAATAAATTACCATTTTATTTCTTTTTACAATTTGCAAAACCTATGGATGTCAACAATTCAAAAATTTCGTAAGTTAATTAAATATCAATTGACTGAGGGTGCTCCTCCTTTTTATCTCAGAATCCTTGGCAAACTTGCAATTAATGATCACATTAAAGGGAAACTGTGGTCTCCAAACAAGTTGATTTTAAACGAAAGGTCAGGTTCCTACCTTTAAAATGAGCCATCAACCTCTCTATGTGCTGAACAGCACAATATATGAAGAAACCAATGGTCAGAAAGTTAGGGGGTGGGAGGTTTTGAATCTGCGGTCACAAATACTAGTTATTCCTTTAATCTGCGGTTGGCACATGCTCAGTGCAGGAGAAAGCAGAAGAAACCAGTAAAAGATTGAGTTACAGAGACTGAAGAAGTACGGAAAGGGAGGAAGGTTGGGGGGAGGGAGAGAATAGCACAGCCCACAACAGCGTGTGTATGGGATGTAACTTTTTTGTCTTTTTTTTAATGCCTCCCACACAGGGAGGGACTGTCACATGGTTTCAGAGCAGGAAGTGCAGGGGATCTGGTAATGCTGCTACTATATCACACATAAAAATGTAAATATCTTACAAAACTATGCAAAAAAAAAAATAATGAAAGTAAATTATAAAAATACTCAGGAAAGCAATTCCTGTCAATTACCATAAGTCATTTTTGGACCACAGTTACCCTTTTACATCAGGTTCGAATATTAGTTGCTTCACTGTGCTATATTCGAAACAGAGGATTAGCTCTTGGATATGTCCATCCTTAAAACAAAAAACTGGCCGATAGTTACCTGCCCCAACCGGTATATTCATCACTTTATCCTTAAATATCTGGTTTGTAATGCAGGTAGTAATCATTGTTCCCATTTTATCAGTCAATCAAGGCTTTATCTGCTGACCTCCCAACTAATAATTGACTACTATTTCCCCTGCTGTCTCCTCTGCACATGCTCAAGCTTATAAAAAGCTCATTGAGCAGAGGGATGAGGCAGATATCTTTGCAAGATAAGAATAGAACTTATCATTAAATATCTGGTTACAAATGCATCTAATATACTGGTAAAAATAGCAGATGGGGTTGCGGGCAGATAAACTGGTCACCAGTTTTTTTGTTTTAGGGGTTAACATGCTCTTTAAATGTTAAGAAACAATAAGATGTCGTTTCATCAGTGAAATATTGTTAGGAATAATATTGTGTCAATCATAATAATGTGAGGTTCGAATAATAACATATGCAAAATATGCTTGTAAAGGTTCTCATTCATCCAGGTCATGTTATATCTGTTGTATTCAATTAGATCAACTGGACTTGAAGTTTAGTTCTTGAAGACGTTTCGCTAGTCATCCGACTGGCTTTCTCAATTCAGAATGACTTGTACAAGAATCTGTTGGCAATTATGTACCCTGGAAAATCCCAATTAGCATAACACAGCCAAGTGTTAAGGGCGTGATTGAATAGTGGCTAAGAGGTGTTATAGGAACGCCCAGAGTAAGGTGTCAAAACAGCATTGTACATGGCGAAGGCTAAAGAAATGAAACATCTCAGAGGAGCCCTTAAAACTTGTGGATATCCAGACTGGGCCTTTGTCAAAAGAAGTAGAAGGAAAGAAAAGAACACGAATACCAACAGTGAAGGAGAAAAGCAAGACAGGAGGAAGAACATGGTCATCCCATATGTACCAGGGGTCCCCGAGAAATTAAGAAGGATTATTCAAAAAACATCGTATCCCTGTCTGCTTTAAACCGAACAACACACTGAGGCAGCAATTGGTACATCCGAAAGACCCAATACCGAAACACAAGAAAAGCGACATCATATACGCAGTGCAGTGCAGTGAAGAATGCTCTGATTTGTATGTGGGGGAGACCAAACAGCAACTGCATCAACGTATGGCCCAGCACAGAAGAGCCAATTCCTTGGGTCAGGACTCAGCCGTGTACCTGCATCTTAAGGATAAAGGACATACCTTTGAAGATTGTAATGTTAACATATTGGCAAAGGAACGTGACTGGTTCAAGAGAGGTGTTAAGGAGGCCATTTATGTGAAAATAAAGAAACCAAGCCTAAATAGAGGTGGGGGGGTTCGACACCAACTGTCTCCCATGTACAATGCTGTTTTGACACCTTACTCTGGGCATTCCTATAACACCTCTTAGCCACTATCCACTCACGCCCTTAACACTTGGCTGTGATATGCTAATTGGGATTTTCCAGGGTACATAATTGCCCCAGATTCTTGTACAAGTCATTCTGAATTGAGAAAGCCAGTCAGATGACTAGCGAAACGTCTTCAAGAACTAAAGTTCAAGTCCAGTTGATCTAATTGAATACAACAGATATAACATATGCAAAAGTTTGCCTGTTTTAGTAATCCCCAGCAATTCATAAATAAGACCCATATTGTATTTAAAGCAGGTTATAGACCAAGAGATTGGCGGTTTTATTAATCTATAACACCAAAAATTTTATTAGAAATACACCTGCTAAATAAAATTCAGAAGCCCCGAGTTTGGTTTGCAACCATATAAATACAATAATGACATAAAAAGACAACATTCAACTGGCATCTAATTCTATACACCTATAGAAGCACAGGAGTAAATCTTTTAAAATTCTCTATACTGGGACAAAGACAAAATACCCATTATACAGTGATTGTACCTATAGATTTTTTAAATAAACGTTGGGGATATTGTTTTAGAGAGATCATTTTATATATAGATTTAATTAAACACCCCTCTGTGACAATAATCCATCTCATCGTGGAAGACCTACCGGTAATTAAAACAAGGCAGAAGTAAAAAACATTAATATAAAGTTGCATTTTAGCCCCGCAATTAACTTTAAAATATCTGGGGATTCAAATCAACGTTGGCATAGCATAAATCAACAAGATGTATTATTTTTGACAGCTAAGATCGAAAGCACTTATACAGAACATTTAATGTCTTCAATATGCCGGATTACCATTGAAACCAGAATGGTAATCAGGTTATTTAGGCCCTAAGGTAGGAAAAGAGTGTAAAAGGTTCAGCTAGATTTCCATTCAAATTTAAAAGAACAATAATATTACAAGTTTTTTTTTGGCAGGAGCAGCCAAGAACGCGCTGAGTTTTAAAGGGGAAGGCCACCCCTTTTTTACTTTTGATATATTGTAGTAGGGCTTCCTCCCCCAGCCCCAACCGCATTATTATTATGTCCAGAAACTCCCCCGAACTCTACTTACCTTCCCTCTTTCCTCCGACGCACTGTCCCGGCCCTCTGCTTGAATGAAACTGCAAGCAGGAGGCCGGACTGGCAGTCACGTCCGTCATTGGCTGAGAGGCAGAGGCAATCACGGACGCAGCTGCACAGAACGCCGGGGGAGAGAGGGAAGGTAAGTAGAGTTCGGGGAGTTTCTGGACATAATAATAAAGCGGTTGGGCCTGGGGGAGGAAGCCCTACAATACCCCAAAGGGGTATTACACTAGGGGGAGGGAGAGGAAAATGAAGGGGGGGGGGCTGCTCTGAGCAAGCCAAAAACCTCTGAGAGGATGCCTCAGAGGCGGAAACAATTTCCCTCTCTGCAGTGCTCCTGGTGACCAGTTTTTATGACTTTGGGGGGGATTACTGGAGAACTATTTGGATCTGGGCTGTAAGGTAAGGATTTTATTATAATATAGAGTGGGGCCAGTAGTGGGTTAAATTATAGTTTTGGGGGTGGGCATGACCTTTAAGTTTTGAAGTTGGAAAAATAGAATTCTCTCTTTTTACAAAGTACTGCAATACAGAGAACTCCTAGAAAACAGAATAGAAAGTAAAGAACTGGAGAAGGTACATGTAAAAGGATTTAAAGTAAATAAGGACAATACAAGGCTGTGTGTTCTTTATGTTCTTCATATTTGAGGGAGGTACTGAATAGAAATATCGCCTCCTATCCCACTTAATAGGATGGCTAAAACCTACATACAAATAATCTAGAGTACACTGGGAATTTGGTTTCATAAAACCAGACCGATTATAACTGTACTATTTCAAATTCAATTTAGGTTATTTGCCTATGAGTAAGAACCTTAATTGGTTCGAAACGCGTCAGGTCGAGTGTGTGCCTTCCATGTTTTGATATTGATAAATAAAAAGATTTGAATTTTACACGCTAGTGTATACTTCCAGTGTGCACTGCTGCCAAAAAGTATATTCCGTTTGTGTATCCGAATTAGGTTAGTTGTATGTATATATTTATATATATTATAAACACAGCACCGTACATTATAATACAAAAATTTGTACAACGGGGACAAAAGTGCTTGAACCATGTAACATGAGGAAAGAGGTTCCAGTCCCATACAATCTAGTTAGGTGCGGAAAGGGTAGACATGCCATTATGAGAACTTGTGAAGTGTCAATTTAACAATCCTATGATGTCCAGTGATCTGAGAGGGAGCATGTAAGGTTAGATTTAAAGAGCATGTCCACTGAAAAAAACTTTGTTCTAAAATGTAGATTACCCCCCAAACCCCACTTTCGCAATATTCAGTTTCAAAAGACGCTCCTGAACTTCTTTACCTGACCTGGTCCCTCGCCACTCCTACTCTGCCGCTACCAGCCACTGCACTTCTTCATTGCATCTGTTAGTTAAGGCGCAACATGACATCATGCCCAATCGCCTTACAGCCGCGAGGGGCCAGGTCAGGTAAAAAAGTTCAGGGGCACCTTTGGAAACTGAATATTGCAAAAGTGGGGGTGGAGAGGGGAATAGTTATTATATATTACATAGGATCCAACTTTATAAAGTTTTAAAGGGTATCTCCACCCCTAAAATCATTTTTCCCCATAGAGTAGGGCACCCCATCCCACCCCCAAATGCAGATTTACTTTTGCAAAAAAATCCCCAGAAAGATACTTACAGATCATCTCTCCCTGGCTCTCTGCAAGTCGGAAGCAGCAAAGAGGGGTGGGACCAGCAGCCGCATCTGTTATTGGCTAGCTGGCAGCCAATCACAGACACGGCTGCCGGATATGTAGAACACCCGGGGAACAAAGTTCTGAAAGTATTTTTCTGGAGTTTTTTTTTTTTTTTAAAAAAATGTAAATCAGCGGTTGGGGGTGGGCTGGGGTTCCCTTCACTATGGAAAATGTGTTTAAACAGTAGGGTACCAAACAGCCATAATGGATCCAGAGGGTGGCACGGGGGAAGGTCTCCCCTGCACGTGCCACAAACCTCAGGGACCAGACGACTCCCCCCAATCCATTAAAGAATCACAAATTCCCTTCCCCCTGCATTTAAAAAGATATCTCTTCTCCTCCTCTGGTTTAGTATATAAGATACCAGTAACCTGCAACATTCCTTCATCCATCACAACTTGCAATGTTCCATAGTTTTACTGTTCTTACAGTAAAAAACCCTATGAACTTGAAGACTAAACTTCTTTTCTTCAAATCTTAAGGGATGTCTGCGTGCCCTCTGACATGTTCTATGGGTGAACAATGCCCCAGTTTATTGTATGGCCCGTTAATGTATTTATACACAGTAATCATATCCCCACACAAGCACTTTTTCTCTAGGTTACAGGATTGTATCTTATCCAATCTCTCCTCATATTCAAGCTCCCCCAATCCCTTTCTATTTCGAAGATGTCCTTCTTGTACACAGGATTCCAAAATTGCACTGCATATTCCAAATGAGGCCTTACCAATGCTTTGTAAAGAGGGAGAATAACATTTTTCTCCCTTGAATCCATACCTCTCTTTATACAAAACAATACCATACTGGCTCTAGCGGTTGCTCCTGGCATGGACTGCTACATTTTAGTTTGTTATCCACCAAAACCCCAAGATCATTTGCCAACAGGGATTCACTTAACACAGAGCCATTTATAGTATAAGTAGCACAAGGATTTTAAATTCCAAAATGCATCACCTTACATTTATCAACATTGAATCTCATCTGCCACTTAGCAGCCCAATGTGACAATCTATCTAGATCCCCCTGCAACGATTGCACATCCTCTGTAGATTTTAATGGTCAACAAAGTTTTGTGTCGTCAGCAAACACAGAAACCTTGCTGACAATACCTACTTCCAAATCATTAATAAATAGATTAAATAGAAGTGGCCCCAACCCTGTGGCACCACACTTAGCACTTAAGTCCATAATGATGAAGCCCCATTTACAACTACTCTCTGCATCCTATTCATTAACCAATTTTCTATCCATGTACAAATGTGCCTCCCCAGACCAACAGACCTTAGCTTATACATTAGACACCTATGAGGGACTGTATCAACAGCCTTTGCAAAATCCAAGTAAACTACATCTACTGCTATGGCAGACAATTTCTACTCACTTCTTCATAAAAGCAAGTTAGTTTGATAAGATCTATTCCTCCAAAATCCATGCTGGTTATTACTTATGTCAGTCCTTGAACCATACTTTAGAATATGTTCTCATATCAAATTTCCCAGTATCTTTCCCACCACTAAAGTTAAACTTACAGGCCTGTAATAACCCGGCTTTAAAAGACTACCCTTTATAACAGGTAATAAGAGTAAAACCTGTGTAAAAATGAAATCACAAAAGTTGTAAAAAGAAAACGAAAGGAGTGAGTGTTCTAATAAACCACTTCAAAACGATACTGATTAAAGAAGACTATACAAGCAAACCACAGTGTTGATAAAGATCTTTTCTATTTCCTGTTGCATGCACGCTTCCCTACAATCCTTTCTTTTAGAACATTAAAAAGAGAAGATAAAGGAATCTACTTAAATGACAGTTACAGGGGTTGGTTATGAACGTCTTGTTTCAGCTTAGTACATTACAGAGCCCTTTAGTTATGAGAATGAATGGGCTGAGGGGGGTTGTGATGGTTCCCATATTAAGACAACAAAAGGATCCAAACTATGAACCAAACTGTATGTGACATTATTTGTAAAGACAAGGGTGGGAGACGGGCCTTGCAATTGGCATAAGTTACTATGAATAGAAAACACGTCAGAAGGAGAGATGTTTTCTATGTGGTGTGATTTCTGAATTGCGCAATAAATACCGTTAATAAAACAGTTTTCATGATATTCCAAAAAAGTACAGGTAGAACGGTCATTAAGGCTCAGCCCATTATTTATCCTCTAGTCAAGGTAAAATATGCTGCATAGCCGGAGTTACATAAGGAGTGAATCAAAAATGGTAGATAGATCAAGATCCAAATCCCTCCCATTGAGCTCACCCAGAATTAGGATCTAAACTGCTCATTACCCACCACTGGCTTCGCCTATAATTATCATAGAACTTTCATTAAACGTTCCAATCACCAAGATCCGTCCAATGGGAAGACATGCTTCTTAAAAGTTGTTGGTTAGGCCCCTGGACCAAAAGGGTGGTAGAGATTGAACGTCCCAGCAATCGGAACATTTAATAAAATAAAATGGTTGGCCTTTAATTGCCTTTGCCATTAATCAATAATAATAATAGAAATGTACCGTATCTTATAGTGCCACAGGTTCACTTTTAAATCTCTTTCCAGTTTTAAGACTAAAGAATAAGTGGTTTGTGCATTTATAATAGAATGCACCTTACCATCCAATCCAATGTCTCGTGTATCACACAAAATGGAAGGTGAAATTCCTTACCACACACATGATGTAAGACAAGATGGCACCGGACGAACCAATCAGAGCTCCAACTATTGTGAGCAAATTGTTATTCAGCAAAAATCCTTCAGCACAGAGAGCCCACCCAGAGTAGCTGTTCAGGACTGTGATAACGACAGGCATATCGGCACCTCCAATGGCAGCTGTTAATGTCACACCCTGGGGACCAAACAGGAAGCAGGTTAAAACTAGAAATATTGCTATAGTAGATCATAAACCAAAGAAAATGCAAACAACCATTCTCCATCAACATCTTCCCCATCTCAATAAATGTGTTAGCCGGACAACACAGACACAAACAAACATACAGGACACAGTATAATATACAGGCTTTATAACCAATAGCATGCCTTATCCTTAAACCGTTCGTATGCTAGGACCAGTGGTGGGCACAAATCATGTACTTAAAGATAACCAAGGTAAAAAATGACTCTAGTCTCCCTTTTTTTATTTATTGTATTTATTTTCCTTTCCTTTAAATGTACTGAAGTATCAAAAGTTCCATGATCTATTGGCTGAACAGACCACCTGTCTGATGGGAATTTAATTTTTGCAGCCAATGTTTGGTTACAACCAATCACGAGCCACCGCTTTAAACAAACTGTTTTTGTCCGATTTTGATGAGGAAAAAAATTGAGCAGCATCAGCCGCCGTGACTTAAATTTCAGATGATCAGGCTAAAATATTGCCCCGTGGCTCTTATGTCTTATTACAATATTTCTACAACTCATTTTAGGTGAAAATACCAAGCAGATAATAGAATGTCATTAGGACCATGCTATTCACGGATTGCGTACGGATTGTGCACTTCATTTTGATCTGTTACTTTCCAGTCTACACATAAATGGAAAGCAACAAGTTATCCCATAATGTAGAAAATTAAAAAGTAACATTTTAACAAAATGTAGTGGAGTTTAAGTTTCCCCCAAATAAATACAAGAGTAAAGTAGAGATGCAAGAAAATGCTATTTACACTAGTACATTCATTTTAAGCCCATAAGCTATCGCAAAAGCCTCATTTCCTTCTTATAAATACAAAGTGCCATATATTACATTTCTCACTTACCATTACAGCAGAAAGAGCAGATACCGATCCCAGGCAGGTGATTCCTGTTGTGTAGCTTGGGTCTAGCATGTATGGAATAATTCCTCCAGCGCTGGCAGCTAACAGACCTGCATTCATAACATGTCTTCCAGGCAGCAAGAGAGGAGCAGAGTTAAGAAGACCTATTCAGACAAACAGGAGAGCTATTTAGCTACTATTAGTAAATTGTGTTTGCCTGCTCTTTGGCCTTTCTATGCAAAGTAAAAGTGATCAGACTTTACATTCCTATTGGGATTTGCCTAGTATCGGCAAGGTGTGGGGGAAGAAAATTACATTCAATGATGCAGACAAACTACAACAGTTGGTATCATGGTTGGTTAATTGAATTTTGGCTGGTATTAGCACCATTTACTTCAGTAGAGGGAGACAATAGTATTTCCCCATGTATGGGTAAAGGAACTATCAAATTTGGCACTATCAGATTCTGGAGAAAAATCTGAATGAGAACAGAGCTAGGACACAGTTTGGGCAGTGTCCTTTGGCTCAGAGCTGTCCAAACCCTACCCTGTCCCATATCTTAAGAACAAGGGATCCAAGAGTCAAGGAAGAAGCAGACCAGTCAACTCCAGCAGCAGCCCTGCAAATTGGATCCAAAGAGACAGTGTAAAACCAGAGTTCCTAGCAGCTGAATTTCAGAGACGGTGCTTGCTTGGTAGGATAAGGGTTGGCTTGGTATTGGAGCTTAAAGCTCCAAAGAAATATATATAGTTTATCTTGCCTGGTTTGCCTTATTTCTAACAAGCTCATGCAGGGCGTCCAGTGACATCAATCAAAGTAATCATCTGCACTCAGCAGGCTCACGGAAGAACTCTTATTAACATCATTCTATGGGGTCCCGATCCTTTCTTAATCCACAGTGGTTATCTAGGAGCAGGCTATATCTCTCATAGGAAAAATATGGCCCCTTGGCTCCTGGGCCCCCCTGCGCTTGCTCCCCCTGTAGTTACGCCCCTGCCTACCCCATTTGAGAATCTTAACACAATGCACGTTCTCTCATTTACATATTTAAATGTTCTCCTAACTCAAAAGAAAAAAATTCAAAGTTATTCAATTCCCAACTTTGGATTAATTAATAGCACAATTCTGTTCTAAGCAATTTACATTTAACAGTCTGTAAGTATAACAGCAATATAAATATATTGTCTCTAATGCGTGCTAATAAACTGACATTATACAGTAGCTAATGTGTAGCATTAACATATATGACGTTATAGCAAGTCAGTATAATGCAGTATTAACGTATGTATATAGTTCATTTTATATAGTCTTTGCCTAAAAGTGAACTCACTAACAACCTTCGCCAGCTGGATGCAATAAGTCTCCTAAGATGGACAGTTATAATGTAGCAAATACCAGGTGCTGTCAGTCTCTGCACAATGTCACTTTTTATCCTTTACAATAAGGCCCAGATACAGGTAAACAGGTGGTTTGGTGGGGCTGTAAGAGCAGTTACAATGGCAGTCTTGTGGATGGCACAGCGTCACTTTACACAGCAGCCTGTGCCTCGGGATCTGTTTGCTCTGACAGGAATAATGCCACTCACCACAGCTTTCTATGATGGCAGTTCTGTCCTTACTTTAGTCTCCTCAGCTGTTTTCTCTATTACACTCACTGCTCCCAGTCTGATGTCTCTTACTAGAAGGAGACAGCTCCAATCTTCACTGTACTTTATGGCTCCACAGAGAACCTATGAGGATCCAGTCTCTTTTCCCACCTAGGGCAGCAGAGATCGTTTCCTGTGCATCAGGAGTCCACACACAGCATCCCCCTTGTCTTTCTTTACCTCAGGGACCTAAATCCCCTCTCTTCTTCCCACCCCAAAACAGAAACTCCTTTTTCATTGGCTGCTTCCACACAGAGCAGACTGACCAAGCATAACCCATTGCACTGGTACCCTAACAATTCAGTATGCATAAAGGAGGATGTTCCACAACTCTACATGTATTTAATAAAATTGTCACTCAATATGTACAATAGATGTACCAGGCAGTTTACTACACAATAGGTGATCTGATGGAATTTATCCCATCCGTGACCATGTACCTTCTGCTCAAGATGGTAAATATCCATCATTACTTCCTAATCGAGTTTTGATCAGGAATTGGCTACACCATCTTGCAGTGTAAGGGCTGCCTTACATTCAGTGTTACTTTAAAACCCCTTCCTCGCTTTAACGATGGACAGCCCTTGAAGCCCACTGAGCTTGTCTGTAGAGAAGGGCTTAAAGATGTTCAAAATTGACTGACTTCATTCAGGTACCACCGTATATCTCTGGGTATAAATCAGTTATAAATGCAAGTGAAAACCCCTTTTTTACCTCTAGAATAAAGTTTGAGGAAACTTTGGTCTCCATATATGTGACGTCTATTAAAATGAGCACATTCCTACCTTTAAAGGGACTCCAGGATTACTTAGCTGCAATCTATCCAAACCTATAGTAGCATACAGGGTGGCGTTTCCAGCTAGCACTGTGAGCTGTGACATTACCAGAACCATTGCCCTTTAAGCTAAGTGTTTAAACCAGGTTATTTTTTTACCGTGCCTTAATGTGCTGTACGACTGCTAAAAAAGCATTTTATAATGGGTTAAGTGTAAGCACTAGATTCCTTAAATCGCAGGAATCGCCTAATAAAAGCGTTCTATGAATAATAAAAAGAAACATGTTTTTTATTACAGGATACAAAGAAATTCATTTAAAATGTATCAGCCAAGAATTCAGAAAACCATGGATTTCAAAAGTGGGAAGATTTTGAGATTCCCACATGGTTGGACGGGCCTTTGCACAGAGTAAAGAATATTTCCCATCACTACATAGCGAAGCTGTCTAGGAACACATTGGTGAAAGGCTCTTTCCAAGAATGCTTGGAAGGTTCCTTAAGTGAACAGAAATGTCAGAATCCAATTCATTTTCAAGCATCAATGTCCTTGCTCTGTATAAAGGCATACACTAGATTTACATCTCAAATAAAAGGAGAACTAAAGCAAATGGGGCAGCAGCACATAAAAGTTTGGGCTAGAGTCCTGCAAGGGTCTAATTTCCCAGAACCGCACCCAACCCAACCCGAAAAATCCATACCTGCACCCGACCCGCAACCTGCTTTTCTATAGGCTTCCTACCTGTGACCTGACCTGCTTTTAGTCTTTCTTCCCAAAATTTTTAAAAAAAGTCTAAAGTTAAAATAAAGGTTTTATTCATAACCAAAAATGTTCAGAGAAACAAACCTACCATACCACTAAAATATATAGCAGGGGTCTTCAAATTGCAGGCATCCAAATGTCTGAAAATTACAACTCCCAGAATACCCTGGGTGCCTTCTGATATTGTGAGTGCTGTAGTGGAATGCTGAGAGTTATATTTTTCAAACAAATGTAGGCCCACAGGTAGGAGATCCCTGGTAATAGGTTAAGTGTATATATATTATATAAAGTGTACAATGTACACTTTATATAATATATCCCTAATGTCCCCAACTACCAACCCATGGGCCTCTACTGTCCCCTACTACCTACCCATGGGTTGATCGGTGTCAGGTAGAGGTAACCAGTAAATGGTTTTTAAAAAACTACAACTCTCTCTGTAGCCAAGAAGTGCTGGGAGTTATAAACATCTGTATATCTACTGGTTACCTATCTATGATTTTATAACTATGTCCTGCAGAATATGCATTTTAATATCCACCCACTAGGTAAATTTGCATTATGGGAGATAGTAAAGTTAGCAGGTGGAGCTGTAGTGAAATATCTACACCTTTACATGGGTGCAGATATTCATGCGATGTTTTGAAAACTACTACACCCAGCATTCCCTGACTGCTGTTGTACAATGTCAATCATCTGGAGGTCCACATACCTGCTACCTCTAGCTGAACCTCAAGTGGTAGATTATTCTTATCACTAGAATCATCCACATCCCATAGATCATTGTGGCCAGAAGGATTTACACAGACCAATGAAATCACATGTCATCTGTTCCCATGCAGACACTTGCTCTGGTCTCATGCATAGGTGCAGGTGCAGATAGACATTTGGTACTTTGTTCTATGGGATATTGTTACTTTGCTGGCTTTGGTCTTTGCTAGTAAAATCAAGGTCAGAAGTTTAACCCCTACCTTTCCAGTCACTCCAGCATGAACTTTTTTTTACCCAGTGATCTCTGCAAAACCTACACAGACACTACAAGAGTTAAAGTTCAACATTGCTGTCTGTATTCCTATCCACAATGACATCCAGTATAAGATTCTAAGTTCATTAGAGCTGTTGATAACTCAATATTTGCCCAGCCAAAAACACAGTAAGAGGCTGGGAGCTTTTGCATCTAGATATATTTGCCCTTTATCTGCCATATTTGGTTTAATGTGCAATACACACTGCACATTGTCTTGTAACAAAATGTATTCTCAGTTCCAGTTATTACAGACAGATCTCTCTTCATAGACAGGGAATTTTTTTTTTTTTTTAAACACTGGAATTATTTTACCCGAACCTGATCCGCAATTCAACAAACCAATTCAAACTCAAGTGGGTTACCCGAACCCGACCTGCAAATCAGGTAACCCGTGGATACCCGACACAGGACTCTAGTTTGGGCCCCCTGGTTAAAGTTACCTGGATCACCGTGGCACAGAGAAGGTAAGTACCCAATCTACCAGCTGGACACCAAACCCTGAGCAAATAATGAACACAGCACCAAAAGCCATACAGTTACAGATGACATTTCTCCTCAGCAAAGATTAGAACAAATGAATTGAAAAAAGGAGCACCCCACAAAAGTTTGGGCCAACCATCACATTTGAGTTCTCAGGAACTGTAACTTTAGGTCCCAGACTTTAGTTAGTTTGATGGATCTTACAGTTCTCTGATCTAAAAATCATGCAACAATTTATGTAAAGGAAACAGAAATTGGAACAATATTGGGACAGACCATTTGTGTGCACATATACCATTTTTTATACAGATTCTCAGCTGTTAAATTTTATTACCCGTTTGATTAGAAAAAAGGTCATGTGTACCTGGAAACAAAAACCCTTTTTCCTTGCAAAAACTTACCCTGCAATTTCCCATAAGCAACAAGGGATCCACTGAAAGTAACACCTCCGATGTAGGTTCCCAGATAAGCCACAATTTTGGTGAGATTTGCGGCTGGGTCTGTTGCAAAGTGTGGATATTCAATCATGTATTCAGCTACGCAGGTAAGCACAGCAGCTAGACCAACCAGACTGTGGAAAGCAGCCACAAGCTGGGGTAGGTCTGAAATCTGGATACGCTTGGCAATAGTGAGACCTGGTATGGAAGAAATAAAAAGAGAAGAAGAAAACTTCACCAAAAGAAGCTGAAATGGAGCAAAACGGAGTTCTCATCTGAGACATGTTCCTGTGGTGCAATCAAGATATTCAATATAACGAAAATGATGTCAACCACTGTCAAGTGGTCCTAAGCTTAGCACAAAAAACATTGAAGACTATGCAATCATTTTACAGCCAGTATCTAATGTATCCTCAATGTTAAAGGGCATGTCCACCCTTTGAAATATTTTTGACATGTTATAGGTAATGCTCCCCCAGCCCCAAACGGATTAACCTTATTTGCAGAAAGTCCCCCAAATAGTTACTTACCTTCCCTCTATACTCCTCCGCACGTCCCGACCCTCTGCTTGCATGGAACTGCAAGCAGGGGGCGGGACCGGCAGCCACGTCTGTGATTGACTGAGAGGCAGCCAATCACAGTCGCGGCTGTCAGCACTTCAGAACGGCGGAGTATAATTGGAAGGTAAGTAACTATCGGGTTTCTGCAAATAAGATTAATGCGGTTGGGGCTGGGGGAGCAATACCTATAATATATGTAAAGGGTTACACGCTAGGTGGGGGGAGAAAAACGGGTGGGAGAGGGAGGGAGGGCTGCTCAGAGCATGCCACAAACCTCTCAGAGGAAGCCTCAGAGGCCGAAACAATTTCCCCCTCTGCTTGGCTCCTGGTTGACAGTTTTTTTGGACTTTAGGGGAACTTTACAGGAGAACCATTTGGAGCTGGGATGTAAGGTATGGATTTTATTACACTACAGAGTGGGGCCAGTAGTGGGGGAAATTATATTTTTTTTATATAAAAAGACGGAAGTTGCAGATGAACAGTAAAAAGTCCCAACAAACTAATCATAGGTAAAAAAAATCTTTAAGAAGCGCAAAGCCGTGTTTTCATATGGCGACATTTGAGGCTGAGCTTGTAGAAATGTATGGTTTAAAAGAAGACATTTTGAGCTGCAGGTGTGATTTGTAAACAGAGCTTCTTCAAAGCAAGAAGAGGGCTTGTTTCTTTGTTACGGGAGCAGGTTAAATCCCTGTACCCGAACGAAGTACCATACTTCCAGAAAACCAAACATGGTTATAAAATGCTGTGCATAGTGGAAAGGTTTTGCCATTATAACCAACAGTTGAAATACTAGCAAGGGCAAGGCAAAATGTTTCTATATTTAGTGTAAAACCCACAGTCCTTAGTTCTAGTGTTACAAGTGGTTTTACACTAAACTAGTAGCAGATGTGTGAAAACAAAATTATTTCTCTCTAATAAGCCTAGGGTGCCACAAGAAACACAAAGTTTAAGTTATGTAACAACAATTTCATTTAAAGTTACGAAGCACAACTTTCCAGGCTCCCACAATGCAATACCAGGTGCAAAGAGCTAACTGCATCAGGGGGATGCAGAAGGTTATGTGGCAGTGTGTCTGACACTGAATTCCCCATCATTTTTTTCCCAACTCTGCATCAACAAAGTTGAAATTATTTTGAATTAAAAAAAATGAGATGATCAGCTGCTGTTTGAAGATGATAGGAAGAGGGATCAGGCAATCAATAAGAATAAAATCTATCACTGCCTTGCAAGTCAGCAACATGCCACAGAACAAGACAGACGTGCTACAATTGCATAGAAAAAGGTGTTCCTTCTAAAATAACTAACTGTTCTACACATCAAAGCAGCAATTTACAGAAGACTGTTTGATAAACTGGGAACATTTTGATTGTACACAGAAAATGTCAGCTGGAAAATGCCTTTGCCTTGAGCTTGATTAAAATATTAAATTTATTCTCTTACCAATAGTGCCCCCAAGTGCCATTGCTCCAGACATCTGGGCCAGTAATTCTGGGCTTGGTTTAAGGGCTCCCAGTGTGGCTGCAATTCCTCCAGCAACTCCCATCATGCCCAGCGTATTACCAAGACGGGCTGTTCCTTGTGTCGATAGGCCAGCTAAAGCTCCAACACAACACAGGCCTGAACCAAGGTACATCATCTGCAAGTAAAGAAAAACATCAAGTTGAAAGCACATTAAGATAAGTAAAGCCCCATGTTTAAACAGTGTGTTACAGTGGCCATTAGGGAAAGCTCTATCTAGGATGCAAATAATTAGGACACTTGGTACTTTTTGAGCTATTGACTATTGTATTTACCCTTTACCCCCTCTCTTTCTAAAATTGAACTGATCATTTTTTTTTACCTAAACCTGGTCATGTCCCATTTTCTCTGTTGACAATACCCCCATTTTCCCTATCCAATTGGCACACTGCCTAAGGATAAGTGACCCCTCACTCTCCTTTGCTAACCACTAACTATGTTGTGAAAACCTGCCGTTTTTCCCTTCACAATATTGCAAAAATCCACAGGTTTCTTTCTCTCCTAACCACCGCTATGTTTATCCATGCTCTCATCATATTGCGCCTGGACTATTGCAACCTACTACTTACTGGTCTTCCTGCTTACAACCTCTCTCCCCTTCAGTCTATACTTAACTCTGTCTCACGTATTGTTTTGCTCTCTAATAAACCGGATACCAAATCTCCTCTGTACCGGACAACAACCTGGCTCCCCATTAAACAGCGCATTACATACAAAATCCTTCTCCTAATATTGAACGCCCTTCACTCTGCTGCAACTTCTTATGTTTCTTCTCTTGTGTTCCCATATGTCCCTGCCCTTACCCTCCGCTCATCGCAGAACCAGCTCCTGTACAAACCCCCTCACGCGTACTGCTTCCTCTCGCCTTAAACCTCTCTCTCTCGTGGCTCCCATCCTCTGGAATTCTATTCCCCTGTCTCTATATCAAGAAACCTCAATTAACAGGTTTAAATCTACCCTTACATCCTACCTATCTGGTAACCAGCACAGTATATGGTATCTATATATTTATATATGATAAATCTACCCTTACATCCTACCTATCTGGTAACCAGCACAGTATATGATATCTATATATCTATATATGATAAATCTACCCTTACATCCTACCTATCTGGTAACCAGCACAGTATATGGTATCTATCTATATATGATAAATCTACCCTTACATCCTACCTATCTGGTAACCAGCACAGTATATGATATCTATATATCTATATATGATAAATCTACCCTTACATCCTACCTATCTGGTAACCAGCAGAGTATATGGTATCTATATATCTATATATGATAAATCTACCCTTACATCCTACCTATCTGGTAACCAGCACAGTATATGGTATCTATATATCTATGATAAATCTACCCTTACATCCTACCTATCTGGTAACCAGCACAGTATATGGTTTCTATATATCTATATATGATAAATCTACCCTTACATCCTACCTATCTATATATCTATATATGATAAATCTACCCTTACATCCTACCTACCTGGTAACCAGCACAGTATATGGTATCTATATATCTATATATGATAAATCTACCCTTACATCCTACCTATCTGGTAACCAGCACAGTATATAATTGTTTTATTTGCACTGCATACGTCTCACTCCAGCACTTATACCTACTCCATTGTATCTGTATGTTTCCCACCTAATTGGATTGTAAGCTCTATGGTACAGGGACCTCGAGGCTTCCTTCTTGTGGCAAAGCTCTAGCACTATTTATATAATTTATATATTGATGTACTGAACTATCTATGTATTTATCCCCTTGTATGACTATTGTATTTTGTTACTGTATAGCGCTGCGTCCCCATGTGGTGCTTTATAAATAACTATACATACAAACAAATGGATTACAAAATATGATCATAAATGCATAAGAAATGCACAATTGTGACCTAGACCTTAGAGTCGGTGGATAATTTCTCAAATGAAACTTACCGTATATACTTGAGTATAAGCCGAGAAGTTTTAACTTTCAGCCTGAAAGTCTCCCCTTGGATATTACTCGGGTCTGGGCTGATCTGGATGCTTGAAGGAGCAGCTGGATAAAATTATGTGGTCTGGAAAAACAAAGGCTGTACCCTGTAACACATAGAATTTCTTGTTTTTGGTGGGTTAGGCAATTGTTGCCCTGCTCACTCAGATCAGCCCAGACTGCAGGGGAAAAGGGGGAAAATTAGGCTTCACAGAAAGGTATATGGGGCACGGCTGTGCCTGGGACGTTCTATGGGGCTGTGCCTGGGACTTTCTATGGGGCTGTGCCTGGGACTTTCTATGGGACTTTCTATGGGACTGTCTATGGGGCTGTGTATGGGACTGTCTATGGGGCTGTGTATGGGACTGTCTATGGGGCTGTGTATGGGACTGTCTATGGGGCTGTGTATGGGACTGTCTATGGGGCTGTGTATGGGGCTGTGAATTGGACTTTCTATGGGGCTGTGCAGGGGACTTTCTATGGGGCTGGCATGGGACTTTCTATGGGGCTGTGCATGGGACTTCTATGGGGCTGTGCATGGGACTTTCTATGGGGGCTGTGCATGGGACTTTCTATGGGCTGTGCATGGGACTTTCTATGGGGCTGTGCATGGGACTTTCGATGGGGCTGTGCATGGGACTTTTATGGGGCTGTGCATGGGACTTTCTATGGGCTGTGCATGGGATTTCTATGGGGCGTGCAGGGACTTTCTATGGGGCTGTGCATGGGACTTTCTATGGGGCTGTGCATGGGACTTTCTATGGGGCTGTGCATGGACTTTCTATGGGGCTGTGGCATGGAGTTTCTATGGGGCTGTGCATGGGACTTTCTATGGGGCTCTGTGCATGGGACTTTCTATGGGGCTGGGCATGGGACTTCTATGGGGCTGTGCATGGGACTTTCTATGGGGCTGTGCATGGGACTTTCTATGGGCTGTGCATGGGACTTATTCTATGGGGCTGTGCATGGGACTTTCTATGGGCTGTGCATGGGACTTTCTATGGGCCGGCATGGGACTTTCTATGGGGCTGTGCATGGGACTTTCTATGGGGCTGTGCATGGGACTTTCTATGGGGCTGTGCATGGGACTTTCTATGGGGCTGTGCATGGGACTTTCTATGGGGCTGTGCATGGGGCTGTCTATGGGACTTTCTATGGGACAGTCTATGGGGCTGTGTATGGGACTTTCTATGGGACTGTCTATGGGGCCGTCTATGGGACTTTCTATGGGACTGTCTATGGGGCCGTGTATGGGACTTTCTATGGGGCTGTGTATGGGACTGTCTATGGGGCTGTGCATGGGACTTTCTATGGGGCTGTGCATGGGACTGTCTTTGGGGCTGAGCATGGGACTTTCTATGGGGCTGAACATGGGACTTTCTATGGGGCTGTGCATGGGAGAAAGTCAACCCTCGGCTAGTACTCGACTCAATCAGTTTTACTCATTTTTCAGGTAAAAATACTTACCTCAGCTTATAATCGGATCGGCTTATACTCTAGTATATACGGTACAAATGCTGTACAGGATCAGTTTAGGCTTTGCTTTAATTCTTATTTACGTTTTCTAAATATTCAGTTAAAAATCTGCAACTAACGAAGTCTAAAGAAAGAGACTGTTGTGGTCATTAGTAGGCTGTACTGTACTGCAAAAATGTGGCCTGGTAAATATTTACAGCAACAAAAGGTTCAGTTCTGTAGTTCTTGACAGGCGCTTACACCTCTCTCAAATACTAGAATTGTCCAATACTGGACTTTCTAAGATTCCTTTACCGGTAAGGTGAATATTCATACTGTCATTGTTGTCCTTACCTGTTCAATGTTATAGCCACTCTGAAGAGCAGCTGCATATCCACCAACAAAAACCCCTCCTGGGAGCAGGTACAGGTAGTTATACTCTGGAGGGTCAGTGGGACGTTTAAACATGTCTAACATCCTCTGTGTGACCAGGAAACCCCCTGCACAAAGGTAAAAGATGGCTATTAAAGCCCAACAACGTAGGACAGAAATACAATGATAAACACCTCAAACCCTCCATGACTTTTATAAGTAGGCAACATATCTCCATTTTGTACATTTCAATAGGTATTAACCAAACCGCAATATTACAGCCATTTTTCTAATAGTTTTTTTTTATGTAAATCCCAATGCAGTGTTATCCAGTAAAATAATGATATTATTGGAGTATATAAAAATAAATGGATGTCCTACAGATTTAATAAACTTTAGGTTCAGTTTACAACTAAAACCTCAGAACAACACTGAATAAAAAAGAAAAAAATTGAATAGTAAAAAACCCAAAGCTAGGGTTAGACCCTAGCAAGGTCTAAACCATTCTGTGAGTCTCGTAATTATACTTCCCAGGCTTCATTCCCTCGGCTGTCTTCTGCTGCTGTTACGTGCAGCCGAGGGGGTCGAATCGGCAGCAGTGATTGGCTGAGATCACTTTGCTCAAGGTAAGGGGGTTTATTCAGGAATTGAAAAACAGCAATTACTATCTAGCCTACCGCCGATTATAAACCTCAAACTGTAGTAGTCCAATATCCCAAAAAAATATCCATCCCTTTAAATGTGACTATCAGCCCAAGATCTAAAAAAAAAAAAGTATATAAATATAATACACAATATACAAGGAATCCTATTTGGTGCTATTAGAAATGATTAACTAGTAATCATTTGCTTATTTTTCCTTTTAGCAAATTGCCATAATTTACCCTTAACAGTTGACTTTAGGTAACCAAAGACTTTGCGGCGGGAGCGCAATGACATATCGCTTTTGACGTTTCATTTTTAATGACTGACCCCTAGTGGCCATAATCCCAAACCCTATAAGTGGAAACAGTAACGCAAATGCTTGACAGATGTAAAACAGAATAATATTTGCTGCTTGTGGTATATTAGACAGAAGAGACCACAAATGTTCACTTTTCAGGCATGTAAACAAGCTAAAATCTATGAGCAAAAATCCCTGCACCTATGGTGGCGTTGCTCCTATTAACAGAGAAAAATCTTACATGTCCTTGGCTTACACCTAACTCTGTTTCATCTACAGCACAATATTGCTAAAAGCTGCCAAGCCTTTGGTTATTAAACACTTCTGCTTTCGATTTGCACAATATCTTTTTGGCTTTGTTTGCGACGACCATTTAAAGAATTACTTGTACAAAGACAGCAAGTAATGGGTAAGCAATATCTTGGCCAGTAAAACCTTTGGCACAATTAGTCTCACATTATTTTCATGTTGCATTGATTAGTAAGGAATTCTCTACGGGTGCCAACAACGTCTTTTTCAAATTCTCAGCCTTTCAGATTTTAGAACACCCACAATCCATTGCTAGTCTCAGAAGCGATGTGCCGCTCTAGCAATTTACCCTGCTGTATTTTACTAAACATTTATATTCCAATTGGATACGGGGGCTCCTGTATCAGGAACAGAGCCAGAACGGTAAATCATGAATAGGAGATAAAATCTTGGGGGTGTGCAGATATACATACAAGTCTAAAAATGACATGTTTGTCCTCTCTCTAACTAAATAAGAGGGTGACGTGTTTATTTTCTCATTAAATTAGAAGTTAGTCTACTGTTTATAACAATAGTCATTGGTATAGAATAAAGCAGAGGGATATAAAAGGGCAAGTCCACCATCTCAATATAAATCTGTACGTAGATTAAAGGACTATACTCGCCTCAGCCTCGATCCTCCTGTAAATCCCTTCAAAAGTACCCAGGGTGAGGAACTAAACCGCTGGGTTCAACTTCTAATTCCTGTACTTACCTATAGAAGTTCTGATCACCGGCGCGATGTTCCCTGCTTTCGCCTTCTGATCTGCGAGCAGTTGGCAGTGATGTCAGCATCAAAGCTTGGTTGAGAGGACAGAGATGACCTTTAATCCGGTTTCCTCTATGGCTATCATTAACTACACATCCAGAAAAACAAAGCCCACTGCACTTATTTTATGAATATGAATTCCTAACCTATTAACAGGACTGCACTTATCTGCTTGTTTGTATTTTCCCTAATGTACAGGTATATGTCCGCACATGGCACTTTATATATAAACATGCATACATACAGGAACGCTCCCACAGCTATATCTTAACTGGGATCTTTGTTTATCTAGGTTCTCACCAATTGCTTCTACCACAACAAGTTATTATGAAATGATTGTGTAAAAAAACAGATACTGAGAGACATAAAAGGAATAAGAACACTAATTTGTACATTATTAGCAGAACCAACCCAGCTATGATCAAGGCAAATCCATTTAACATGGCCTTAGCTAAAAAGACGTCCCAAATTCTGGCAGAATAAATCATGTTTATTCTGCATCGAATTTGTCTCCACTCTTCTAGAAAGGAGATTGAAGCAGTGTAACATTTCAGACACTAGGTGGCAGTGTGCCAGGAAAGAGCATGGGAATTCTGCTTTTGCCCAATTAATCATTTAACTGGAAAAACACAGCAGATTTAGGAATCCTTGAACATCATTTTGGCTACTTTCTAGCAGAAATGAAAAAATCCCATTATGGTAACCAACCAGGTCATTTTAAATTTGTCAACATTTTCAATAAACCTCCCCTTACCTGTTCTGCCTCAGTCACAGATAGGTCATGAAAGGTATTTTTAGATTTATGAAATAAGGTTTTACAATACCTGCAATGTTTACAGAAGAGATAAACGCAGCGAGAACGGCCAGGAGCTCGTGAGTGTTGGTGGGCAGGTATCCTCCGCCCATGAGAGACAGACCTCCAACAGCGGTCAACCCTACACAAAATAAGCGGCAGATTATATACCATGAGCTTTACATTCATCATAGCTACAGTTCTACATAATGGGAATGAAGTACATGGATGTATGTGTGAATGTGTTCACAAACTCCACAAGGACCTAACAAAAGCCATGCATAAAAACCTGGGTTGTCCAAAAGTTGGAACACTACCCCTTACTGCCAATACAATCAGAGGCAGGGCAGTAATCTAATCACAACCACTGAAACCACAGCCATGGTATTTAAAGTTACATAGTATTCAAGGTTGAATAAAGACATACGTCAATCTAGTTCAACCTTTATAGGTTACTCATAATGCCTAACAGTTGGTCCTAAGGAAGGCAAAAAAAAAAAAAAAAAAACTGTATAAAAGGGGGGAAAAAGTTATTTCCTGGCTCCATATCGGAAAGTATCCCTGTACCAACCATAACTACAGTATATGTATTAATACCAGTAATTCTCATTATTATATAGTATCCCTGTACCAACCATAACTACAGTATATGTATTAATACCAGTAATTCTCATTATATAGTATGCCCGTACCAACCAGAACTACAGTATATGTATTAATACCAGTAATTCTCAATATTATATAGTATCCCTGTACCAATCAGAACTACAGTATATGTATTAATACCAGTAATTCTCAATATTATATAGTATCCCCGTACCAACCAGAACTACGGGATATGTATTAATACCAGTAATTCTCAATATTATATAGTATCCCCGTACCAACCAGAACTACAGGATATGTATTAATACCAGTAATTCTCAATATTATATAGTATCCCTGTACCAACCAGAACTACAGTATATGTATTAATTCCAGTAATTCTCAATATTTTTTAGTTTTAGAAACTTATCCATCCCACTTTTAAATCTATTCAATGAGCTTGCTATTACCACATCTGCTGGAAGATAGTTCCACAGTTTCACTGTTCTCACTGTAAAGAAACCTTTCCTAATCTGAAGATGAAACTTCTTTTCTTCCAATCTTAAAGGATGTCCATGTGTCCTCTGATTAGTGAACAATGCACCAGAGAGTTTATTATATGGCCCATTAATATATTTGTATAAAGTGATCATATCCCCACGCAAACATCACTTTTCCAATGTAAACAGCTCTAGCTTGTTTATTCTGTCAATATAGTCAAGCTCTGTCAGCTTTCTATTGATTGTGGTTGTGGTGTTTGGGAGGTGATTAACCTATATAATTTTACCTTTAAGGGGGGGGAACATGCCCTTTAAAGCAACTCTGTATGTTCCACAAACAAGGAAAGTCTTCAAATAGCTGAAGGATTTGTTCTGGTAAAAATATATCTATTAAACATCAGAAACTTTATCCTGTATCCCTCCAGAATGGGTAAATCTCCCAGCACATTTCAAACAGCTGTAGGAAATACCTGGATTATGTTTATGATGTAGTAAAGTATTGATTTAAAAAGGATCCTTACCTGAGATGGCATTTGTCACAGACATTAGAGGTGAATGCAGAGCAGGGGTGACGCCCCACACAGTGTGGTAGCCAACAATCCCAGCCAATCCAAAGGTTGTCACCATTTGAGTGAAGGCAGAATTGGGAGCTGCAATTCCCAGGCTGAGGAGAGTGGCAATTCCTAGCGGACACAAAATAAGTCAAATAAGATGGATGGAAAATGCAGTACACTAGTTATATTAAACAGATTCTAGGCTTGTCATTCAACTTTCTTATTCATATAAAACATTTCATCATGTGCCTGGCCCCACATCCATTTTGTTAATTATCAGTTCAGCAGGAATTTGGGTTCTGGACAACCCCTGTGTGTACCAGGCTATCTCTATAATTTCTATAGAAACATACACATTTGGTATTTAAACTGTTAAAGGGCTAAATTTTGTAAATATAAATAAAAGCAATAATATTTACAGAAAAGGCAAATACAGATATTTTCATTATTGCACCGTTTCCCTTAGGATAAAATCAGCACCAATGTTTACAGCAGTAGATTTATACAATCGAGGTCTATAGTTTGTGCCGTGTCACCTCTGAAAGCAGCATTGTACAGAAATCCTCTGTATGGCTTTGATAAGAGTTCCTTCAGCCCTAGTGGTTCCTGGACATGTATACATAGTTGCAGCACATGTTCAGGGAGATCTGTGACCCTAATCCCTTTATTACCCCCACCAGAGCAGTCAAGGAAGTACTGGACGACCTGCCCATGACATCTCTGATTTAGTTATCGTTTCAGTGGAAAAGGACACCTATACGGACATACACTATAAATATTTTTCCAATTTGTTATATTGGGAATGAGTTCTTTATTAACCATGACATGATGGAAAAGAAAGACTGGCTTCTTAAACTTTTTCCAACATTTAATCATAAGACTTGTAGCTAACCCGCTTGTAACCAGAAACTTACACAAGCCATAAGTCTGTTAATCAGTCCCATACCTAGTACACCTTGTTTCTTCCTTGGCAGATTGAGGGCTGTGCAATGAGAAAGTTGCTCTTACCAGCAGTATAGCCAGTAGCACTGTTCATGGTCTTTCTAAATGGAGAAATGGCAGCTGATTTTTCAGCTTCTAACTCGGCCACAGATTTCTGCTTCACTGGGACTCCCTGAGGGACATTGTTTGGAGGTGGAGCAGGGAAAATCAATTTCCCATCCTAGAAACATAAATGAGAAAGAAAGTTACTAATCACACCTGTTAAATCCATTAAATTGGCAGAAATATATAGCTCACTGCTTTATATAATCAACCCTGCTGCATATTGACTGTAAACTATATTATCAAACATTTATACAAACATAGAAAAGATAATCAATGCACATTCCTAGGCCCCATACAATATCATATTATCTGCACACTGGCATACTTTATAAACAAAGGGGTTTTAGTATACATTACTGTGATCACATGAATGAAAAGCCTTCCAACCACGTCAAGATAGGCTTTTCATTCATGTGATCACAGTAATGTATACTAAAACCCCTTTGTTTATAAAGTATGCCAGTGTGCAGATAATATGATATTGTATGGGGCCTAGGAATGTGCATTGATTATCTTTTCTATGTTATTATAAACAGAATGACGACTGTAAACACAAAGAAACTGCAAAAAGTTACTTTGGCAATACATTTTTAAAGATTATGTCCACTTGTCAGTTACCTGCTCCAACCCCATATGATATATTCAGCACAATATCTCATGTATTACTAACCAGAAGTTTAATAATCACTTTTGCCTCCAATCATTTTTGCTTCTCCCACCATACAGTAAATAAAGCTGTGACTACTGGCAATGCAGCCAATAGTTGCCTGCTATTTCTCCAGCTGTCTCCTCTGCACATGCTCATAAAAAGGGAGGAGGCAGATACCTTTTTAAGAACAGAAAATAACTGATCATTAAATATCTGGTTACAAACACATGTAATAAACTTGTAATAATAGCAGCTGGGGTTGCGGGCAGATAACCGACAAGGGTGGACATGCCCTTTAAAACGAAGTATTTTTTTTTAAAAATATAGAAGCGCATTTATTTGCTGATTTACACCAAAATCTATTTCCGACATACAATTTAGGAGTTTATTAACACTTTCTCAACCAGCATACTCTAAAATCAGCATTACTGGTTATTACTTTATCAGAGCCTGCAATTCATTCTGTGTGGGGTAACAACCTTAAATGACTCTAAGTGCATTGTGGGTGCAATAAAACTCTAATTGGAACAGTACGCAGTTATCCAGAAATTGTTTTTAAAAACCTTCACTACAATTGTTTAGGAATGACATATTTCCATTAAAAAATATTATTAACTTTTATTGGCGCATCTTCTGTTCTATTAAAACTCAAAACACAAAACAGAGAGAATGCAAGGACACATAGTAAAGATCAGGTCTAAAGGTTTATCTAGCAACTACAAAGAACAACACGTTTATCAATATAAGAATCATTTTATATAATAATGGAACACAGGGAAGCATTATCTGTTGGCTTACAAGAAAACTTCATAATGAATAAGTTCGCTATTAGCTGAGAGAAGCTCCAAGCATTGCCTTGCAGAGGAGAGGGCAGCAAGAGCAAGCGTGCTGGGAGTTGTATTTTTAATAAATCTGGAGCCCAAAGGATGGAGATATCTGATCTACAACAAAGAGCCTACTTTTGCACAGTATAACACAAGTGCAATCTGATTGATCGCGCTTTTAAAAGTGCACACTAGTGTATCCCAATTAATGTGTGTGGCCACACTAGTGCGCTGCCATTTGCTTTTGTGCCGGAAACGCATGCTTTCATGCTCATTCAAGGGACGCTTGTAAGCAATGTGGTTTGGCCCGGCCTAACTCTATTGACAACATCCACAATACAATCGCTTGCCTTTACTCTCAAATGCCTAACAACTGTGGTTGTAAAAAAATCAACTTGTGTTAATCCAGCCAAAACAGCTAAAATGTTTCCATATTCAGCAGTAGTTTTCACCTTCATGACAACAGTTCCTCTGATGACATGGTCCATAGTACCGTAGTCAAACTCATCCTTCAAATCATAGTAGAAGTTTTCCTTATCTGGGCTGATGGCCTTCAGTAGCTTGGTGATGTTGTTAGAGTACAGAGTGCTCGCTTGAGTGGCCATTTGGCTGGGGATGTCTGTATATCCAACATGAGTCACACCCTGATAAGATAGGTAATTGGGATTAATATTAGATGTTGAACTAAAGCATATAAACTCTTGCAGGCTTATTCAATAAGAGGTGCAAAAATTTGCCTGAGCAGTTTAAAAAAAAAAACAACTTTTGCCTCAACCAATAAGATTTCACCTTTTTACTGGTCTACTACAGTTAGAAAACATTTGATAACATCTGATTAGTTGCTGCAGATTAAGTCCATTGCTCAGAGTCTGCCACATTGTTTTGGTTGATTGGGCAAAAATTTACAAAAGGTTTTGCCACGAGAAACAGACCTCAGTAGAACTATCACCAAAATCGGAAGAAAGTTTTTAAATTTCGTCCACTTGGCCACATGATTGGCTGTGTGATTGGCCCCTTTACAGAATACTAATATCTCATCTAGTATGACCAAGTTACAGAAGAGCAAAGGCACAAAGTAAACCATACCTTGTGAACATACAGTTGTCCTGGTTTCGTGGTTTCAAAGTTTCCTCCAGCTTCTGAAGCCAAATCAACCACAACTGAACCTTCCTTCATTAATTCAACCATGTCCTTGCGAAACAAAATTGGAGCTTTTTTACCTGTTTGGAAAACAGTAAGGCAGTTACCAACCGAACATAGACACATAGCGATGTAAGGCTACATACACATATGGCAATTTATCAGTCGGCTATGTTGTAACGTTGGTGGTACTTTTTTTGCTGCAACCTCACTTTTCCTTTCGTTCTTCCAAACCAGATGGAACTTTGGTCAGACGTAGCTGCTTGTGCCAAAATATTGTCTGCGACTATTTTTGGATAGTATCTAGTTGACCAGGTCGAAATATCCCTTGGTGTGTACCTAACCTACATCAAACGAGGGGGTTATGAAAACCTACATCAAACGGGGGGAGGGGGTATGGAAATTTCAATTGTTTTTCTCTGTTAAAAGTGGGTTCTGAGTGTTTTGACCAACTTTATAGAGCAGCTCACCCGATGTTTGAAACTACAACTCCCAGCATTCCCTAGCTGAAGCTAAAACAATGTAGTTTTTAAACATCCGGGGACCGCACATTTAACATACCTGTTATAGAGAGGAATTCTGCTAAACCTATAACTCAAACCTTAGAAAAGAGCAGAATAAGTTCTGTCAGACGCTAATTGAAAATACTGTTTGGTTTCAGGTATGTAACAATAAATCTAGGACGTTACCTGGAATAAGAGCAGTGGTGATAATGATGTCTACGTCTTGGCACTGTTTGGCAAAAAGTTTCATTTCTGCATCAATGAACTCCTTGGACATTTCCTTGGCATACCCTCCCTGACCGTCTCCAGACTCCTTGAGATCCACTTCCAAAGGCTCAGCCCCAATAGATTTAAACTGTTCTAAAGCTGCAGCCCTGTGGTGCAACCAAAACACAAGCAAAATGTTCATGCCAAAAAATTTAGAAGAACACAAAAAACATTAAGAAATCTGTTCCTTAAATAAGATGCTGGTGCTTTTTGGCATTGGGGGAAAAAACTATAGAGCATATACATTTAATTAAAAAAAAAAAATGTTAAAATGAAAAGAACCTGGGGCAGAAAGATTGAATCAATAATTCCTACCTCCCAATATCTTTTCTATGAGGAGCACCAGTGCAAAACACAGCTTCTATCAGGCTACAGGACAGCCCAGGACATTAACCTGGCAGAGGAAAAGTGTATGTGCTGGCGCTCTGCAAATAAATGATATTGGGAGGTAGGAATAAACAACCCTACCTAGCTCAGCCACAGGTACTCTTCATTTAAAAAAAAATTACAGTGCAGTTATCGGTTCCTAAATTCTTATTTCTACAACAATCCATCAACTATTTTATACTGTATCCTGAAATTCTTGATAAGTTGTTTTAAGATATGTTATTAGTTACAACTAATTACCAAGATGAAATACCCTATGAATTTATAACAGAACAACGTTAAGGAAATCTGCACATATTAGCCTTTTGGTGTCATACCTGGTGTCAAACCCACGTACAATCGCTCCCATTGATTTAGCTGCTCCAGCAGCAGCCAACCCAGCCACACCCCCTCCAACGATAAGAACCTACAAGGGGACAGGAACACTGGTCTTTTATGCAGTACAGTTAAAATAGAAATACCGGCTAAAACTTTATAGTCCAATGAAAATAAATCAGTGCAGTAAATCTCCCTTTATAGCAAACCCTGAATTCTCTTTGCAACCAACCGATCAAACCACCTTGCGACGCCTATCTTGATATTTTGCCTCAGTGTGCTTCAGTGACAGAAAAGGAAGCAGCTTACCTTTAAACCTCCCATACCAAGAAGGGTAAAATAAAGTGACCGGACTTGTCTGCTTTAGTGAAACATTCTCCTTACCAAGAACCAAAACCAAAAATCTTTTAAGCAGCATTTTAATGGCTACAAATGAATTGTAGACTGCACTTCCCCTTTAATATAGCTGCAAAAATGTTTTATGTTGAGAAAATTTCCCAAAAGGGTTCAAAAGAGAAACTGTGAATATTAATGGGCAACTACAGAACGTTTCCTTACTGGAAATAAGCTGGAGTTAGCCATAATGCTCAAAATCTGCAAAGCTGTAAAATAATCCTAGACAAAATTATTGTCAAGTCCTAATTTACTAAGATCATGCTGCCACCTGGTGGACAGATTTTTAAATAACCATTAGAGCTAGGCCCAACTAGGGATTGCAACACAGTTCCAGATGCACTCTATTGCACTGCTGTTGGCTGTTTTTTGGGGGGAAATACAAGCACAATATAGCACGAGTAGAGGAGCACACTATAAGTTATGAATTTTTTATTGTTGCAAAACAAACACTACGGCTCTCCGGATTTTTTTAAAACTACAACTCCCAGCATTCCTCTCAACTACAGAGGGGTGCCTAGGAATGCTGGGAGTAGTTTGAGGATCCCTGCACTAGACTATTTTGGTGTGCGCTATGTTAGCGCAGTGCTCGACGCACACTGCACTTGCGCTACGTGGCACGATTCTTGGTCATTGCATAGTGGGGCCTTTCCCTTACAATTAATTTTTTTTTTTTTTTAATTGTTGTTTCAGAAACATGGGACATCTATAAAACACATTTTACTGCAACTGATAAACCTTGCAAAAGAGAGGTTCTAGAACTGCAGTTCGGCAATAGCTGCGGCAATTTGGAATAAAATACCTTGGCTGGTGGAACTTTGCCAGCTGCAGTTATCTGTCCAGTGAAAAACCGTCCAAAGTTATTGGCTGCCATTACAACGGCTTTGTACCTATAAGACAGGGAAAACAATAATAGTGATAAAGACTTGGTTTATTGGCGGAAAGCATCTGCTACATTAACCATTTGTTGTCTCCCTATAACAATTACGGTGACTCAAACACCTCAACAAAATCTTTTATCACCAGATGAGATGCTATAGGATTTTTACTGCAATCAAGTTCTAGCCAGGGGTATTCATGACAAAGCATCTTATTTGGCACCACCTTTCAAAGCAATACACACAAAAGTCTAAGTTAGTTCTGTTTAGATTGGTAATGGTCATAGCTCGGTTCAGACCACGAGTTCTGCAGTAAGTAAAGGTGTATCCAGGTCAGAGGATTGCCTCTGCTCTCTTCTGATAATAGCTTCCACACAATAGTTTTATAACCTCACTCTGCAAATAGGAACATGCACTATCGGAAGCTTCATGGAGTAATCCAGGTGAGAATGGTAAAATCTTACTGCCATGGTAAATGTCAAAATGCTTGACTTCCCCAGATATCGGACTTTTAGGACTTGCTTATTCTTGGTAAGTGCTTATAAATGGAAAAGGTGTCCCATAGAATAAATCAGAGCAGAGACAAGAATGTCCCACAGACAGATTTTTAGCCAGTACAAACCTTTTATTTATCCATTTAATGCTACATTATTCTTACATGGACATTATGAAGACCAATATTGATGGAAGTCAGAACATTCCTTGTGGACAATATGTCCATATCAATAGGGCAACTATTGTGTTCTACATACACTAAAATTCAGCAAGGCTATGTAATATTCTACCAGGCCAAAATAGCAGACGACTATGGTGAAAACAATTTGGCATAGAATACCGCACAATCTGCCAAAATTTACAAACATGTACAATCCATTTTAATACAATTTAGTATGTCATGGCCAAAGATCGGGTTATGTGCAACTAGGGGACATGGAGAGATTTATTTATTTATTGTAACTTGCTGTGGGGAAGGAAAAAAAAAACAAAGAAAGAACCTACATAAAGACACATAAAGACATAAAATTCATTACTGCAACCATAGAAAGACTGGACACTCACCCTGCTATATTTGCCATTGAACTTAGGGCATCGTAACCTTGGGCAATGGTAACACGTGGTACCTGGTCCATTGCCAAAACAGTCATTTTTTTCTCAGAGAGTTTGTTCAGCAGATCTGGGTTTTGTGCAGGATAAACAAAGCTGATGAGGGTTGAGGATGGTTTGAAGAGGTCGATTTCGTGTACTCCCAGCACAGGATTCAAAATTGGCGCCCGCACCTGAATAAACACAGGAATGTTCCATAAAGCCGACAGCTACAACAACACACACCTGAGTGATCTAGAGATATTTACACTAGAATGCTGTATGGTAGTTACAAAAATGCATGTATATAAATTCTAAATACAAATCTAATCACCGAGAGTCTAATCTACTCTAGGAAACCTTCCAATAATAATGTATAATGTATGCATGAGCCATACTAGGTGGCAACTCAAAGTTAGTGGCAATAACAGCAGTGCTAGTCACAGAGATGTGTGTTCTGCCATCCACAGGCATAGCAATGTTTGAGCTATATATTATGTACCTATATATGTAGAATATATAACTAAATATGTGTTTTGCAGAGAACGCTGAAGCTTACCAAAATGAGCATGTGTGTTCATTGTTTTTTTATGAGGGAAGGTAGGAGTCCGCATTCCAATCTCCCAGTATTACTCTTTTCTGCAGAGCAAAAGCTGGAAGAAGATTGGTTTGTGCAGATACTCTACCCAGCCGTCTGGCCATCTCCTTTTAACCATATTCTTTGCACGCAGCAAGCATGAAAACATATATGGGAATGATAGGGGGGTCATGAGCTGCTAAAAAAATGAGCGTTCCAAATTGATATATGCTTGTGCATATATATGCATTCATCCAGGTCATGGTATATCTGTTGTATTCAATTAGATCAACTGGACTTGAAGTTTAGTTCTTGAAGACGTTTCGCTAGTCATACCGACTGACTTCTGAATTGAGAAAGCCAGTCGGATGACTAGCGAAACGTCTTCAAGAACTAAACTTCAAGTCCAGTTGATCTAATTGAATACAACAGATATTTCAAATTGATCTTCCAGGGTCCGCTAGGAATTAAACAGTATTTGGAGGTAGGAAATAGACTCTTACCCCCTATACGATTATACTTTGAGGTGCAAAACTATTTTCGGTGAGATTTCCTTCAAACTTGTGCTCTGCTCTCAATCGTCCTTCCCCAATACAGGAAGATGTAAAATAGCTCAATGGAGATATTCTATTAAGCCAACAGAGGGGCTTTATTTAGACCGGTGTAATTCTGGTTAGGTATTACTCAGACAGACAGGGTTTTTTTACACTGAACTTCTTAAATAACAGGAGGTTGGGTGAAAATCATCAATATCATAAATTTGAAGATATGATTATACAAATTAATTAAAACTTTAGATTTATTTTATCTTAAAGGAAGATTAACAGAAACATATTTACTTTCACAACCAAGTCTGAAGCCAATACTTCCTTGGTCCCCTGTATTTTGGCCCCAGCTTCCTTGTATTGGTCATCAGAGAATTTGGACGCCTCTCCTGCTCCTGTTTCTACTACAACATTAAAACCCTGTTTGACCAAAGCCTGCACACCAGCTGGAGACAGTGCCACTCTCTTTTCACTCTGAAAAATCTCCTTGGGGACTCCCACGGTCATCTGTTTGTATGGAACACCTGCAAGGAAAAAAAGGGATCAGTATCTTATAAAGTGCTTCCCAAATTTTACACAAGGTAAGCAATGCCAGCAAGTAGATTCAAGGGAGAAAACCCATGGTCTTGAATTTTGAATAGGATGAACATTTAAGACCCATTTAAAGATACAAGAAACTGCTTTGCTATGGAAAGATAAGCAGCACTGGGAGCTGTAATCACTGCTCAAGTAAGATTTTCTTTTAGCTGTAGGAGTGTGTGTGTATAATTTGTAAATGATTTCTTTTGGTACAGTGCTACATTGGGACTTAAGTAACACAGACAGCAGCTAACTGCAGGATTGGGTGTTATGTGTAAAGAAAGAGCACAGAGTAACAGATAATGCTTATTCCTTTTCCTGATCTTAATGCTGAATCAATTAGCCATGCAGTTTCAATCAATTAGCCAAACATATTTATTTTTTCCAGATTCAATATTAGATCGGGAAATGATCGGGAAAGTCTTTTTTTAAGTTGATAGGTTAAATGATTGTAGTATTTTATTAAGTTCTGAGTAAATGTAATGTAACCTCACATTAGATGACATTAGACATTAATCATCAAACAAATTGAATGTCGGACAATATGTATGGTAGATCGATATACAATTAACACTGTATATTTGTCTATCAAAATAACTATTTGTAGTGTATGGACACCTTACCATAGTGATATAATCACGGAAATCAAAAGGACAGCTGGTTTTATGGTATAACTGCAATAAAAGAAGCATGTGGTGGCAACAGAATCCGAGGTGTCTCTTGATAAGGATATAAACTTCTTAGGGCTGAGGGTGGTGGATTCCTGTACTGTAGAAGGATGAAGTAAAGATCCTTAAAGAAGCTGTTGACATTTAGGCCGAGGCCACACTGGGCCGGAGTGTAACACATGCATTTCAATTCATTTGCGCAATTTTGCATTATCCGAGTGCATGCAATTCGCAAAAAACACAGCACATGCAATTTCACCATCCACTATTGGAAGAGCCTGAAAAGCGTGGTCTAACCCTAAGAGTACTTTTTGTTTTGTAAGTATTGGAATTCTAGACTGACGTCCTATTGCAGCAATGTCACCAGGTCACCGTGATAACACAAGCATTCTGTCTGACAGCTAACACTAGCCATGAAAATAAAGTAATAATAACAATTCTAATAAGGCTAATAACAGTAATACATCTTAATTATAAATATAAGACACATTCATTGCAAGATTCTCAAGATTTTAAAGCCAAATTAAACTACACTTTAAAATGATCTACACGGTCGGAAATCCCCTATGTTAATAAATAAACTCCAATTTGGCATAAGATCCTAATGGAGTTTACTACTGCTACCACAGCCTAACTTTGATGCAAGCTTTTGAGTACCCAGCTCTCTGAAATAATTCAGGGATTATAATTAAAACCTTTGAAAAGATACACCCAGAGTTTCAATTATATTCGATTATAAAACAGCCTAACAAAACAACCTCCGTTTATACTCGAGTCAGTACACTTACTTGCGAAATCCGGCAGCCACTCGCTCACTCCCATGCTCCCTATACTGGCATGCCGGCTAACGTCACTGCCCGGCGCCAAGTAGTGATGTCAGCCAGCGCGCTAGTATAGAGAGCGTGGGAGCGATCGAGCAGCTGCCTGATTTTTAATGTACTGCAGAAGGTTGCCCACAGAAGTACCGTATTCCAGGGAAGGATGCCACATTTATTTGGCATCCTACTTACATTTATAAGTGAGACTCATTTTGGCCTAAAAATTGGTAGCAAAGGTATGGATGCAGGCAACTGTACCCACATTACAGCAATGGAAGGCTGAAGTTAATGCGGCACTGGAATTTAAAAAAATTACTATACCCTACTAGAGGTTGTGCCCCCAAATTAGCAAAATGTTTTTAAAAATGATCTACACTGCATTAACTACTAGTAAAGTCACTGCCATCAAGGTTAATCATCAACTTATCAGGATTTCTACACCAGTTTCCTACAAACATGTGACTTTAGCAAGTGACAAGGACATCTGGCTTTGACTGGAGCCATATTTACTCCAGACAGATTCACCCTTAACATAAACAAGCAGGTGGGGAAAAAAACAAACTGTTCTAAGCTAACTACACACAAATACCGGTATCTCCCTAACTCACACTCTAAAGGGTCATTTACTAGGTCAATACTAATTGCTATACAGGTGAAAGTGGCAACTTAGGAGGGGGAACAGGTGGCAGAATGATGGGGATTTGCATGTAAACAAAGAGGTAGGTATTTAAAAATACTGCCTTTACACAATGTGACAGTTTGACCTAAAATCTAGAATGTCTGCAACACTTTATTATTAAAATAAGATTTATCCAGGTACCCAATCTCTCCCTGATATTAATAGCCGATCCCCGACTTCCTGAAATTATATATAAACTCCTGAAATGAATAACTTAGAGAACAAAAAAAAAATCCCCAGTTTTTTGGAGAGGAGGGAGTTACAGAAACATGTAATGGCTATGAGAGTCTGTCAATCTCCTTCTCCAGAGATAAGCTAAGGGATCATCAGCACTCTCGCTCTTCGCATGCTATGGGGAGAGTGCAACAGGCGGGCCACGGGGGGGGAGAGAGTGCCGACAGCGTGCACGGGGGGGAAGAGAGAGTGGACAGCGTGCACGGGGGGGAAGAGTGCGACAGCGTGCACGGGGGGAAGAGTGCGGACCGTGCCGGGGGGGGAAGAGGCGACAGCGTGCACGGGGGGGGGAGAGGGACAGCGGCACGGGGGGGGAAGAGTGCGACAGCGTGCACGGGGGGGGGAAGAGTGCGACAGCGTGCACGGGGGGGGAAGAGTGCGACAGCGTGCACGGGGGGGGGAAGAGTGCGACAGCGTGCCGGGGGGGAGAGTGCGAACGTGCACGGGGGGGAAGAGTGCGACAGCGTGCACGGGGGGGGGAAGACTGCTACAAGCGTGCACCGGGGGGGGGGGAGGGGAGAGTGCGACAGGTGCAAAGGGGGGGGGGAAGAGTGCGACAGCGTGCACGGGGGGGGGGAAGAAGAGTGCGACAGCGTGCACGGGGGGGGGGGGGGGGGGGGGGAAGAGTGCGACAGCGTGCACGGGGGTGGGAAGACTGCGACAGCGTGCACCCGGGGGGGGGGGGGAAGACGGGGGGGGGGGGGAAGACGGCGACGCGTGCACGGGGGGGGGGAAGAGTGCGACAGCGTGCACGGGGGGGGGAAGAGTGCGACAGCGTGCACGGGGGGGGGAAGAGTGCGACAGCGTGCACGGGGGGGGGGGGAAGAGGGCGACAGCGTGCACGGGGGGGGGAAGAGTGCGACAGCGTGCACGGGGGGGGGGAAGAGTGCGACAGCGTGCACGGGGGGAAAGAGTGCGACAGCGTGCCGGGGGGGGAAGAGTGCGACAGCGTGCACGGGGGGGAAGAGTGCGACAGCGTGCACGGGGGGGGAAGAGTGCACAGCGTGCACGGGGGGGGGAAGAGTGCGACAGCGTGCACGGGGGGGGAAGATGTGCGACAGCGTGCACGGGGGGGAGAGTGCGACAGCGTGCACGGGGGGGGAAGAGTGCCGACAGCGTGCACGGGGGGGGGGGGAAGAGTGCGAGCGTGCACGGGGGGGGGGAAGAGTGCGACAGCGTGCACGGGGGGGGGGGAGGGAAGAGTGCGACAGCGTGCACGGGGGGGGGGAAAGACTGCTACAGCGTGCCACCGGGGGGGGGAAAGAGTGCGACAGCGTGCACGGGGGGGGGGGAAGAGTGCGACAGCGTGCACGGGGGGGGAAGGGCGAAGAGTGCGACAGCGGCCGGGGGGGGGAAGAGTGCGACAGCGTGCACGGGGGGGGGACGAGTGCGACAGCGTGCAGGGGGGGGGGGGAAGACGCTACAGCGTGCACCGGGGGGGAAGAGTGCGACAGCGTGCACGGGGGGGGGGAAGGTGCGACAGCGTGCACGGGGGGGGGGGAGAGAGTGCGACAGCGTGCACGGGGGGGGGGGGGGGGAAAGACTGCGACAGCGTGCACCGGGGGGGGGGGGGAAAGACTGCGACAGCGTGCACCGGGGGGGGAAGCGGGCGGGAGACTGCGACAGCGTGCACCGGGGGGGGGGAAGACTGCGAAAGCGTGCACGGGTGGGGGGAGGGAAGACGCGAAAGCGTGCACCGGGGGGGGGGGGGGGGGAGAAGACCGCGAAACGTGCACAGGGGGGGGGGGGGGGAAAGACTGCGAAAGCGTGCACCGGGGGGGGGGGGGGGGGGGAAGACTGCGACAGCGTGCACCAGTGAGTGTCTGGATCATGCATAGGGATTAGTTTTTTTAAATGGTAATTTGATGCATCAGAAATTTGTTCTTATATAAAATGGCTTTATTTTAGGATTTTTTTTTGATTGGGCGGCGGTGGTACCTGCCTTAAATGAGTTTTCACAGCGTAGGTTTGTTTATCTAAACTTGAACTTCTGATAAGGCATTTTTTAAAGCAAGAGGGACATTCTAACTAAAACAACAAAGTATGGAGCCCCCGAACTCAACAATACAATATGGCAATGAGTCAGCTTCATACGCAGGTTTGGGGCACGTTCTGATTATGGGGGACTTTAATTACCTGGACATTGATTGGGGTAGTGGAACTGCCAACACAGTAAAGGGGGTAGTTTCCTAAATTTGCTACATGAAAAATTTTCTCTCACAGGTGGTGTTAAAATTACTACTAGAAAAGGTGCCTCCGTGGACCATCCTGATAATATATGACACAGAGCATATTATAGATATGAAGGTAACTGGAAGCTTAGGAAATAGTGACTAGGAAATAGAAGGAAAAGTGCACTGGGTCAATTAAGATTTAATTTTATAAAAGCAAATTTTCAATGGATGAAAATAGCTCTTCAGCATTTAAACTGTGATGATATATTATCAGGTAAAAATACTGAGCAGACTGGGATAATTTATTATCAGGTAAAAATACTAAGCAGACTGGGATGATATATTATCAGCTAAAAATACTGAGCAGACTGGGATGATATATTATCAGCTAAAAATACTGAGCAGAAGTGGACTGTTTTTAAAGGGGTTTCAAACCATTTCATCTAAATTTATACCCTTGGAAATAAATGTAAACAAAGTCCACACCAATGAGGCTTAATTCTGATTTAAAGAGAGAAATGGAAAAGCAGAGAATGGCATTTAAAATGTTTAAGTCAGAGGGAACAGAGGGGGCCTTTAGGAACTATAAAACTAACCAGAAGAAAGGAATTTTTAAGAAAGCAATTAAGCTAGCTAAAATTAATAACGGAGAGCTGAACGAAGCAAAGACTAAATGTAAAAAAAAAAAATTTGGACTGAATGTGGCGCTATTAAATAATGGAGATAAGATGGTTACGGAGGATGCTGATAAAGCAAACGTCTTGAACAAGTTTTCTCTGTATACAGTATAGAAAATTCAAGTACAGATATCATAGAGTACAGTAGCAATAATGGTATAATGGACGCAATTACAGATTGGTTAACGGAGGATATGGTTCAGAAATTAAATACGGGTAATATCAATAAAGCTCCTGGAACGCATAAAGTACATCCTCGGGTCCTTAGGGAACTAGTTCAGTACTGACCTTAAAGGGCCACACAAGTGGCGCTTTATAAATAAAATTATACATACATATAATCATTTTACCCCTATCCCAAACAGAAATACTATATGAAAGACTAGTGCATGAAGGATCTTTCAGGGAGATTCAATAAATTATGTTAATTTTGCCCCAATCAATCAGATATTATTTAACATTTGAAAGCTAACATCTGATTGGTTGGGGCAAAATTATCACCATTTTTAACGATAAGAACTTTTTTTGAATAATCCTGTTTATCTTTTGCTAGGAACATAATGGAAACAAAAAAAAAAGGAAGTCTGGGAATTTGAACTTGTGACCTTTTAGATTGTGTTGTTCTAAAAAAATTGCTTTAACAGTTGAGCCACCTCTGCAGATACAAATAACACGGCTACATCTAAAAGCTTTATTTTTTGCTAGAAACAGAATAATATTAAAAAAAAGTTTAGTAAAATTAGATGAATATTTTGTATTGAGCTTTTAAATTCTGTTTAGGGACTTCGGTATTGGAGTGGAGACATCTGTTTCCCGAGGCAGCGTATCCTGTGATTGGCTGAGACATGATGTCTCAACAAATTACAGGAGAAGCTGCAGATCTGCCCCCTTTTACTTGCTTCCATGCACAGAAAAGGCACGGAAACAAGCAGAAGCATGCCGGGGGAAAGAAGGCTTGTTAGAAGCATCTCTGGAATTTATAAACCTCGTGAGGTCGAGGTATTGGGGGTTGCCAACGAAATATAAAGTTTTTTGGGGGGTGGACATACCCTTCAACAGGCCATACAAAAAAAAACCACTATCTGGGGTATTGTTCACCAAAAAAACATGTCAGACAGTTGGTGTCGAACCCCCCCACATCTATTTAGGCTTGGTTTCTTTATTTAAATGGCCTCCTTGACAGCTCTCTTGAACCAGTCATGTTCCTTTGCCAATATATTAACATTACAATCTTCCAAGGTTTATCCTTATCCTTAAGATTAAGTACACGGCTGAGTCCTGACCCAAGGAATTGGCTCTTCTGTGCTGGGCCATACATTGATGCAGTTGCTGTTTGGTCTCCCCCACATACAAATCAGGAGGAGCATTCTTCACTGCACTGCGTATATGATGTCGCTTTTCTTGTGTTTCGGTATTGGGTCTTTCGGTTGAACCAATTGCTGCCTCAGTGTTATTTGGTTTATAGCAGACAGGGATATGGTGGGTTTTTTTTTTTAAATTCTTCTTAATTTCTCGGAGATCCCTGCTACATATGGGATGACCATGTTCTTCCTCCTGTCTTGCTTTTCCCCTTAACTGTTGGTATTCGTGTTCTTTTTACTTCTTTTAACAAAGGCCCAGTCTGGATATCCACAAGTTGTAAGGGCTCCTCTGAGATGTTTCATTTCTTTAGCCTTCGCCTCTGTGATAGTGGGGCTAGTTCTCAGCTCTGTGTTGCAGGGTTCTGATGACACCCAGCTTGTGATCTAAAGGGTGGTGGGAGTCAAACATCAAATACTGATCTGTGTGTGTTGGTTTTCTGTAAACCTCTACTTCCAGTTTACCATTTTCCTTGACTCCTACCAAGCAGTCCAAGAAAGACCTCTTTTGTACCTCTTCCCTGATGTTTTGGTCTACCGCATTAATGTGTTCTGTGAAGGCTTGTACTTCCTTCTGGTGGATTTCAACCCAGTTTCACCCATTGTGGCTACATGGAGGAGGTAGAAAAACAGGTATCTAGACTCCCTATAGGAGTCTAGCACGGCTGATGGAAACACACAGTCCCGAGCGTTCTCCCTATGAAGTTCATAGGGAGAACGCTCGGGACTGTGTGTATGCAGATCTTTAAAAGATGGCAGACAGGATCTTGCAGATTCTGTCTTTCATCTTTCAGAAATCTGTACTGTGTGTACCCAGCTTTACTCATTTAAACTTGGGAAATACACAACACTGAAAATCTGCTTAAAATGTAATCCCTTAATTAAGATAAATCAATATGTAGCAAGCAAGATCCGAATTACCTTGTTTCCCTGGCTGCTGGCACCAAAGGACTTGGTGAGTGCGGAACATACGCAGGCATGGTGTTTTCACAGTGTGAACTTTCAGCGGAATTGCACTGCTGAAAAGGGGGCTTGAGCAGCAGGTGGTAACTGTTCTTAGGAGGCTTGCCATAGTGTCCGGATGTTAACCTGGCCACTGGGATCTCACACACATAGGCCTGGAAAAATAAAAAAATGTTTACTAAACAACACTCCACTGTAGATAATGCACGGAGCAGTATTACATAAATTCTAAAAAGATGTAAATCAGGAGGTTCATGCAGCAGCAGTTTTTTAGGTAACAAATTGCCAAGTGACAATGAAATAAGTAACAGAACAATATGAATAGGGATTAAAACAAATAAATAAAGCCTTGGAACAACACAATCAGAAAGCAGAGCATCTCGACATAAAAGCAGCATTTTGATAAGGGGGCTGGGAACATAGGGTTTGGGGTTTTTCCCCCCCAACATTCTATTTTCACACAGTTTGGTGACGGACCATTTTGCTCTTTGCACACGTCCAATCCTAAACTATAACTTGTCAGGTCAGGCCCACTAGTAGTTTCCTGTTACAATCCAGATTAGGCAAGGGAGCAAGTGATGTGTTTAGGAGGCATTGCCTAACTGTGTGCATACACACTTATCTTATTCAGTACTAGGGGGGTTCCATTTACTTTACTGGCATGTAACAGTTGATTGGTGTCCTTGGGGTGATGTTTTCATATTATGTAGTATAAAGATTCAGGATTAGCTCTCTTTCAAGCATTTTAAGTGATGTGTAAATGCAGCTGTCCACATAGGAGCAGGATTTTTTATGCAAACAAGAGTAAAATGCATGCAGTGGGCTGAGCCCCTATTGCCACTAATATCAGTTGACCTCACGGTTTAAAATACATCATCAGCTTAATGAACTTGTAATGCAGATTTAGCATGCTAATAGCCTACAATTAGTGGCAATCTAGCGAATATCTATAGGAAGTGGATTGTATCACAAGTTTTCATTCCTCCCTGCAGCAGACATCTTCCAGCCAACCAAACCTGGATAAAGACCTAGCTGGAGAGAAGATACCTGCATAGAGAAGGACTTTGGAAAACTGAAAGGGAAGATCACTGCACATGTAAAATGTTAATATATCCATTCATGCCACTTAATATGGAGAACTGTTCGACTACCACTTGACCTTTAAACCGGGATAGAATGTTTACAATTAGCTACAAATACTGAACAACCACAGGATATATTGCTTTTTAATTTTTTAATTAGGAATAGCCAGCAAAAAATAAACAAGTTAGACAATATTATTAATATTTGATGGGAATCTGTACCTTAACAGTGCCTTGCACATTATTCCTAATTATTCTTCCCACTTACGGTTATTCCCCACCCCCTTTGCTGGTGATATTAGGTGTAACAATGTGAATTATTATTAAAAAAATATTCATTCCAACACTCTGTGTGTCTGATGTAGGCAACAGGTTCCTTACCAACTATGGCTCTAGGGCAAATAGAAAGAAAGACTCTGTATGGGAAGGGTTTACCAATTTATACATAGATGTATAATCCCTAGCCTTGGCTTATAGGCATGATGACCTGAGGGCAGCCACTGCAAATAAAGTCCTCGCATTAGGAAAATCAACTAAACCCCCTCCAGTAAATATCATTAAGTAACATCGCTGACAAGAGAACCTGTCAAAAAAAAAAAAAAAAGTCCATGAGAATGTCTGGGACCAACTTAAAAATAAGAGGAGGCTGAAGATATAAATGTTTGTACTTCGAGTTTGCCTGTGTGCACGTTACATCTGTTTATTCAGTTAGATCAACTGGACTTGCAAGTTTAGGTCTTGAAAACTGGCCTATTCATTTTGGAAACATCTTTCACAAAAAAAAAAAAAATGAACGAATTGCTTGAATGTCATGATCATTCAGGAGGTGAATTCTAATGAATGGGCACCTTTAGTCCAAGAGCACCACCTCAGAGGCAAAGAATAACAAGTGATTTGATAAGGGGCTTAAAACACTTGTCCTACTTCCAGTCAGTAAGTGGAAATTACTAATTGGGGTACGCCGACCGAATAATAAAGGCAAGGAAGGTTATGAAAGATATATGAAGACAAGTTGTTCACTTCACGTTTAGGATGTAGCCTAGTTCCATTGCTGTAAAACCTATAAAGGGTCAATAAATGAAATGGACAAAAAGGCATTTCTCAAGCTTGGATGAAATCTTTTAATACCCTCTCTCTTCAGGAAACATTAAATTGTTCACTTGTACGATCCAGATCTATGGATGGTCAAATTGGAAGCAGAAAATGTTTTTTTCAACTCGAGGGCTAAACCAGGTTTGGTCTTTTGCCAAGTCAACTTATATGCAAACAGCATATACTGTGTGTGTTGAACCAGAGCAGGATATTCCCAGGATCCAGGTGGCCAATGAGACTAGATATTTACAGTTTCTATTGATGTCTATGAACTGCCTACCTATACATTAGCAAGAGAAAGGGACACTGTTTTATGGACAACACAAAGTTACAGCCCTTCAATTATTTTATTCTTAAAAAGCATTCTAAAAGTGAAATAGTAAGAATGGGAAATTAAATACTAGTATAAAATGTGCCTCATCTGCAACATTTCCACCCTCTTGACCTTAAAGATACATTGTGAAATAGATAAGACTTGGAATGAAACATGGAAAAAAAAAAAGCTACGTCAACTTGTCATCCCTGCTCTATCTTTGAATAAAATATGTTACTAGCTTTACAGGTTAAAGTCCCTTTATTTCAGACGATTCTCCCGATAACTTGCCCAATTATAAAAGGGTTTTCACTGAATTAGGCTGGTCGGCAAAAGTAGCCATTACCGAGTGCGGTCCATAGAGGACCACACAATCAGCCGTGGTTTTCGGACATGTTCGATTCAGACAAATGAATGGATGTTGGTCACAGCCAGCCCAGGAAAACATCCATTATTTAGGCACAGTCAACTGAAAGGTCAGTCGGCCGAACTATTGGATGGTGTGAGCTCACATAGTTCAACATTGTAGAACATTTAGGTGTTAATTTTTTTGTAGATTTTTAGATTTGGACTTTGTTTTTGCTATAGGAAGTTTATAAAGCACGAACCTGTGTCCAACTGGGGTTTTGTGGTCACCAGGAAATATAAGAAAAGAGGCCCACCAAGAAACAGGAAGGGGCCATCAACATTTCATCTCTCTTTTATGGACTATATATTTATTTGTTCCACTCTGTAAGACGTCTTATGTTAATTAACCTGTTTCTTACTCTAAATTTCCTCTGGCTCTAAATTCTGGGAAAAATCCTATGTGTCAGGTAGACCTTCATCTTCCATAATAGGGGAAGATATCAGGAGAATTGTCTGAAATAAAGGGACCTTAAAAGGCATTGCCAGTCAAACAAACCTTTTGATATAAATGCAGATTACCCCCCCAAACTCCAGTTTTGCATTATAAATAAATGCCAAAGATGCCCCTAATGGGACTTACCTGAATCATTCCCTCGCTGGTCGTCCTCTGCTCTGCAGCTGACAGACACTCTACTTCATGGCGGCGACTGTCAGTTAATGTCAGGTCACACCCAATTGCCCAACAGTCAAGACCATAAAGGAGAGAAGCTGTCAGCGCAGAGGCTCTCTGCCCGAAACAGGAGCATGAGACGGTGAGGGACGGGTCAGGTAAGTCCCTTCAGGGGTTTCTTTATAATGCGAAACACTAGGTTTGGGAGGGTGCTCTGCATTTATATCAAAGTTATTTTTTTTACTGGACATGCCCTTAAGGATACAGCAGGGATGATACGTTTCATGCAAGAATATGCAATGGGAATGGGCTCTTCTTATTGCAAATTTCCAATCAGAATTAAAACATTTTGCAGACAGAAAGGTTTTCTATGCAGTACTGCATTGCACATCTCAACATACAGCATTAAAACATATCAATTTTACAAACACCCATTATTGAACCAATATGGTGTAAAGGGCATGTCAACCCGCAAAATGCTATATTCTGATAGAGATGCCCCCAAAATCTCAAGATCGTTTTAGGCTGGGTACACACCAGCAGATATTTTTGGCCAAAAATGGGGTGGACGGGTGCGACTGACCTCAACCGTCTGTTTGTCCAGATCGGACATGTCGGTAAATCCTGACCGATCGTGCGGTTCCCTATGAGACAGCTCGTTCAAACTTTCGACCGCGGCCACTATTGCCACTATCATAGCAAGCACTCGGGACAAATAGTCCGTTCATGTGTACCCAGCCTTACTCATACTGCACAGACCTGCACACAAAGTTATTTTGCATGAGCCCTGCATCAGCAGACTACATCATGGCCAATGACTAACAAATATAACCAGTGGCTTGTCCATTGAGAGCAGTGGAAAGCTCACCTGAGGATGTCTGAAAGCTCTGAGCTTTCCCTACAGGGATTGTGTTGAATAATGAGCTTTGTGTGCCGTTCTGTGCACATCTTTAGGTACGTTTCGCCGATGGTGGCAGGGGGGGGGGGTAATAATTCATAAAGAAGAGATAATAAGTCACGGTTCCCTTTAAATGAACATATGATAGTATTAGCTACATCTCCCAGGATTCCTTTCCGCGCCGCCTCTCCGTCTCCTGGCAACTTAAACTGACGTCTTTCCCCCCCCCCCCAAGGACAAACAAGAGCGTCTCCTAATCCATGTGCCGCGTCTCACTGGTTACGTTTGTCCCGCCCATTGAATCAGAGGTTTTTCATTGGTCGACCGCGACGAACTCCACCGTTCTATTTTTAAAAATCCCCATCAACGCGGCAAGCGAGCGATTGGTTCAGACGGCCTGTCAGTCAACCAAAGATTCCATTCATTAAGGTCCATACACATTTCCTAATAGAGTCATAAACCAAGCATGGGGGGGGGTCTATCCATACTCCTGGCAATGGCATTCCCAGAAGATGACATGGGGGGGTCTATCTATACACCTGGTAATGGCATTCCCAGCAGATTACATGTGACATGGGAGGGGGGTCTATCCATAGACCTGGCAATGGCTTTCCCAGCAGATGACAGGCCTTGTGGATCTGATTTCATAGAAATCCAAAAATATTCTACCAAATATTACATCAACCAAACAAAATCTAACCTAGTCACAAACCCAAGGGAGAACTGCCAGTGAGTATATCAGCAATGGCCCTCCAGGTGTTGGAAACCTACAACTCCCAACATTCCTTGTAGTTATGACAAACCATGCACTTCAGATGATTAGAAAATGCACTCTGCACACAAGACATGCTTGGAGTTGTAGTTTCCAAAACACCTGGGAATGCCAAGGTTCCAGCACTTAGCCCAAGCCAGTGAACTGGAAGGATTCTATTCATGTCTTTGCAGCTGTTGTCAAATTACAGGTCTTACCCCATGGACTGGTAGTTGTAGTTTCTCAACCTGGTTTCTACACTGCATTGGGCTATACACTGAAAATAAGGACACAGGGCAATCTATTACAGTTAGGGCTAGATTGCTCACGCAATTTTAAATAACATGGAAATCACGGGAATGCAAAAACTCCTGCGATTTCCGGTGCACGTGCGATTGTGCATGTGTGTCCCTTTTTGTAACGCATACGATAACCATTTTTCCCTTGCAATCACATGCTTTTCCTTATTGAAAAATAGCGAAATGCGCAAATGCTAGACAACACATAGATTGCAATTGCGTGGGATAACATGCGCTTTCATGCGCTGCAGCGTGGCCCTCAGCCTTAGAGAATATACCATTTCTCAAAAGAGTTCCAGTCTTATATAGAAGGATTATTTAATGTACATAGAAACCAATCTGCCAAGGCATGGGAAGCAACCAGACCTGTTCTTGGCTTATTTAGGCTGCGGCCACACTATCAGCACACGGTAACGCACATGAAATGTGCGATTGCAACGCAGCTTGTTTCACATGCTTTTGTGCTCTGATTTTGCCGGTAATCTGAGCGCATGCGATCCGCACACAAAATATGGTGATTGCATGCAATCTCGTGGCCATCCATGTTGAATTGCACTGGCGCACTCCCGTGTGGCCTAGCCCTTACATTGTCTTTGCACATGGATACATATGTTGAATAGGGTTGCCAGGGTTTACTAGACACCTATTAAACACATGCAACTGGTAAAATGAATGCAGTTTAAATGCAGCCAGCGCAGTTCATTAACATGATCCTGAAATCAGCAGACAACCCCATGTACATTGTCTGTGTTCAGTTGCAGGTTAGGGTACTGTTACTATGTGTGATTGTGTTGTTACCGTGTGTCCTTCCCATATGTCAGTGTGTTACCAGATGGTGCAGTGTCACCTCTGGGTGCTGAGTCCTTGGAACAGGACGTTTCCTACTTTCCCTTTCAGTCTGTCCTTCCCCCACACAGCCACTTACACATGAAAAACTTCCCCCACCTTCCCAGGGCTGTTATTACCCCAATACCTCCTGTTCCAGGTTCCATTAGATGTAGTATATAGATATATAACCTACCCCTGTAGTGGTTTTCTAAGGGAGGAACTGTAAGGTTATAACCGTATAATCTTACAAGACAAGGAAGCCACAAAGGGATAGGTTATAATAAATAATGCACCCCAAACTGTAAATTAAAGGGATATTAGAAGTCACCTTGGAGTTCCGTGCCCTGTATAAAAGGTACTCGTCCTGCGGCCTCGTGCTTTTATATGGTCACGGAACTCCTGAGTGACTTCTAATATCCTTATAATTTACAGTTGGGGGTGCATTATCCACTATATAACAACAGTTATGCCGACTCCTGCAACTCCCAGCATGCACTCTGCAACCAAAGTATGCTGGGAGTTGTAGTTTCCAAGCATCTGGAGTGCCTGGGTTTGACATCCTTGATACATAATCTTGCAATGAGACTCACACTGCAAGCAACACTTTGCATTAACCTTGTGCAATCCCATGATGCTCATTAAAGAAACTACTTCACCTGCACCCCACAGTCACTACTGACCCCCTCCATACACTGTCTGCACCTCTCCACCCAACCCATATGGTGTATCCCAGCTCCGCTTTACCGCACTCCACTCACCGCCAGTAACCGCTCGGTACAATCAGAGTCCCCAAGTGCAGAGTGAAAGGGGAACTGCGAGCTCCTGCTACCGGCGAGCTCACTCTGTGCCCCGGAAGAGACCGCGAGATCTGGCCGGTGTCACGTGTTCACCGCTGGCTCCGCCCCCTGTCTGTGTCTGCTCTATGGATCTGCACTTGGCAAGTGATTTCTGTGGCAATGTGAGTTGTACTGGCCATGAATTGGAAATAATAATAATACATTATATTGTTATAACCTACCCCTGCAGTGGATTTCTCTGGGAGGAATAGTAAGATTATAGCTTTATAATCTTACAGTTCCAGGTAGAGAAGCAAACCAGAAGCCACAAAGGGGTAGCTTATAATAAATAATGCACCCCAACTGTAAATTAAAGGGATATTAGAAGTCACCTTGGAGTTCTGTGCCCTGTATAAAAGGCCTGCGGCATTGTGCTTTTATATGGTCACGGAACTTCTCGGTGACTTCTAATATCCTTATAATTTACAGTGGGGGGGGATTATTCACTATATAATGCAGGCATCCCACCCGCGAGACCACCCCAAACTCCCGCGACCCGAACCTACCTGAGAGTCTGCCTCCGAAACGCCTTCGCCACGCCTCCTATGTGACGTAAATTACATCACACGGGCCAGTTACGCCCCTAGCCACGCCTCTAACGTGACGTAATTTACTGAAGAACAGGAGGTAAGAGATAGCGCATTTACCTCCTGTTCTACAGTAAAAAAGAAAGTTGTCAAATACGATGGACATACCCTTTAAGTGTGGTCTCGGCCTTATTCAGGAAAAAAACTACCGTTATTTCAGCGTGACCAATTACAGGGCTATTTACCGACATGTAGAATCCCATATGGTTGTGACTTATAGCTGCCCAACAGATTGCCGGCAAAATTTAAAACATATCAGATCCATTTTCTATGGCAAAATCAGATGAAAAATTTTGATTTTGGTAAAAAAAAAATATTTGGACCCTTGGCAGTTGGTTGGTGCAAAATATCAACTTATGTGTGGCTAGCCAAAAAGGTAACTCCAGCCCACCCCTCTTCTTTTCCCCCCCTACTTTAGGTAACTACTAGCAACCCCCCGATTCTTTAAAGAATCGTTCAACCCTGCATTTAAAGGATAAGTACACTCAAACAAATTACTGGAGCACAGGTAGGCTCACAAGGGACTGGAAGGGAAAAAAAAGGGAGATGGATGGTTAAAGCAACAGCTTCCATTTACCCTTAATTTGTTTACATTCCCCCTCTTCTCCCCCCTCCCTTTCTCTCTCCTCCTCCTCTCTTTCCCCTCTCTTTCTCTCTCTCCCTCCTTCACTTTCTATTTCTCTCCCTCCTCTCTCTCTCTCTCTCTCTCTCTCTTACCCCCTCCTGGAAACGGCATTAATTTCTCTCACGCAGATGTCTCGGGTGTGCGCGCAAGTAGGTGTCGGCTTCTCCAAGGCAGTGGCGCGCGGACAGTGGGAGGAGGATTGATGACGCGACACTCGAGCTTCTGCATCCGTGATCCATGCCCATTACACCTCTCGGTTAGTATATAGGATTACACTTTAGGTTAGTTCACCCTTGAAGTGAACATTGGCTTTAAAGCTTCAAGTGAAGAACGGGAGGTAAACTAGCTACGTCTTACCTCCTGTTCTTTACTTAATGTACCAGGAGAGAGCTTACTCGCAGTGCAATCCACCTATGGAACCTCTCGTGCTTCGGGTAGGTTCTCTTGTCTCTCCTGGTACATTAAGTGAAGAGTGGGAAGTAAGACATTGCTAGTTTATCTCCCAATCTTCACTTAAAGCTTAAAAGCCAACATTCACTTTGAGCGTGAACTAACCCTTTAACTACCGCGATCGGAGGAGTGAGAGCCGAGTGGTTCAGATCCTCATCCTGGGTACTTTAATGAGGGGAGGGGGGGATAGAAGGGTAAGGCTGGGTACACACCAGTTGAGTTTTTGTCCCGACCAAGCGTTCGCTACTTTGGAGTGCTCGATTGGGACAAATGAATGTCGGTCGTGCAATAGTGGCCGCGGCCGACAGTTGCGTGACCGATCATGCGGTCCCATAGGGAACAGCATGATCGTCTGTTATCTACCAACAGTCCCAATCACCTGTTCGTCCGAGCTCGGTCGCGGCCAGCCTCCCCTCACCATCAGATATTTCCGTCTGACCGATACATGGCACTATCAGTCGGTCGGCCAGAAATATCTGCTGGTGTGTACCTATCCTTAGAGTTCTCCTTTAAGCTCCATATATAAAGCCACTGTGACGTGGGCTCCAACTATTCTCAAAATGCTCATGTCATGTAGTAACTCCTTTTTAGGAAGTGGGAAGTCTCTCTGATAAACAAAATATGACTGTTTTAGGCATCAATAAGCCCCAGGGGCAATGCAGAATAGAACATAGATCACCCAAAACAAGCATCGTATATGTGAAAGATATTTACCCAATCATAATTCCAGCCAGGTCAAGTGAGTAGATTGTATACAATTTTAAGCCAGTAGTACCAGAGCTACACAGGGAGAAATAAAGAAACAGAAATGTTTCCCAGCTCTCCAGGAGGTACAGCCCTAGATATTGTCACCAGCAGGGATAACAAATAATTTGCTAATTGTAAGTGCCCATATATGGCACGGTTGTTGCCCAAAATGGGTGCTCATACTCTTCGTGCGTCGGAAGTCGGCCTCAGCGATAGCACTTGTGGATGAGACTTTAGCTTTACAGCATGTGTTTTTAATATGCGTCCTGTGTTTTTTTTTTTACTGATTTGGAAACCCTATCACCAGGATTAGAAGAACAGTGCAGCTTAAATACAGAGCAGAACAAAAACACTCTCAGGTCTTGGATGTTTGGAGCAAAAAATGTAATTGCTGTTTGAAATGAAATTAAAACTTTAAAGGGCCACAACTACCTAAAAACTATTTGCCGTTAACTGACCGGTTTACTGTACATGAACTCTTTAGCTATTTACTCCTTGGACATGACATTGATGTGATTTAGTTAACCTTGTGTAAAATATCTGGTGCAGTCAGGTTAGAACTAGAAACTGCAGCGTCTATAATCCTACTCAGTTCTCAATCCGGACTAGTTACATTACACACAATGTGAAAACTTGCTTTATATACAGCGGTTATCTGGGGGAGGCTGTATCTGTCATTGGCAATGTAGGAAGTTGGGTGCCCCCTGTACTAAGGGAAAGTGAATAAGAGCACAGGTGGTTTTAGGGGGCAGATTGCAGGTGCCCAGAAACAAAAATGGCATAGCTAAAATGTTGGTGGTGCACTGAGCTCACCACTGCCTGTGGAATCCCTCCCTTGGAGATCCTGCACTTACCCCTGAAAGGCATAAAATAAAGGAAGCCATCATTGTACGCTTAAGGTCTGGCGGGGGTTGTGTGTTGGTGTTTCAGGGTACAGCAACAAAATGCTTACAAATACAGGTTGATCTATAAAACCAGGAAAAAAACGCCATAACTATGACATAAAGGGGCAAGGAGCAGTGACTGGCATGGTAGCAATCCCTCCTGCAATAGATATGTAATTGTGACGAGAAACACAAAAGTGGATGCTCAATTCTCATTTGTCCCTGTTTGTTTTCTACTAATCCGGCTACTGCCACAGTGACTTTATGGGTTATTAGTCTTTTGTGTTTATAACACATGTATTTTAATTTGTAATTGAGTCTAATCCTGAACACACAAGAACATGTGTTTCAGTTCAGTTGAAGGGGTGAGGCTAATCAGATAACCAGGCTATACACTGTTTGCTATTAGGGTTTGTACCACAGGATTGCCTGTGATTATCCTATTTCCAATCATTCGGACTGACTGATGTAGCAGAATTGGTCTGGAACAAGGATTGTGTCAAAAATCAAAGCCTGGCTGATCTGATCAAAATTTCTGTCCAGAAAGAAGATTAATCAAGCCAAAGTATTGGCCCATGTCTACCAGCCCTTGTGGCGCTAAAAAACAGAGGAGATGCAGTATGGCGCATAGCGCCCTCTTACCTTCCTGCCATGCAGTACACACCATGCGATGGCACAATGAGCCAGAAAGGTAATGTGCGTAAGCCTAACGCCTCCATTCAGCACACATTAGGTTTTGGACTACTTAGATCCATTATAACATTTACAAAGTAACATTTTCATTAGGGTGCCAATGTTACACTGGGTTTTACACTTATTTTACACTTATTTGTCTGATACCACCTTTTCCATTAAAGGTTTGTTCACACTCGTTCATGCTGTGAAATTGCACCAGAAGTATTTCACATAGGAGTACCGTTCACTTCTATACACTGATGCAGTGCATTGTTTCCAATGCACTGCATGCAGCAGTTTGGTGCAGTGAGGCTTAGAGGTGCCATTGAAAACAAAAGACACCACTATACAATAATGCAGTGGAACATCGTACTACTTACTAATGATGTTTCCCATTGTTACTGTATAACCCAGTGTGAATGTAGCCTAACTGCAATTGCATTCAGGTGGACAGTTTTTCTGATAAGATAACCCTGTCTTGTACATATGGTTGGATATGAGTGGTGGACCTGAAAATGATGAGGACAGGAGGAATGGGCTGCAGATTTTAATCTCTGCAAGGAGTGAGTTGTTTCCACTGGACAGATCCAGACAGGGTGAAGGTGGAGTTACAAAGGAAAAGCAATTGTGAAATGTAATTAATGGGCATGTTCACCCCCCCAAACAGGACCTGCCAAAACCTTAAAGGAGAACTAAAGTCTCTAGACAACGTTGTCCCAATAGACAGAGCACATTCACAAACATACAACAGGCTGTGTCTCACCTCTCCCTTTGCTGTGGCCATTGGGTGATATATGAAAATAACCTGTGAGTACTAGGGTCAGCTCCCACAATCCACCTTAGCTGGTTAAACGCCCAGCTAAGTGTCTGCGTACAGGCACATGCTCTGTAGAGTTCAACAGATCAAAACAAGGAAGTTGAGGCCTTGCTTCCTAGAAGCTGACAGCCAATAACATTATAACACAGAGATCCTCCCTCTCCCTGACACAGAACAGGGATTTAATTTTTTTGTTTTCAAATACATTCAATGTTGTGCTAACAAATTATATAATCCTTTACTTTTCATACAAAAATAAAAGTAATCTTTGCAGTGTATTTCATAGATAGCATGGATGTAAGAAACAGAATACTAACATTTCAGCAAAAATAAAAGTAAGTCTGGGGAATAGAACCTTCAACTTGTACATTTACTCTGTCTTGCTGAGCTCTTACCTCTAGGCACTAGAGACACTATAAAAGCACTGGTACATGTAGAATATTGTACTAGGAACATAATGGAAACAAAAAATAAAGGTAAATTTGGGGATTCAAACTAATGACCTTCTGAATTGTATGTGTCTAAACCTGGCGTTTTACAAGTTGAGCCACCACTGAATAAGATGAAAGCCTAGGTACATTTCGAAGCTTTATCTTTTGCATGGATTATAATAGAAACAAAAAAGGTATATCTGGGGTATTGAACTTGTGACCTTCTGAACTGGGTATTTTTTAAACCCGGTGCCTTACCCGGTGCACCAACACTGAATAAGCAGAGAATCCAGCTACATTTGGAGGCTTTATCTTTTGCTAGGAAAAGAATAATTTAAAAAATGGAATATGGAAGTCCCTGATAAGACTTTGAAAGCTGCTTGTTACCCTTCAGTTTATTTACCAGCAACTCACACAGGGTAACAATCAGCTTTCAAATTCTTATCAGGGATTCCATATTTTTGTATAGAAAACACTCAGTTCATAGAGACAGTGAATACTGGGGTCAGGGGGCGTGGTCCTTTGATGACTTCATGGGCTGTGGGTTGTACTGGCAACAACATGGAAGCCTTCTTATTTATAGAATCTATTTCTCACATGTACTAAATGGAACATACCAGAGAAGAATCTTACAATGTATAGATGTTCTGGGGAGAAAAACTTTCACATTAGGTTTTAAAAAATTTAAGTTTGCAATATTTACAGCTCTACTGGACATAGTAAAATAGAGATCTTCATGATCCTCCCATCTTTAAGGTTCAGACCTCTCCTCTGTATGCTTTTCAAGCTTATGTCACGGCCTTGACTAATGGCTGCTTCCTGGAAGGAGAAGACCAGAGCCGGTGAGAATAAAGAAGATTATTGTTGTTTTGCAACAATGTATTTGATATACAAATATTGTTGGGGGTGAACATGTCCTTTAAAGTGTAACTCGCAACCACTCAATGGGTAATGGCTGTCAGCCATTGGCCCTGATGTCACCATCATCATGACTGACAGTCATTACCCAGAAAAGAGAAGACCATCAAGGGAAGGTAAGGATAAAACGCAAATGGGGTTTTGGGGGGTAATTCTTCGATGTACACAAGGCTTGAGTTAATCTTTAAAGATTACCCAGGTTTGAGGACCTAGTGGTTAAGCACCTCACCTGGGTAGTTTTAGGCCCAGTGAACGCACAGGACAATATTTTGACCCAATAATTTTCAGCTGACCACACAGTTTTCAATATGTATAGGAATTAGAAGTAGGCTGCACCTTCTTTATTAAATCACAGCATAAAAACAGAAACACAGCATTCACTCACATACCATCAAGATGTACAATCATCAATAATTTCTTGATTGACAGCCTTGATTGACTGCATGGAAGTAGGAGTCAGCTTACCATACTCAGAATGGGGACAATAATTCTCATTCAATTTCTGGTTGATAATGCAGGTAATAAAGAGCAAAATATATCAGTTGGGATTGGGGGAATGTAACGGATATATGACCTGTTTTTTGTTTGTTTTAAGGGTGAACGTACCCTTTAAACTAGGCATACAGGAGAACTATAGACTAAATAAATGTTTTCCTGACTTATAGCCCATAAGTCTCTGGTTAAAATGATGCATCATTTTCCTATTTGTACTTAAAGCTCCATCAAAGTGCAATGTCAGCATCAATATTAAATGCATTTTTGTCTTTGTCAACAGTTATCTTTAAACCTCTCATTTCCTTGATATGTTGTAAGTTTACTTCAAATAGGACAAGAACAATTTTGTATCCAAAGAAATTTTTTTTGCCTTCATTATGCAGATTTTCTAATGAATTAGTGAATGAAGCCGTTTATAAGAAATGTCATTCACCGTGGTCCCTTTGTGTTTCTGAATGAGGATATTTGATCACCAGCCAGACAAATCTGGAACAAAGTAAACAAGAATCAAGTTTTATTTGTGGCAAAATTAAGTTTACAGTAATGAACAACTAGAAAGGGAAAGTTTAAGGGGCATATTTATAAAAGAGCGAAAAGTAGCGAAATGTTTTCGCATTCGCTTTTCGCATGGGTTTTCGCCAAAAAGACAGTTAACGCTATTTATAAAGGTAGCGTTAACGAATGGCGAAACCGTTTCCGCGAGCTATCGCTAAAACCTTTTCGCCTAACTTCGCAATGGTAATTTTAGCGAAAAAGGAGCAAAAAGGCATAACGCGATTTATAAAAGAGCGAAAGGTGGTTTTTGCGTTAAAAAGAGCGGAAGATTAGCGCGACCCTGAAGGTGGTGAAAAGTCATTGTTTGAGCGAAAAGGCATTCTAATGGGTAATATGCCTTGAAAAAGCAAACGCGCATTAGAAGGGCGATCGCGCATTAGAGTGTAATATGCCTTGGAAAAGCGACATTAGAAAGGCGAACGCGCATTAGAATGTAATATGCCTTGGAAAAGCGAACGCGCATTAGAAAGGCGAACGCGCATTAGAAAGGCGAACGCGCATTAGAAAGGCGAACACACATTAGAAAGGCGAACGCACATTAGAAAGGCGAACGCACATTATATTGGCATATGCCTTGGAAAAGCGAACGCGCATTAGAAAGGCGAACGCACATTAGAAAGCGAATGTGCAGTGCAAAAGAAAATTGTATTCCAATTGAGAAATTCTAAGAAGATTGACTAAATAAGACATGGCTGACTTCTTGGTAAATGTGAGGTGGCCATTTTGAACTTGACATCATTTTCTAGTGGGCTTTTCTGGTTTCGAATGGTTTTCACAATGCAGTCTTCTTAGATGCGTTAAGTTTTCGCTGCGATACTTTTCGCTCTTTATCGCGCCCGTTCGCCTTTTTCAGCCGCAAAGTGTGTTTTTTTCGCTTTTTTATAAATGAGGCGAAACGAAGCCCCAAATAGCGCTATTTTCGCTGCGATGTGCTGCGCTAATTATTTGGCGAAAAAGACAATCCTTTATAAATATGCCCCTAAGTACGAACTTTGATTTTGGAAGGGAATATGTGTGTTTGCTGCAGATTTTAAAACTCAATTGGCGTTAGTTACGCTGCGGCCACACTATCAGCACACGGTAACGCACATGAAATGTGCGATTCAACGCAGCTTTTTTTCACATCTTTTGTGCTCTGATTTTGCCGGTAATCTGAGCGCATGCGATCCGCACACAAAATATGGTGATTGCATGCAATCTCGTGGCCATCCATTGAATTGCACTGGCGGCACTCCCTTGTGGCCTGCCCTTACATTGTCTTTGCACATGGATACATATGTTAATAGGGTTGCCAGGGTTTACTAGAACACCTATTAAAAACATGCAACTGGTAAAATTATGCATTTAATGCAGCCAGCGCAGTTCATAACATGATCCTGAATCAGCAGACAACCCCATGTACATTGTCTGTGTTCAGTTGCAGGTTAGGGTACTGTTACTATGTGTGATTGTGTTGTTACCGTGTTTCCTCATATGTCAGTGTGTTACCAGATGGTGCCAGTGTCACCTCTGGGTGCTGGTCCTTGGAAACAGGACGTTTCTACTTTCCCTTTCAGTCTGTCCTTCCCCCACACAGCCACTTACACATGAAAAACTTACCCCACCTTCCAGGGTGTTTATTACCCCAATACCTCCTGTTCCAGGTTCCATTAGATGTAGTTATAGATATATAACCTACCCCTGTAGTGGTTTTCTAAGGGAGGAACTGTAAGGTTTAAACCGTATAATCTTACAAGACAAGGAAGCCAAAGGGATAGGTTATAATAAATACTGCCACCCCAAACTGTAAATTAAAGGGATATTAGAGTCACCTGGAGTTCCGTTCCCTGTATAAAAGGTACTCGTCCTGCGGCCTCGTGCTTTATATGGTCACGGAACTCCTGAGTGACTTCTAATATCCTTATAATTTTACAGTTGGGGGTGCATTATCCACTATAAACCAGTTATGCCGACTCCTGCCAACTCCCAGCATTCACTCTGCAACCAAAGTATGCTGGGAGTTGTAGTTCCAAGCATTGGAGTGCCTGGGTTTCATCCTTGATACATAATATTGCAATGAGGACCACACTGCAAGCAACATTTGCATTAACCTGTGCAATCCCATGTGCTCATTAAAGAAACTACTTCACCTGCCCCCCCAGTCACTACTGACCCCCTCCATACACTGTCTGCACCTCTCCACCCAACCATATGGTGTATCCCAGCTCCGCTTTAACCGCACTCACTCACCGCCAGTAACCGCTCGGTACAATCAGAGTCCCCAAGTGCAGAGTGAAAGGGGACTGCGGAGCTCCTGCTACCGGCGAGCTCACTCTGTGCCCCGGAAGAGACCGCGAGTATCTGGCCGGTGTCACGGTTCACCGCTGGCTCCGCCCCCTGTCTGTGTTGCTCTATGGATCGCACTTGGCAAGTGATTTCTGTGGCAATGTGAGTGTACTGGCCATGAATTGGAAATAATAATAATACTATATTGTTATAACCTACCCCTGCAGTGGATTTCTCTGGGAGGAATAGTAAGATTTAGCTTTATATCTTACAATTCCAGGTAGAGAAGCAACCAGAAGCCACAAAGGGGTAGCTTATAAATAATGCCACCCCACTGTAAATTAAGGGATATTAGAAGTCACCTTGGAGTTCTGTGGCCCTGTATAAAGGCCTGCGGCATTGTGCTTTTATATGGTCACGAACTTCTCGGTGACTTCTAATATCCTTATAATTACAGTGGGGGGGATTATTCCACTATATAATGCAGGCATCCCACCCGGCGAGACCACCCCAAACTCCCGCCCCGAACCTACCTGAGAGTCTGCCTCCGAAACGCCTTCGCCACGCCTCCTATGTGACGTAATTACATCACAGGGCCAGTTACGCCCCTAGCCCCGCCTCTAACGTGACGTAATTTACTGGAAGAACAGGAGGTAAGAGATAGCGCATTTACCTCCTGTTCTACAGTAAAAAAGAAGTGTCAAAATCGATGGACATATACCCTTAAGTGTGGTCCTCGGCCTTATCAGGAAAAAAACTACCGTTATTTCAGCGTGAGACCATTACAGGGCTATTACCGACATGTAGAATCCCATATGGTTTGTGACTCTATAGCTGCACAACAGATTGCCGGCAAATTTAAAACATATCAGATCCATTTTCTATGGCAAAATCAGATGAAAAATTTTGATTTTGGTAAATAAAAAAAATATTTGGACCTTGGCAGTTGGTTGGTCAAAATATCAACTTATGTGTGGCTAGCCCAAAAAGGTAACTCCAGCCCACCCTCTTCTTTTCCCCCCTACTTTAGGTAACTACTAGCAACCCCCCGATTCTTATAAGAATCGTTAAACCCTGCATTAAAGGATAAGTACACTCAAACAATTACTGGAGCACAGGTAGGCTCACAAGGGACTGAAGGGAAAAAAAAAGGAGATGGATGGTTAAAGCAACAGCTTCCTTACCCTTAATTTGTTTACATTCCCCCTTCTCCCCCCCCCTTTCTCTCTCCCTCCTCCTCTCTTTCCCTCTTTCTCTCTCCTCCTCTCACTTTCTATTTCTCTCCCTCCTCTCTCTCTCTCTCTCTTCTCTTACCCCCTCCTGGAAACGGCATTAATTCTCTCACGCAGATGTCTCGGGTGTGCGCGCAAGTAGGTGTCGGCTTCTCCAAGGCAGTGGCGCGCGGACAGTGGAGGAGGATTGATGACGCGACACTCGAGCTTCTGCATCCGTGATCCATGCCCATTACACCTCTCGGTTAGTATATAGGATACACTTTAGGTTAGTTCACACCTTGAAGTGAACATTGGCTTTAAAGCTTCAAGTGAAGAACGGGAGGTAAACTAGCTACGTCTTACCTCCTGTTCTTTACTTAATGTACCAGGAGAGAGCTTACTCGCAGTGACATCCACCTATGGAACCTCTCGTGCTTCGGTGTAGGTTCTCTTGTCTCTCCTGGTACATTAAGTGAAGAGTGGGAAGTAAGAATGGCTAGTTTATTCCCCAATCTTCCTTAAAGCTTAAAAGCCAACATTCACTTGAGCGTGAACTAACCCCTTAACTACCGCGATCGGAGGAGTGAGACCGAGTGGTTCAGATCCTCATCCTGGGTACTTTAATGAGGGGAGGGGGGGATAGAAGGGTAAGGCTGGGGTACACACCAGTTGAGTTTTTGTCCCTGACCAAAGCGTTCGCTACTTTGGAGTGCCTCGATTGGGACAAATGAATGTCGGGTCGTGCAATAGTGGCCGCGGCCGACAGTTGCGTGACCGATCATGCGGTCCATAGGGACAGCAGATCGTCGTTATCTACCAACAGTCCCAATCACTTTCGTCCGACTCGGTCGCGGCCAGCCTCCCCTCACCATCAGTATTTCCGTCTGACGATACATGGCACTATCAGTCGGTCGGCCAGAAATATCTGCTGGTGTGTCCTATCCTTAGAGTTCTCCTTTAAGCTCCAATATAAAGCCACTGTGACGTGGGCCTCCAACTATTCTCAAAATGCTCATGTCATGTAGTACTCCTTTTGTAGGAAGTGGGAAGTCTCTCTGATAAACAAAATAACTGTTTTAGGCATCAATAAGCCCCAGGGGCAATGCAGAATAGAACATAGATCACCAAAACAAGCATCGTATATGTGAAAGATATTTAACCCCAATCTAATTCCAGCCAGGTCAAGTGAGTAGATTGTATACAATTTTAACCAGTGTACCAGAGCTACACAGGGAGAAATAAAGAAACAGAAATGTTTCCCAGCTCTCAGGAAGTACCAGCCCTAGATATTGTCACCAGCGGGATAACAAATAATTTGCTAATTGTAAGTGGCCGCATATATGGCCGGTTGTTGCCCAAAAGGTGCTCAACTCTTCGTGCGTCGGAAGTCGGCCTCAGCGGATAGCACTTGTGGATGAGACTTTAGCTTTACAGCATGTGTTTTAATATGCGTCCTGTGTTTTTTTTTTTACTGATTTGGAAACCCTATCACCAGGATTAGAAGAAACAGTGGCAGCTTAAATACAGAGCAGAAAACAAACACTCTCGTCTTGGATGGTTTGGAGCAAAAAATGTAATTGCTGTTTGAAATGAAATTAAAACTTTAAAGGGCCACAACTACCTAAAAACTATTTGCCGTTAACTGACCGGTTTACTGTACATGAACTCTTTAGCTATTTACTCCTTGGACATGACATTGATGTGATTTAGTTAACCTTGTTGTAAAAATATCTGGTGCAGTCAGGTTAGAACTAGAAACGCAGCGTACTATAATCCTACTCAGTTCTCAATCCGACTAGTTACATTACACACAATGTGAAAACTGCTTTATATACAGCGTTATCTGGGGAGCTGTATCTGTCATTGGCAATGTAGGAAGTTGGGTGCCCCCTGTACAAGGGAAAGTGAATAAGAGCACAGGTGGTTTTAGGGGCAGATTGCAGGTGCCCAGAAACAAAAATGCATAGCTAAAATGTTTGTGGTGCACTGAGCTCACCACTGCCGTGGAATCCCTCCCTTGGAGATCCTGCACTTACCCCTGAAGGCATAAATAAAGGAAGCCATCATTGTACGCTTAAGGTCTGGCGGGGGTTGTGTGTTGGTTTCAGGGTACAGCAACAAATGCTTACAAATACAGGTTGATCTATAAACCAGGAAAAAAACGCCATAACTATGACATAAAGGCACAGGAGCAGTGACTGGCATGGTAGCAATCCTCCTGCAATAGATATGTAATTGTGACGAGAAACACAAAAGTGGATGCTCAATTCTCATTTGTCCCCTGTTTTTTTTCTACTAATCCGGCTACTGCCACAGTGACTTTATGGGTTATATGTCTTTTGTTTATAACACATGTATTTTAATTTGTAATGAGTCTAATCCTGACCCACAAGAACAATGTGTTTCAGTTCAGTTGAAGGGGTGAGGTAATCAGATAACCAGGCCTATACACTGTTTGCTATTAGGTTTGTACCACAGGATGCCTGTGATTATCCTATTTCCAATCATTCGGACTGACTGATGTAGCAGAATTGGTCTGGAACCAAGATTGTGTCAAAAATCAAAGCCTGGCTGATCTGATCAAAATTTCTGTCCAGAAAGAAGATTAATCAAGCCAAAGTATTGGCCCATGTCTACCAAGCCCTTGTGGCGCTAAAAAACAGAGGAGATGCAGTATGGCGCATAGCGCCCTCTTACCTTCCTGCCATGCAGTACAACACCAATGCGATGGCACAATGAGCAGAAAGGTAATGTGCGTAAGCCTAACGCCTCCATTCAGCACACATTAGGTTTTGGACTACTTAGATCCATTATAATTTACAAAGTAACATTTTCATTAGGGTTCAATGTTACACTGGGTTTTTACACTTATTTACACTTATTTGTCTGATACCACCTTTCCATTAAAGGTTTGTTCACACTCGTTCATTGCTGTGAAATTGCAACCAGAAGTATTTCACATAGAGTACCGTTCACTTCTATACACTGATGCAGTGGCATTGTTTCCAATGCACTGCATGCAGCAGTTTGGTGCAGTGAGGCTTAGGGTGCCATTGAAACACAAAGACACCACTATACAATAATGCAGTGGAACATGTACTAACTACTAATGATTTTCCCATTGTTACTGTATAACCCAGTGTGAATGTAGCCTAACTGCAAGTTGCATTCAGGTGGACAGTTTTTCTGATAAGATAACACTGTCTTGTACATATGGTTGATATGAGTGGTGGACCTGAAAATGATGAGGACACGAGGAATGGGCTGCAGATTTAATCTCTGCAAGGAGTGAGTTGTTTCCACTGGACAGATCCAGACAGGGTGAAGGGGGAGTACAAAGGAAAAGCAATTGTGAAATTAATTAATGGCATGTTCACCCCCCCAAACAGGACCTGCCAAAACCTTAAAGGAGAACTAAAGTCTCTAGAAACCGTTGTCCCCAATAGACAGAGCACATTCAAAACATACAACAGGCTGTGTCTCACCTCTCCCTTTGCTGTGGCCATGGGTGTATATGAAAATAACCTGTGAGTACTAGGGTCAGCTCCCACAATCCCACCTTAGCTGGTTAAAAACGCCCAGCTAAGTGTCTGCGTACAGCACAGTGCTCTGTAGAGTTCAACAGACTCAAAACAAGGAAGTTGAGCTTGCTTCCTAGAAGTGACAGCCAATAACATTATAACACAGAATCCTCCCTCTCCCTGACACAGAACAGGGATTTAATTTTTTTGTTTTCAATACATTCAATGGTTGTTCCACAAATTATATAATCCTTAACTTTCATACAAAAATAAAGTAATCTTGCAGTGTATTTCATAGATAGCATGGATGTAAGAAACGAATACTAACCATTTCAGCAAAAAATAAAAGAAGTCTGGGGAATAGAACCTTCAAACTTGTTACTTATTGTCTTGCTGAGCTCTTACCTCTAGGCTAGAGACACTATAAAAGCACTGGTACTGTAGAATATTGTACTAGGAACATAATGGAAACAAAAAATAAAGGTAATTTGGGGATTCAAACTAATGACCTTCTGAATTGTATGTGTCTAAACCTGGCGTTTTACAAGTTGAGCCACCACTGAATAAGATTGAAAGCCTAGGGTACATTTCGAAGCTTTATCTTTTGCATGGATTATAATAGAACAAAAAAGGTATATCTGGGTATTGAACTTGTGACCTTCGAGAACGGGTATTTTTTAAACCCGGTGCCTTACCGGTGCACCACACTGAATAAGCAGAGAATCCAGCTACATTTGAGGCTTTATCTTTTGCTAGGAAAAGAATAATTTAAAAAATGGAATATGGAAGCCCTGATAAGACTTTGAAAGCTGCTTGTTACCCTTCAGTTTATTACCAGCAACTCACACAGGGTAACAATCAGCTTCAAATTCTTATCAGGATTCCATATTTTTTGTATAGAAAACACTCAGTTCATAGAGACAGTGAATACTGGGGCAGGGGCGTGCCTTTGATGACTTCATCGAGGGCTGTGGTTTACTGGCAACAACATGGAAGCCTTCTATTATAGAAATCTATTTCTCACATGTACTAAATGGAACCTACCAGAGAAGAACTTACAATTGTATAGATGTTCTGGGGAGAAAAAACTTTCACATTAGGTTTTAAAAAATTTAAGTTTGCAATATTTACAGCTCTACTGGACATAGTAAAATAGAGATCTTCATGATCCTCCAATCTTAAGGTTCAGACCTCTCCCTCTGTATGCTTTTCAAGCTTATGTCACGGCCTGACTATGGCTGCTTCCTGGAGGAGAGAGACCAGAGCCGGTGAGAAATAAAGAAGATTATTGTTGTTTGCAACAATGTATTTGATATACCAATATTGTTGGGGGTGAACATGTCCTTTAAAGTTGTAACTCGCAACCACTCAATGGGTATAATGGCTGTCAGCCATTGGCCCTGATGTCACCATCATCATGACTGACAGTCATATACCCAGAAAAGAAGACCATCAAGGGAAGGTAAGGATAAAACGCAAATGGGGTTTTGGGGGGTAATTCTTCGATGTACACAAGGCTTGAGTAATCTTTAAGATTACCCAGGTTTGAGGACCTAGTGGTTAAGCAACCTCACCTGTGTAGTTTTAGGCCCAGTGAACGCACAGGACAATCATTTTGACCCAATAATTTTCAGCTGACCACACAGTTTTCAATATGATAGGAATTAGAGTAGGCTGCAACCTTCTTTATTAAATCACAGCATAAAAACAGAAACACAGCATTCACTCACATACCATCAAGATGTACAATCATCAATATTTCTTGATGACAGCCTTGATTGACTGCATGGAAGTAGGAGTCAGCTTACCATACTCAGAATGGGGACAATAATTCTCATTCAATTTTGGTTGATAATGCAGGTAATAAAGAGCAAAATACTCTCAGTTGGATTGGGGGAATGTACGGATATATGACCTGTTTTTGTTTGTTTAAGGGTGAAACGTACCTTTAAAACTAGCATACAAGGAGAACTATAGACTAAATAAATGTTTTCCTGACTTATAGCCCATAAGTCTTGGTTAAAATGATGCATCATTTTCCTATTTGTACTTAAAAGCTCCATCAAAGTGCAATGTCAGCATCAATATTAAATGCATTTTGTCTTGTCAACAGTTATCTTTAAACCTTCTCATTTCTTGATATGTTGTAAGGTTTACTTCAAATAGGACAAGAACAATTTGTATCCAAAGAAATTTTTTTTGCCTTCATTTGCAGATTTTCTAATGAATAGTGAATGAAGCCCGTTATAAGAATGTCATTCCCGTGGTCGTCCCGTTGTGTTTTGAATGAGATATTGGATCACCAGCCAGACAAATCTGGAACAAAGTAAACAAGAATCAAGTTTATTTGTGGCAAAATTAGTTTAAGTAAGAACAACTAGAAAGGGAAAGTTTAAGGGGCATATTTATAAAAGAGCGAAAAGTAGCGACAATGTTTTCGCATTCGCTTTTCGCATGGTTTTCGCCAAAAAGACAGTTCGTATTTATAAAGGTAGCGTTAACGAATGGCGAAACCGTTTCCGCGAGCTATCGCTAAAACCTTTCGCCTAACTCGCAATGGTAATTTTAGCGAAAAAAAGGAGCAAAAAGGCATAACGCGATTTATAAAAGAGCGAAAGGTGGTTTTTGCGTTAAAAAGAGCGGAAGATTAGCGCGACCCTGAAGGTGGTTTGAAAAGTCATGGTTTGCAGCGAAAGGCATTCTATGGGTATATGCCTTGAAAAAGCAACGCGCATTAGAAGGGCGATCGCGCATTAGGTGATATGCCTGGAAAAGCGACATTAAAGGCGAACCGCATTAGAATGTAATATGCCTGGGAAAAGCGAACGCGCATTAGAAAGGCGAACGCGCATTAGAAAGGCGTAACGCGCATTTAGAAGGCGAACACACATTAGAAGGCGAACGCACATTAGAAAGAGCAACGCACATTATGGCATATGCCTTGGAAAAGCGAACGCGCATTAGAAAGGCGAACGCACTTAGAAAGGCGACAACGCGCATTAGAAGGCGAATGTGCAGTGCAAACAAAAGAAAATTGTATTCCATTGAGAAATTCTAAGAAGATTGACTAAATAAGACATGGCTGACTTCTTGGGAAATGTGAGGTGGCCATTTTGAACTTGACATCATTTCTAGTGGGCTTTTCGGTTTCGAATGGTTTTCACAATGCAGTCTTCTTAGATGCGTTAAGTTTTCGTGCTGCGATACTTTTCGCTTATATCGCGCCCGTTCGCCTTTTTCAGCCGCAAAGTGTGTTTTTTTCGCTTTTTATAAATGAGGCGAAACGAAGCCCCAAATAGCGCTATTTTCGCTGCGATGTGCTGCGCTAATTATTTGGGCGAAAAAGACAATCCTTTATAAAATGTCCTAAGTACGAACTTTGATTTTGAAGGGAATATGTGTGTTTGCTGCAGATTTTAAAACTCAATAATGGGAATGATGAGTTTGTAGTGAACGCTTGTTTGGGACAAAAAAAAACTTTTGTGTGTACCCAGCCCAAAGTGGTGCTAATTTTGATCCAATCAATCAGAAAGCTAACATCTGATTGGTTAGGGCAAAATTAGCACCATTTTCAATGATAAGAACTTTTATGAATCTCTCTGTATCTTTTGATGTATTGGTCAAAATTTGTTTTTTTGACTTTAGTTATCCTTTAAGTATGGCTGCCACAGTAATGAATAAGTAGATCAGTAGGTGTGTGTACCTTTGTCCGGTTGGGGGTTAAAAAAACAAACTTTTTTGATGTTTGGTAAAAATTAGTTTTTTTGACTTTAGTTACCCTTTAGGTATGGCTGCAACAGTAATGGAGGGATAGGTCAGTAGGGTGTAACTGTGCCACATGGGGGTTTAAAAACAAACCTTTTATTATTAACAAATTATTTTTTTTTGACTTTAGTTCCCTTAAGTATGGCTGCACAGTAATGGATAAGTAAATCAGTAGGTGTGTGTACCTGGGTCTGGTTGAGGGGGTATGTCTTTTTTTGTGTTTACAACCATAAAACTATATTTTATTGAGGAAAAATAAAAAAAAAATTTAACTTTAGTTACCCTTTAAATATGTCTGCCATCGTAATGGATAAGTAGATCAGTAGGTGTGTGTACCTGCGTCTGGTTGAGGGGGTATGTCTTTTTTGTGTTTACAACAATAAAACTATCTTTTATTAAGAATAAATCTAAATTATTTTTTTTTTACTTTTACCCTTAGGTACTCTGCCACAGTAATGGATTAGTAGTCAGTAGGTGTGTGTGTACCTGGGTCTGCTTGAGGGGGTATGTCTTTTTTGTGTTTACAACCATATAAAACCATAAAACATAAATCTTTTATTGAGCACACTTCTCCTATATGCCCCGCACGTCTGTACCGAATTTCATGTCTCTAGCTCAAAAACTGTGGGAGGAGACACGGTCCACAAAAAGCGGAAGAATAAAACGGAAGAAGAAAAACAAGAAGAAGAAGAAATAGAAAAAACAGTAATTTGGCTTTTTCAAGCCAAATTAATGAAATGGGAACTATTTATTGTACATGGGGTAGAAATCCAAATTATAATGAAATGGGAACTATTTATTGTACATGGTGTAGAAATCCAAATTTAATGTAATGGGAACTATTATTTTACATGGGGTTAGAAAATCCAAATTATAATGAAATGGGAACTATTTATTGTACATGGGTAGAATCCAAATTATAATGAAATGGGAACTATTTATTGTACATGGGGTAGAAATCCAAATTATAATGAAATGGGAACTATTTATTGTACATGGGGTAGAAATCCAAATAATGAAATGGGAACTATTTATTGTACATGGGGTAGAAATCCAAATAATGAATTGGGAACTACTTATTGTACATGGGGTAGAAATCCAAATTATAATGTAATGGGAACTACTTATTGTACATGGGGTAGAAATCCAAATTATAATGTAATGGGAACTATTTATTGTACATGGGGTGTAAAATCCAAATTATAATGAAATGGGAAACTATTTATTGTACATGGGGTAGAAATCCAAATTATAATGAAATGGGAACTATTTTTGTATATGGGGTAGAAATCCTAATTATAATGAAATGGGAACATATTTATTGTACATGGGGTAGAAATCCAAATTATATGAAATGGGAACTATTTATTGTACATGGGGTAGAAATCCAAATATAATGAAATGGGAACTATTTATTGACATGGGGTGGTAGAAATCCAAAATTATAATGTAATGGGAACTATTTATTGTACATGGGGTAGAAATCCAATTATAATGAAATGGGAACTATTTATTGTACATGGGGTAGAAATCCAAAATTATAATGAAATGGGAACTATTTATTGTACATGGGGTAGAAATCCAAATTATAATGAAATGGGAACTATTATTGTACATGGGGTAGAAATCCAAATAATGGAAATGGGAACTATTTATTGGTACATGGGGTAGAAATCCAAATAATGAATTGGGAACTACTTATTGTACATGGGGTAGAAATCCAAATTATAATGTAATGGGAACTACTTATTGTACATGGGGTAGAAATCCAAATTATAATGTAATGGGAACTATTTATTGTACATGGGGTAGAAATCCAAATTATAATGAAATGGGAACTATTTATTGTACATGGGGTGGAAATCCAAATTATAATGAAATGGGAACTATTTATTGTACATGGGGTAGAAATCCAAATAATGAAATGGGAACTATTTATTGTACATGGGGTAGAAATCCAAATTATAATGAAATGGGAACTATTTATTGTACATGGGGTAGAAATCCAAATTATAATGAAATGGGGAACTACCGGTATTTATTGTACATGGGGTAGAAATCCAAATAATGAAATGGGAACTATTTATTGTACATGGGGTTGAAATCCAAATTATAATGAAATGAGAACTATTTATTGTACATGGGGTGGAATCCAAATTATAATGAAATGGGAACTATTTATTGTACATGGGGGTAGAAATCCAAATTATAATGAAATGGGAACTATTTATTGTACATGGGGGTAGAAATCCAAATTATAATGAAATGGGAACTATTTATTGTACATGGGGTAGAAATCCAAATTATAATGAAATGGGAACTATTTATTGTACATGGGGTGGAAATCCAAATTATATGAAATGAGAACTATTTATTGTACATGGGGTGGAAATCAAATTATAATGAAAGGGAAACTATTTATTGTACATGGGGTAGAAATCCAAATTATAATGAAATGGGAACTATTTATTGTACATGGGGTAGAAATCCAAATTATAATGAAATGGGAACTATTTATTGTACTGGGGGGAAATCCAAATTATAATGAAATGGGAACGATTTATTGTTTATTTACATGGGGTAGAAATCCAAATATAATGAAATGGGAACTATTGTACATGGGGTGGAATCCAAATTATAATGAATGGGAACTATTTATTGTACATGGGGTGGAAATCCAAATTATAATGAAATGGGAAACTATTATTGTACATGGGGTAGAAATCCAAATTATATAAAATGGGAACTATTTATTGTACATGGGGTTAGAAATCCAAATTATAATAAAATGGGAACTATTTAGTGTACATGGGGTAGAAATCCAATTATAATGAAATGGGAAACATTTATTGTACATGGGGTAGAAATCCAAATTATAATGAAATGGGAACTATTTATTGTACATGGGGTAGAAATCCAAATTAATATAAAATGGGAACTATTTATTGTACTTGGGGGGGGGGGGGTAGAAATCCCAAATTATAATGAAATGGGAACTATTTATTCTACATGGGTGGTAGAAATACAAATTATAATGAAATGGGAAATATTTATTGTACATGGGGTGGAAATACAAATTATAATGAAATGGGAACTATTTGTTGTACATGGGTAGAAATACAAATTATATGAAATGGGAACTATTTATTGTACATGGTGTAGAAATCCAAATTATAATGAAATGGGAACTATTTATTGTACATGGGGTGGGTGGAATCCAAATTATAACTAAAAAGGGAAAGTTTAAGTATAAACTTTGAATTTGGCTTGAAGGGCGCATTTTGGAAGGGAATATGTGTGTTTTCTGCAGATTGTAAAACTCAATAGTGGGAATGATGAGTTTTAGTGAACGCTTGTTTGGGACAAAAAAACTTTTGTGTGTACCAGCCAAAGTGGTGCTGATTTTTGATCCATCAATCAGAAAGCTAACATTTGATTGGTTAGGGAAAAATTAGCACCATTTTCAATGATAAGAACTTTTATTGAATCTCTCTGTATCTTTTTGATGATTGGTCAAAATTTTTTTTACTTTAGTTACCCTTAGGTATGGCTGCCACAGTAATGGATAAGTAGATCAGTAGGTGTGTGTACCTGTGTCCGGTTGGGGGTTTAAAACAAACTTTTTGATGATTGGTCAAATTAGTTTTTTTACTTAGTTACGCTTTAGTATGGCTACCACATAATGGATAAGTAAATCAGTAGGTGTGTACCTTGGTTTGGTTGAGGGGGTATGTCTTTTTTGGTTTACAACCATAAACTATATTTTATTGAGGATAAATCTAAATTAGTTTTTTTGACTTTAGTTCCCTTTATGTATGGCTACCACCATAATGAATTAGTAGATTAGTAGGTGTGGTACCTGGGTCTGGTTGAGGGGGTTCCCTTTTTTTTTTACAACCATAAACTAACTTTTATTGAGGATAAATCTAAATAGTTTTTTGACTTTAGTTACCCCTTTAAGTATGGCTGCCACAGTAATGGATAAGTAGATTAGTAGGTGTGCGTACCTGGGTCTGGTTGAGGGGTATGTCTTTTTTGTTTTTACAATCATAAAACTTCTTTATTGAGAATAATCTAAATTAGTTTTTTTACTTAGTTACCCTTTAAGTATGGCTGCCACAGTAATGGATAAGTAGATTAGTAGGTGTGCGTACCTGGTCTGGTTGAGGGGTATGTCTTTTTGTGTTATAACCATAAAAACTATCTTTTATTGAGGATAAATCTAAATTAGTTTTTTTTTTTTTTTTGAAATTTTTTTAGTTACCCTTTAAATATGGCTTCCATGGGAATGGAAAGGTAGGTCAGTAGGTGGGTGTACCTGGGTCTGTGTGGGGGGTTGGGGGTATCACCATTTGTTTTTATGACCATGAAAAAAACAGTTTTAAAATATCCACATTTGAGGATTGTTACCATTATAGTCTATCGGAAAAAATGTCCGGTAATTCGCCGATAACGCCATAATGCTTCCACGGATTCCTTAGCTAGAAGATAGCACACTTCCCCTATATTCCCCGCACGTCTGTACCGAATTTCATGTCTCTAGCTCAGAAACTGTGGGAGGAGATACGGTCCAAAAAAGCGGAAGAAGAAAAAGAAGAAGAAGGAATAGAAAGAACAGTAATTTGGCTTTTTCAAGCCAAATAAATTAACTTTGTGACTGCTTGTGAAGGACTGATGCTAATTAACCAGTTAGTTGCTGGAGTGAATGGTGTAGTGTTAACCATTTAGCTGCCAGGACAGCGGCGTGCATAGTGAGAGTCAAGACTGTTTTGGGGGCGTCTTTAAGGCCATAACTTAAAGTGGTGGCAGCGAGTACCGATTGATTGGTCAGATCACACGCCCAGCGAACTGGCATTCGTGACAGTAATGTTGCCTGCAAAAGTTTCATTTGGTTCCCTTAGCAAAGTGACCCACGCTTTTGTAGACAGTGGGGCGGCTGGGAATTTCATGGATATTACTTTTGCCAACCTTTTGAAAATCCCAGTAACTAAAATGTACGAACCCATGTATGTAAAGGCCATTGACAATTCCCTTCTGCAAAAGGGAGAGCCTTTAACCATCACTGCCAATGTAGCTCTAAAAATTGGGGTTTTACATTCCGAGGTTATCAGATTCTTTGTCTTAAAGCATCCTCTCATTTTAGGATTGCCTTGGCTTAGGAAGCATAACGTGCTTATCAATTGGTCTACTGCTCAGCTTGAGAAGTGGGGTTCTAATTGTCTTGATTCATGTTTGTCTATTCATTTGGCTAATATTTCCTTAGAAGGTATCCCTCCACCATATAGGAATTTTGCTGATATCTTTTCCCCACAGGGTTCTGATGTTCTACCTCCTCACAGACCTTATGATTGCCCTATCGATCTTTTACTAGGAACCATGCCGTCCCGTGGATATCTTTACAACTTGACGGGTCCTGAAAGGGAGGCCATGAAAACCTACATTAAAGAGAACTTGGATAAAGGTTTCATCAGACCCTCCACTTCTCCTGCAAGAGCTGGTTTCTTTTTTGTAGAAAAAAAAGATGGTGGTTTAAGACCCTGCATCGATTATAGGGCTCTTAATAAGATAACCATAAAAAATAGATACCCTTTACCACTCATTGACGACCTCTTTTCTCAAGTTGTTAAAGCACAAATCTTTTCTAAGTTGGACCTCCGAGGTGCATATAATTTAATCAGGATAAGGGTTGGTGATGAGTGGAAAATAACTTTCAATACTCGATATGGCCACTATGAATATTTAGTTATGCCCTTTGGCCTCAGTAATGCACCTGCGGTGTTTCAAGATTTTATAAATGATGTGTTCAGAGAATACCTTGACAAATTTGTAGTTGTCTACCTTGACGATATCTTAATCTATTCCTCCTCTTTACAGGAACATCGAGATCATGTCAAGCTAGTCCTTTCTAAGTTAAGGGAACATCATCTTTATGCTAAACTTGAGAAGTGTATGTTTGAACAACGTCAGGTTCCATTTCTTGTGTACATTATATCTGATCAAGGTTTGTCCATGGATCCTAAAAAGGTCTCTGCCATTTTAGATTGGAAACCTCCTTCCAATCTCAAGGCTCTCCAGAGGTTTTTAGGATTTTCTAATTTTTATCGTAAATTCATTAAGAATTTCTCTTCTATCGTTTCTTCTCTGACCAAGAAAGGGGTAGATGTAACTGATTGGTCAGAAGAGGCTCTTCTGGCATTTGAGACACTTAAGAAAGCCTTTTGTTCAGCTCCTATTTTAACTTATGCCAATATTAATCTTCCCTTTGTTGTTGAGGTTGACGCTTCAGAGGTAGGAGTAGGGGCTGTGCTCTCTCAGTATTATGGCTTCCCAGAACGTCTTCATCCTTGTGCATTTTATTCCCAAAAGTACTCTTCTGCAGAGAAGAATTATTATATCAGAAATCGGGAGTTATTGGCAATTAAATTAGCCTTAGAGGAATGGAGACACTGGCTAGAAGGGGCGCTACACCCCATTACGGTCTACACTGACCATAAAAACCTAGAGTATATAGGAAATGCCAAAAGGTTAAACCCCAGACAAGCCTGCTGGGTACTCTTTTTCTCTAGGTTTAATTTTAATATCACTTTTAGACATGGCTCAAAAAACCTTAAAGCCGACGCTTTATCCCGTAGTTTCATTGAACCTGAGTCTTTACCCACTAAAGTTCCCTTGCCTATCATCTCCCCTCATCATATATTAGGCGCCTTAACCACCGAATCTATAATAGCTAACTTGACTGAACTCCTGACTCCTCTTCAGTTAGATATTCCTCCTGGTAAACCTGATTCTTTCCTCAGGTACCCCCCGAAACGTTGTGAGATGTTTGGTCTGTATTGAATAAACTTTACAGTTTGGAGTGCCACCCATGCCTATTTGTGATTCCTGAATTGAATATCCATTGAGGGTTGGATTGTTTGGAGGAGTGAGCACCCACGCTTGGTACGAGTGCAGAGGACACTATTGTTTCTTCGTAAACCTGATTCTTGTCTATTTGTTCTCCTGTCTTTTCGTTTGCAGGTATTAAAACAATTCCATGATTCTAAGTTAGCCGGACACCTTGGAGAAACTAAAACCTTGTCTTTGTTATTAAGACATGTTTGGTGGCCTTCTATGACGGAGGACACTAAAGCCTATATCAAGGCGTGTCCTGTGTGTGACCGTAGTAAGTCTTCTCGTAGTGCTCCAGCTGGTACCCTTTGTCTCTGCCTATTCCTGAAAAGCCGTGGACTCATATATCCATGGATTTTGTGGTAGATCTACCCAAATCTGATGGGTGTACTGTAATTTGGGTAGTAGTGGATAGATTCAGTAAGATGTCACATTTCATTCCTCTAGCTAAACTACCCTCTGCTAAAGAGCTGTCTCAATTGTTTGTCATTCATATATTTTGTTTACACAGTGTTCCTGAAAACATTGTTTCTGACAGGAAAAATGGTCAGAATTTTTACCTTTTGCAGAGTTCGCTCTTAACAATGCTGTGCATTCTTCATCCAAGTTTTCACCCTTTTTCTGTAATTATGGCATGAATCCTAAATTTTCTTCTTTTTCAAATTCATCTTCAGATTTACCCGTTCTGGAAGACTGGTTCAACCAGATAACTACAATGTGGACCCAAGTATCAAACAAGCAACCAATCGTCAGAAAAAGTATTCTGACCCTCATCGTTCTGTAGAACCTAGTTTTGTTCCTGGAGATCTGGTATGGGTATCCACTCGTAAAATTGGGTCTTAAATTTGTTGGTCCTTACCCTATTGAACAACAGATCAATAGGGTGACCTATAAGGTAACGTTACTTAACTCTTTCAAAAAGAGTAGCAACACCTTTCATGTATCCTTGCTTAAGCGGGCCAACAATGCTGAACTTTTGGATGCTCCTCCACCTTCTGTGGTAATTCAAGGTGAACCTGAATATGAGATTGACAGGATTATAGATGTTCAAAACTCTCTTCAATACCTTCTTGACTGGAAAGGCTATGGTCCTGAAGAAAGGTCCTGGGTCCCTGTTCGAAACATTCATGCTAAAGAATTAATTCAAAAGTTCCATAATGATTTTCCTGAAAAACTTAAGGGTCCGGAGGCCCCTCCTCAAGGGGGGTAATGTAACAAAAGTCTTACCTGTCCGGAGATCCCGCGGTGACTCCGTTCAGTCACGGATTTCGGTGCGCAGCTCCGTCCATTCGTGCTCGCGCACCCGTCTGGCTTTCATCCAGTGCTGTGCGGACGTGCACAGGCACTGGTTCCTACCTCCTCCGCTCCTCCAGATCAGCCATTGGACGGAGGAGGGCTAATTGATTCAAATGCTCCTATCCCCTGCATCAGACTCTCTCCTCACTCCCCATTGGTTCCTCTGTATGATTTAAACCATTCAGTCTAGTATTTCCTTGCCCGATATAGCGGTTAGTTTACTATCTTGCTCGTGGTGTGCTTTATCTGATTACTCTCTGTTACCAACTCCTGCCTTGCTTTTTGACACGATATCTGCCTGCCCTGACCTCTGCTTGTTCCTGACTACGTTTTCTGCTTTACCCTCTGTACCGTGCTTGGTGGCCTGATTCCTGGTTTTGACCCTTTGCCCTGATTCTGACTCTGCTCTTGCCTGCTCCTTGTCTGTACCTCGTATTTTTGGTCTCTGATCTTTGTATCTTTCCTGGTGCCTTGTCCATTAGTTTCACTCCGGACTTCTCCTGTATTCCCGGACTCAGTTTGAATACCTTGCACTCTAAGTCCAGGGGGCAACCGTGTTTGGTGAGGCGCATCTAGCCTCCCGGCAAATGGGGGCTTGTCTATTGGTGAAGATAGTGGTTGTAGATTGAGGTATTTGGACTGAAGGAATACTAGGGAATCCGGGGCGTTACAATCCCTGTACCAACTAGAACTACAGGATATGTATTAATACCAGTAATTCTCAATGTTATATAGTATCCCTGTACTAACCAGATCTACAGTATATGTATTAATACCAGTAATTCTCAATATTATATAGTATCCCTGTACCAACCAGAACTACAGTATATGTATTAATACCAGTAATTCTCAATGTTATATAGTATCCCCGTTCCAAACAGAATTACAGTATATGTATTAATACCAGTAATTCTCAATATTATATAGTATCCCTGTACCAACCAGAACTACAGTATATGTATTAATACCAGTAATTCTCAATATTATATAGTATCCCGAATTACTGGTATTAATATACTGTAGTTCTGTGTACAGGGATTATATATAAATCCCTGTACCGACCAGAACTACAATAGTATTAATACCAGTAATTCTCAAATTATATAGTATCCCTGTACCAACCAGAACTACAGTATATGTATTAATACCAGTAATTCTCAATATTATTAGTATCCCCGTACCAACCAGAACTACAGTATATGTTATTAATACCAGTATTCTCAATATTATATAGTATCCCTGTCCAACAAACGACAAGTTATTATTAATACCAGTAATTCTCAATATTATATAGTATCCCCGTACCAACCAGAATTACAGTATATGTATTAATACCAGTAATTCTCAATATTATATAGTATTACTTTACCAACCAGAACAACTATTTGTCCTCTGATATGACCTATTAGTGAACAATGCACCAAAAAGTTTATTGTGTATCTCATTAATATATTTGTTTAAAGTGATCATATCCCTGCGCAAATGTCATTTCTCCAATGTAAACAGCCCTAACTTGTCTAATCTGCCTGCATAGTCAAGCCCCTCCATTCCCTTTATTATTTTAGTTGCCCTTCCCCGAACTCCTTCCATAATTTCACTGCTGGATTCCATTACTTAACCGGTAACTTAAAGGTCATCTATACTTGTCCATTAATATAAACTATTCTTTCCAACCATTTTTTTTTGTTACCGTATATACTCGAGTATAAACCGACCCGAGTATAAACCGAGGTACCCAATTTCAGCTAAAAATCCTAATAAAAGTTGTTGACTCGAGTATAAACCGAGGGTAGAAACTTGGCATTCAAGATGTTTGGAAACTACAACTCCCAGCTAATAAAGCATGCTGGGAGTTGTAGTTTCCAAACATCTTGAATGCCAAGTGAGGGTGGCATTCAAGATGTTTGGAAACTACAACTCCCAGCATGCTTTATTAGCTGGGGAGTTGTAGTTTCAAAATCTTGAATGACACCCTCACCCTCAACCACAGTCAGTTTGTACCTTGGGCTATTTCCCCTGTGGGCTCTCCTCCATCCAAGGGCTTCCTCCATCCAAGGGCTTCCTCCATCTTCCTCCATCCAAGGGCTTCCTCCATCCAAGGGCTTCCTGCCAGCATTGAAGGTACGGTATCCTCATTCCTGCTCTGCGCTGGGCTTGGCGCCGGGCAGTGACGTCAGGCCGGCGCGCCAGTACAGAGAAAGATCGTGCAGCTACCTTACTAAGGTAAGTTGTGACTCGAGTATAAACCGAGTCCAAGTTTTCAGGCTGATTTTACAGCCTGAAAAACTCGGTTTATACTCGAGTATATACGGTAATCTGTTCCCTATTTCTTTAGAAATCCAATATGAAGCATCTTGCATTTCAGCTGTCAATCAAGTAATCAAACTTTTCTGCTGTACACAGTTTTGCTGTAGCTGGAATGGTGACAGCGTTTGTTATTAATGGACAATTCAAAATGTTATTTTGAATTGTCCATTAATGTAAACTATTCTTTCCAACCATTTTTTCCCGTTAATCTGTTCCCTATTTCTTTAAAAATCCAAATAGCATCTCGCATTTCAGCTGTCAATCAAGTAATCAAAATTTTCTGCTGTACACAGTTTTGCTTGTAACTGGAATAGTGGCAGCGTTTGACGGCTGGCATGCTGTATGCAGTTTTGACAGTTGGTATGCTTGATTTCACAGAAAGTCAGGTCAGATGGAAGGTGGAATGGTCAAAATGCTGATTCCCTGTGCCCTTCTTTGCATATGAAAACAAAAAGGTAGGCCGCACTTTCGGTCTATGGTGGAAAAAACTTTATTCAGACCTTCTCGTCATTAAAATCACATACGATACCCAGCATCCAACGCGTTTCGGGGAAACATCCCCTTAGTCATGGATGACTAAGGGGATGTTTCCCGAAACGGTTGGATGTGGGTATCGTATGTGATTTTATGACGAGAAGGTCTGAATAAAGTTTTTTCACCATAGACGGAAGTGCGGCCTACCTTTTTGTTTTAGTGTGCTGTATAGACGGAGTTGGAAAACCGTCAGTATGCTCGGTTGGAGTGGAGTCCCTCTTTGTCTCTTCCCTCCTGAATGTATCGGGACTAAACCTGGAGCGGCCACATATCTGTACGTGAATCCTTCTCTGCATATGCTCAAGCTAATAAAAAGCTCATTGAGCAGATGGAGGAGGCGGATACATTTTTCCAGAATGGAAGAGAACTATATCAATAAACATCTGGTTACAAATGCACGTAATAAAACTGGTAAAAATAGCAGTTGGTGTTGCGGGCAGATAAGTGACAAGCCCCCAATTTTTTTATTTTAATGGTGGACATGCCCTTTAACATGGGGTAAAACAAAAGCGATCAGTGAGAGAAAACTGGCAAAATGAAAGCAATGTGTCTATTTTTCATTCCAAATGTGACAATTTGCTATTGTCAATAGATGGCAGTGCTGTTACCTTTAGGTTTGTTACAAATAGTATAGTATAGTATAGTATAGTATAGTATTTGAGGTTGAATAAAGACATACGTCCATCCAGTTCAATCCATCTAGCAATATCCTCATTTCCTGCCTAACTGTTGATCCAGAGGAAGGCAAAAAAAAAAACAAATTTATGAAGGGGGAAAAATTCCTTCCTGACCCCAAGTAGCAATCGGAAATTTCCCTGGATCAACTCTACTTTATGTATCAATACCTGTAACTTGCAACATTCCTTGTTTGCAGAAACTCATCCAGCTTTTTCTTGAAACTGATCAATGAACCTGCCATAACAACGTCCTCTGGAAGACAGTTCCATAGCTTTACCGTTCGCACAGTGAAAAACCCTTTCCGAGCTTGAAGCCTAAACCTTTTTTCTTCAAGTCTTAAGGGATGTCCTCGTGTCCTTTGACGTGTTCTATTGGTGAACAATGCCCCAGATAGTTTATTGTATGGCCCGTTAATGTATTTATACACAGTAATCATATCCCCACGCAAGCGCCTTTTCTCCAGCATACATAATTGTAACTTTTCCAGTCTCTCTTCATATTCAAGCTCCCCCATATCTCTCTTTATACAAGACAATACCATGCTGGCTCTGGCTGTTGCCGCCTGGCCGTACTGTTTCAGCCAGTAATTTACAGCCTCAATACATATCTGACATATCTGCTAAATACCAATTATTTCTTGTTTGATGAGATATTCTATATCCAGAGGGGGGCTGCGATGGGGGCAAAAAATGCCCCTTCGTATGCCAACCTCCTCCTGGGGTATTGGGAGGCCACATTGATATTCCCCCTCACTAACAAGTATCGTCAGCAGATAATTAGATATTACAGATATATTGATGATCTGATCATCATCTGGCAAGGAGATGATCAATCAGCTGATTTTGTAAGATACTGTAACTGCAACACTTGGGGTTTAAATTTTACCCATAATATAAATGGATATACCATTGATTATCTGGATATCAAATTTTTTGTAGAGAATGACATGATTCATACCAACCTGTACCGTAAACCGATCACTAGAAACACCCTGTTGAAGGCAGCTCTAACCATCCCAGATCGACCATACGTGGCATACCCTATGGACAATTTTTACGCCTTAGACGTATATGCTCCTCATGGCAACACTTTCAAAACAATGCGATGGAGCTATGGGACAGGTTAATTGAGAGGGGGTATGATACCAGAATTATAAAACAGGCTTATGATAAAGCAGTATTTAAAAATTGGCATGATCTCTTAAAGTATAAGCCCAAAAATAAGGTGAGTCAGAATAACACGAGTGACAAGTCAAAGGGACATACTCCATACCTTACCTTAACCTACACTGATGGCATAGAAACCTCGCATGTCGCATGCTAAGAAAGCACTGGTGTTTGCTTAGTATGGATCCTATATTGAACCAGTTTTTGGTACATTCTCCAAAATGTTCATTTCGAAAGGGTAAAACAGTGGCAGCCACAGTCTCACCTAGTTTGTTTAATGTCAAAGAAATGATTGGCAACAAAAATAGAAAAACGTGGCTCACATGTACAGGTAGTTATCCTTGCAATAAATCCAGATGTGCCATATGTAAACTTATGGTCCCTAGTAAGACTTCTCCAGCTTTAACACCAAAGAAACTTATAACATTAAGACCTTCGCTAACTGTCGCACTTCTGGTATTGTATATTTGGCCATATGCAGTTGCGGTTTACAATTTACAGGGAAAACAATCAGACCTGCATATAAACGCATGTCGGAACATCTATATGCTTTGAATAGAAAGGATGAGTCTTCGGCCATTTCTAAACACGCATTGGAAGCCCATAATGGAGATTTTAAGTTTACTTTTACTATTATAGATAAGATGGTTCAGAAATCCAGAGGCGGGGATAAAAATAATGGTCTTCTAAGATTAGAAGCCTTCTGCATATTCAAACTTTGCACTGTACATCCTAAAGGTCTTAACAGGGAATGGGAGCTTAATTGTTTTCTAGACATATAATTTCAATATGCAATATGTATATTTCCAACTGTGTTTTCTCCATTTCTCTTCCCCCCTCCTTATATTTTTACCTTTCTCAATCAGAGTCTCTACATTTGTTATATATTTTTTAATATTCCATGCTATATTTATGTGCATCTATATTTGTATATATATATTGATTGGGACTAATACTGGTCGTATTGGATATAACATTTATAGACTAATGCATTCTTTATAGATTAATGCGTGTATTGAACATTGCAGTAGGAGTCCGTGCTTATAAAGTTGAATTGTTATTTTGTTATATTACACTGCTAAACTGACTTACTCATTCTAATTAAGTTACTTTTATAGTTAAAGGGCATGTCCACCCTTAACTTTTGGCACACAATAGAATACAGCCCCCCAGCCCCAACTGCTATAAAAATTATTTAAGAAAGTGCCCAGATGTTTACTTACCTTCTCTCTCTACTCCGACACCCGGCCCGGCCTTCTGCTTGCGAGACACTGCAAGCAGGGGGCGGGACCGGCAGCCGTGTCCGTGATTGGCTGAGAGGCAGCCAATCACAGACGCGGCTGCTGGCTTCTCAGAATGCCGGGGGGGAGAGAGAAGGTAATTACAGTTCTGGGGACTTTATTAAAATATTTTTTTTGGGGTTGGGGCTGGGGGAACATATTCTATTAAATGGGCAAGGGGTTTTATGGTAGGGGGAGGGATAGCAAAATGGGAGGGTGAGAGATGGAGGGGGAGAAGGGCTGCAGTACACATGCCAAACTTCTCCCGGAGGACAGATAGGAGGCAGAGTCCTATATGGACTCTGCTATCCTCCTGGTGGGCAGTTTTTGGGACTTTGAGGGGGGACTACAGGAGAACCTTATGGAGCTGGGATGTGAGGTAAGGATTTTACTACACTACATGGTGGGGCCATTAGTGGGGGGGTTATAGTTTTGGGGGTGGACATGCCCTTTAAATTGCATATATATACATTAAAATTACGCGCTTGTCCGATTTTTGATCTAGGGAATAAGTATTAATTATGCCCACTACTAACTGCTGGTTTTCTGATCTGTTATTTGTATATAATGAGACTCTTTATTTGTGTGTCCTACTTACCTTGTATACTTACCCTTAAGGTATGGACATTAACCTATAAATATCTGCACCTTGGTAGCTACACCTGGCCTCTGATGAAGTGGGACACTCCCACAAAATGCATCAGGCGGGTGAAGCAGAACATACCGATGTGTTTCCATGTTTTTAGAATGTACTAAATAAAGGACTGGTTTTACTATTGAATATACCTCTGTGAGTAGCGCTCTTCATTCTCTATAACTATATATGAGATGCCCACAGCTTATCAGTGATATCGAAGGGTGGTTGGAAGTAAATAAGAAAGGAAGAAATTTAGACATTGGTTAAGAGTAGTGATGGACCCGAACTCGAACCAGAGTTTACGTCGAACTCTATGAGTTTGTATGAACTTGAACTATCTGAATTACTAGTTCAGGTTTTTTGAACTCGTAGACTTATTTCCAATAATTATCGAAAATTCGATAATTCCTGAATAGGTAACCCTCTAATGTATTGTTTGGTAACCTTCAAATGTATTGTTCGATTTCGGTAACAATCGAATGTATCATTTGATTTCAGTAACCATTAAATGTATTGTTCAGTAACCCTCGAATGTAGCGTTTGATTTTGGTAACACTCAAATGTACTGTTCAGTAACCCCTCGAATGTAGCGTTTGGTAACCCTCGAATGTATCGTTCGATTTCGGTAACCCTCGAATCTATTGTTCAGTAACCCTCGAATGTAGCGTTTGGTAACCCTCGAATGTATCGTTCGATTTCGGTAACCCTCGAATGTATTGTTCAATAACCCTCGAATGCAGCGTTTGGTAACCCTCGAGTGTATCGTTCGATTTCTGTAACCCTCGAATGTATTGTTCAGTAACCCTTGAATGTAGCAGTTGGTAACCCTCGAATGTAGCGTTTAATTTCGGTAACCCTCAAATGTATCATTCGGTAACCCTTGAATGTATCATTCTGTAACCCTCAAATGTATCATTCTAGAACCCTCGTATGTATCGTTCTGTAACCCTCAGATGTATTGTTTTATAACCCTTGGATGTATCGTTCTATAACCGTCGAATGTATCGTTCTGTAACCCTCGTATGTATCATTCTATAACCCTCGGATGTATCGTTCTGTAACCCTCGGATGTATTGTTCTATAACCCTTGGATGTATTGTTCTGTAACCCTCAAATATATCGTTCTGTAACCGTCGAATGTATCATTCTGTAACCCTCGGATGTATCATTCTAGAACCCTCATATGTATCGTTCTGTAACCCTCGGATGTATCGTTCTATAACCCTCGGATGTATCGTTCTGTAACCCTCGGATGTATCGTTCTGTAACCCTCGGATGTATCGTTCTATAACCCTCGGATGTATCGTTCTATAACCCTTGAATGTATCGTTCTATAACCCTTGAATATATCATTCTGTAACCCACGAATGTATCGTTCTATAACCCTCGGATGTATCGTTCTGTAACCCTCGGATGTATTGTTCTATAACCCTTGGATGTATCATTCTGTAACCCTCGAATGTATCGTTCTATAACCCTTGAATATATAATTCTGTAACCCATGAATGTATCGTTTTGGTAACCCTCAAATTGGCCATAACCCTGAAATGTAGCATAGGGAAATCCAACAATTGCCCAATCGTGAGGAAAGTTGGTGTTTGAACAAGTTTTTGTTATATGTACGTGTTTCCCAGACCATTTCCCAGGTGTCACAGCCATTTACAATTGCATTACCATTACTATTTTTTCTGAACTTTTCCACATTGACTTTAATAGGCTCGTTTATGAACTACCAAACTTTTACTGACGTTCGGATGTTCGAGAACTAACCAAACTTTAGGAAGTTCAGCCATCTCTATTTGAGAGGGACATAGAATCAAATTTCAATGTCATGGAGTTAAATAAGATGCATAGGATTAATGTGGGGAGGGGGGGACTGTGGCATTTGCATCAATCTCCCGGAGACTGTTATCCCTGCAGAGATAAAGAAGATCCCAAGATGGAAGAAATAGCAGCTACTATTGGAAAACCGACATCACTACTTTTCCATTGGGAGGATGGCTGCACCATCGCTACTTCAGAATAGAAAAGAAGTAATAGCACATTCCCTGACATTATCAGTACCAGCATTTCCTTCATAGGAAATGTGGGAACACTGAGTCACCTGCCAGTGACTTTTTCAAAACAAATTTAAGCAGTGAAACAAAGAATGATTATTAAAGGGGAGGGACGCAAAACTCTGACTAGTAATCAAAGAAATTCTAGATGATTTCTGTGCAATGATGGCTGATTCCAGGGGTGACAGTTACAGCTATAATGGGGGTTTTCCCATTGCAGTGGGATCTTTTAAGTGCTAGGACACACTGCTCCGTTTTCTCACAAGCTACCAATCGTGATTGCAACCGGTTAGTGAATGGGAATCGCAGAGCAGTGCATCTCAACGTAAGTGGCCACATTACATGTGCTGCGGTCTGTTTTTGGAGCACATTCGATCACCATTTCTTTACAGATCACATCAGGGGCAAGCGCAGGATTTTCAAGGGGAGGATTCCTAAATGGGTTACCACTGAACAAGCCCAGAAGGAGGTTCACGACCGAATACATCCATGTGTTCTATTATATATGGATCATATAGTAATATTATATATATTCTCAAATTGCCATGATTATCATCACAGTAGGCCAATACACATGTTCCCTTTTCTTTTGTTTAATAATAAGTATATACTTATTAAGGCTGGGTACACACAAACCAACAGATATTTCCATGTATTGGTTGGTCAAGCCAAAAAATCTGAGGTTATTTCGGCAGTGGCAGTGATAGCTGTGGTCCATAGGAGACATTTGCTGTGGTCAACCACTTTATAGTGGCGAAAAGTCAGGACGGAAAATGTATCTGTGTGTGTCCAGCCTAACGTTCTGTTTTACTGATAAATCCACATTTATTACATTACCATTAGTGTCTTTCATAGCCAGAGCTGTGACACTGACGGGGGATCTGACAGAATTTTCAGTACAAACCGATAACATTGGACCATGTATGGGCACATTTAACAATCATTCCTGTGCATATATGTATATATATATATATATTTGTGCTAGTGTAAAGGGACCTGGCTGGATTGTCCCATCCAAACAATCGTCCAACGACACTGCACTCAATGCTCAATGCATATCAGAATGTTTTTAAATTGATTGTTATATAGACTGTTACATAGATTGTTATATAGAATGTTACATAGGACTGTTACATAGATTGTACATAGGACTGTTACATAGATTGTTATATAGACTGTTACATAAGACTGTTACATAATGATTGTTACTAGACTGTTATATAGATGGAATATTAGATTGTTATATAGATTGTTACATAGACTGTTACTAGACTGTTACATAGATTGTTACATAGACTGTACATAGACTGTTACATACATAGATTGTACATAGACTGTTATAGAGATTGTATATAGATTGTTATATAGATTGTTACATAGACTGTTACATAGATTGTTACATAGACTGTTACATAGATTGTTATATAGACTGTAACATAGACTGTTACATACATAGATTGTTACATAGACTGTTATATAGATTGTTATATAGACTGTTACATAGACTGTTACATACATAGATTGTTACATAGAATGTTATATAGATTGTATATAGATTGTATATAGATGTTACATAGACTGTACATAGACTGTTACATAGATTGTACATAGACTGTTATATAGATTGTTATATAGATTGTTATATAGATTGTACATAGACTGTTACATAGATGTTACATTGTCAATTGAGCTGTGAGTGAGAAGCAGCATTTGTATGTTTCAAAAATGTATCCAGTCTGCCCTGTGATTGACAGCAGAATAGAGACTGTATCAATATTAACCCTGCAGCTGCTGAGGTAAATGCTGAGACTGGGTTTTTATAACATTATTACTGTACCTACTCCACTGTGATGGAGATTAGTGCAGCTTATAGGGACATTAGGAAATCCTGGAGGTGATTGTATAGCGATTGTTAACATTGGATTAAAATATTATATATATATAATATATATATATATTATATATAGGTCCAACGACACTGCAATCAATGTATCACGAATGTTTGTTAACTAGTAGAAAAATGTTTTATTTGTCACCTGATGAAGGGGACATCTGTTTCCCGAAACGTTGTGAATTTTGTACATGCTGTACTAGTTAAT